>JAGDYQ010000048.1:2108999-2136499 GCA_021962125.1 Bulinus truncatus | reverse complement strand
GCAGGCGCGTGCTGTTGGGAAGACAGTTGTTTTCGGGAGATGAAGTGTCGCGAGGAGAGAGGAGGGGGTAGGGGCGAGGAAAACAACAGAGAAGGCGGCAGTGGGTGGGAAGGGGGGGGGGAGAACGCTGGAGACACCCGATAATACAATTGACCAACATTTGCAATTCATGACCAAGGGGGGTAACCCGTGTCTCTAAAACTCAAGTTTTAAAACGTAAATCTAAAAAAAAAAAAAACTCGAATCTCAATTAATTGACACAAACTGCTTTGAATTTTTTATGTAACCCTCCTTCCAACTTTTCTTTTCTCATTTTATTTTCTTTCTTTCCATTTGCAGAGTTTTGCCAGAGAGCACTCCTGTTAATTTGAGAATACTTGACAGCCGATAAATAACAGGGTCAAAGGGAATCATGAGATCTCCCGTGCTTTGATTTTTTTATTTCAGAGTAATGTCCCCCTAGCTCAATGGATGATGCACTGATAGATTGCGTTGTGCAAGAATCTTGAAAACGTAACGGTCAGTTTGTTTACTCACTTGTTACCATAGAAACAATACGATAAGGACAATGAAGGATCAGAGTAAATTCTTCTTGGCTCGGATTGTCATGCTGGGAATCATCCATTTGGCTCAGAAGGTAATGGCTGCTGAGGTCAATTACTCCATCATGGAAGAAAGCCCCTCTGGGACTGTTGTGGGCAGCATTCCGGAGTCGATTGAGCTCGCCAATCTGGTGTCCCTCAGCAACCTGTCCTCCATGAGGTACAACTTCTTGGGTGAGGACTCCCAGTCCAGCACACTGTTCACCCTGGACAACAGGACAGGAGTTCTCAAAGTGTCCGACCGAGTTCTTGACCGGGAAGTTATCTGCCCATACTACGCCGACTGCGTTTTAGAGCTCCAGATCGCCATCCAGTCGACGCAGACCCAGTTCTTCAGAAAGGTGACCGTAAACGTGGACATAGTGGACATCAACGACAACGCCCCACAGTTCAAGGTCAACCAGACCACGCTGACCATTTCGGAATCCGTGCAGGTCCCGTCCACATTTCCGCTTCCGTCTGCGCAGGACAAAGACACAGGATTCAACAATTCACTGCGAGAGTACGAGCTCGTCCCCAAGGAAGGACCGTTTGAGTTGGTCTATTCCCTACCGAGTTCAAACCTGATGCTCAAGGTCCTGAGGGAGCTTGACCGCGAGGCGGTCGGTAAGTATTCCCTGAAGATCGTGGCGCGAGACGGCGGGGCTCCACCCCGAGAGGGCGCCCTCCTGCTCGATGTCGTTGTTGAGGACGTGAACGACAACCCACCCGTCTTTACGAAGGACACCTACTCCAAGGTCGTGGATGAGACGGTGGCCCCTGGCACGGTCCTGGCCTCGCTGACCGCCATCGACGCTGATTCGGGCAAGAACGGGCAGGTCCGATACAGCCTGAGTCGAAGGCAGCCCACGTCCGTGCTGTCCATGTTCTCGATCGGCGATAGGTCAGGGGACCTGAGACTGACCGGAGACTTCCAGACCGCCGAGACTGAGGTGTACAAGATCGACGTCGAGGCCAGCGATCAAGGGGAGCCCCCATTTACGGCCACAACCACCGTGACCATCACAGTCCAGGACACCATCAACAGCCCGCCGAAGCTGGTGGTCAGCTACCTGTCCAGCAACGACTTCTCCTCCGTCTCCGAGTACGCCAGCCTGGGCGTGGCTGTCGCCCACATCCTGGTCAAGGACACAGATCGGGGCCCGAACGGAATCGTGCAGTGCAACCTGACGTCCGCGGGGGGATACTTCGAGCTGCAGAGCTACGACGTCAAAGAGTACAAGGTCATAGTGGCCAAGCCACTGGACAGGGAGACGGCCAGCGTCCACAACGTCACCGTCGACTGCTACGACGCGGGGGTGCCGTCCCTGGGCACGTCCAGGACGCTCCAGGTCAAGGTCACAGACGAGAACGACAACGCCCCCGAGTTCGCCGATAATCAGATGCAGATCCGGGTCAAAGAGAACAACCCGGTCGGCCTCCAGATCGCCAGGCTGACGGCCCTGGACAAAGACGACCCCGACACCGGAAACGGTCGAGTGACTTACAGAATCCTGGATTCCATCGACGGGGAGCTTGTCATCGACCCCGATTCTGGGGTCGTCAAGGCCATGACGTCGTACGACTTCGAGAAAAGGAGGGTGATCAATTTCACGGTCCTGGCAGAGGACGGCGGCATCCCGCGCAGGACCGCCAAACTGGAAGTGACGGTCTACGTCATTGACGAAAATGATAACGCCCCCACCTTCGCACAGAGCCGCTTCACCATATCCGTCTCCGAGTACGCGCAGCCCGGCACGCTGATTGGAGAGATCACCGCATCGGACTCAGACTCCGCGGAGAACGGCCAGTTTCAGATTTCGTTGGTTCCCGGTTCCGGTAGAAGCCGGAAGAGCGGTTCTAGCATCGCAGACCAGATGACTTCTGCCGCCGAGGCCAACTACGAGGGGGTCGACGACAGCGACTTGCCGTTTCTCGTTCGCCCTAACGGATCCCTGATCTTGGTGAACCAGGTCGATTACGAGGCGACCAGCTCGTTTGAATTCGAGGTTGAGGTCAGGGACAAAGGGACCCCGCTGCTCAGCAACACCGCCACCGTGGTCGTCGAGGTTCGGGATGAGAACGATAACGCCCCGCAGATCCTGCACCCCAACGTGTCCGAGATTGTATTCACCGCCCTCACCGGGTCGGAAACCCCGGAGGAGCTCATGAGGTTTGAGGTGGTCGACAGGGACACCGGCGAGAACGGGCGGGTGGTGTTTACGGTCGTGTCCAGAAACGACAGCGGGAGATTCAGCGTCGATGAAACCGGAAATGTGATGAGGACCAAAAGTTTCACAGGTCAGTGACTTTGGTCTTACCATGCTTTTTATTTTTTTGATGATGGCATGTCTTTGGCGTTTAATTTTTCTGTTGTAAATTTTTTTTTGTTTTAGCAATTGCTAAAGAAAAATCAAATTATTTGTTTTTCTTAATTAAAAAAAAAAGAAACAGGCAGATAGACAAACGGATAGATAGATAGATTACAGGAGACAGGCAGTGATAGAAAGACAGACAGGACACGGACAGACGGAAGATAGATAGATAGATAGATAGATAGATAGATAGATAGATAGATAGATAGATAGATAGATAGATAGATAGATAGATAGATAGATAGATAGATAGATAGATAGATAAAGACAAACAAAATTATGGGTGGAGCTATTGACAGACAGACAAATTGATTGATTACATTCCAATATACACGCCCAATACTCATGTCATACCTATGTATTTTATATGTTTCAAACACCAGCGAATGACGCGGGCACCTACAAGCTGACCATCAGCATCAAAGACTCCGGCAACCCGCCACTGAACGACTTCCGGACGCTCTTCATCCACGTGCTGGGCGGCAACGGCACGTCCACGGGCCACGGCGGCAGCAACGACCAGTACATCGTCATCGCACTGACCCTGGTGTGCATCACGGTCCTCCTCAGCGTGACCATCCTCCTGGTCATCATCATCATGAAGCGACTGGACAGGAGGCGCAAGTCCTCCCGGCACCACATGGAGGTGTCCGGCGGTGCCATGCAGTTCCACAACAGCCGCGTGGTCACGGCGTTCGTCGACCCGGTGAAGATGGATAACTTTCACCACCACGAGCCCGACGACGAGAGGGCGTACCGGGACAAGGTCGGGGACGAGGACAGGGGTGAGAAGAAGATGAACGACTCGCACTTCGGGTTTTCCCCGTCCACCGGGAGTATCAACAAATGCAATGACGTCATTTCTTCTCAGGTGAGTGTTTTTTTTATACATTTTGTTATCAAGCGCAGCAGAAATCCAGAATTTTTTTATCGCACCCCCCCCCCCTGTGTGGTCTGAGATATTTCTATGTTCGTTAGGTTATCTTATCCTGTAAGCCCTGTGTGATAGGTTTTAATTTATTTTAAAGTAGATATTGATATCTTACTACCAATACATTATTTTAAAAAGCCTTATTACTGTCGTTCGTTATACGTTTATGATATGATGCCGCGTATTATCAAAGTTAAATGATATGAAATAGGTTTCTAGTCCAACTCCTGTGTTTACTATCTTTATCTGCATCAATAGCTCATTTTTGTTTTTGTTAAAATAACCAAAATAAATCAACTACTTGCAATTGATTCACTTCACCCTGGAGAATAAATATAATGTTCATTCCTGGTCTGAATGGTGAAGACATTGATTGTCGGGACATCGACTACATTATTATTATTATAGATTTTGTTGCAATCAAAGAGCATGCAATAACAAAACAGATCAACTAGGCAATACACAACTAGACTTCACATACACAATGTAAACAATATCAGCAGAAGATAACTGTCCAGTCAGTGACCATATAATGTAAACAATATCAACGGAAGAAAACTGTCCAGTTAGTGGCCGCATAATGTAAACAATATCAGCAGAAGATAACTGTCCAGTCAGTGACCATATAATGTAAACAATATCAACGGAAGATAACTGTTCAGTCAATGACCGTATAATCGATAACTTCATCTGCAGTAATCTGCACACTGTACAACCAATAACTCTAACGGACAACAACAGTACATATTATAAAGTACATTCTACTAACTACTTATATGGAAAACCTTCCTACTTTATCACCATAAAGTCTTGCTTGAAAAATGAAAAGGTCACGTTAGCTATAATTAGTTTTAAGAAGTAATATTGCCATAAGGGACCATCCGATCTGCTCTGACCACCATCACACCCATCCTCTCCCCATCACTGCTGGTACACCTGTGTAATTCTTCAACCTATTGCACCGATTTCCGTTTAGCCTTTTGCCTATATTTATCTCACCAACGCAAGAGGTTAAGGGGCCAATAGTCATGTCAGCATTCAATTCATCACTCCACTTCAAATTCCATCCCACCCCTTTCTCTCTCACTCTCTCTCTTTCTCTCTCATTGTCTCTATTTCTCTCTCTCTCTCTCTCTCTCTCTCTCTCTCTCTCTCTCTCTTTCTCTTACAATCTCTCTCTTTCTTTTTCTCTCTTTCTCGACCACTGTCTCTGTTTCTCTCTCTCTCTTTCTCTCTATCTATCTATCTATCTATCTATCTATCTATCTATCTATCTATCTATCTATCTATCTATCTATCTATCTATCTATCTATCTATCTATCTATCTATCTATCTATCTATCTATCTATCTATCTATCTATCTATCTATCTATCTATCTATCTATCTATCTATCTATCTATCTATCTATCTATCTATCTATCTATCTATCTATCTATCTATCTATCTATCTATCTATCTATCTATCTATCCATCCCTCTCTCTCTATCCCCACTCTCTCTCTCTCTCACTAACTCTCTCTCTCTCTCCTCTCTCTCTCTCTCTCTCTCTCTCTCTCTCTCTCTCCCTACCACACATCAAAATACGTTCTGATCACCTCCAACCCCCGGATTCACACACTGTCCTCCTTACGTCAATACAAACAAATACACTGGGCTTGACCGCATTCACACAACAAAAAAACGGAATAAAATCAAACTCAAGACCCTACAGAAGTACTCGCCAATACTTCGAATCGACCCCCTCCCCCCGGGGGGCCCTGGGCGCGCTCTTCTCCGCCCCCAATCACCCAGTCCTAAACGTAGACAGCACCAGATGTGTGTCAATGGTGTTGACCGTGAGAGAATTTCAGACCCACCCATCCACCCCTCCCCCCTTTCTCCCCACGACATCTTATGGGCTGCCCCCCTCTCCTCCTCCCACCCTGTTGGGTAGGGGTGGGGATGAGAGCGCCCCCAAACGTCCTCTTCAAGGAGCTGTGTTAGTTTGACTCTTCCGCTTTTTCGCACGTGCATCGGCACCTCAGAGAACCGCGTGCTATTTTCTGTAGGAAGCGAGGTAACTCTCGCTGTTTGTTTGGGTCCGGATTAAACAAGGGCCGAAATATCAAAACATGAAAAAAAAAATATGCGTGTGTTGTGGTTTAGTTTTGTTTATTTTCTCTATGTCTACGTCACACACACATGAGGATTTGTCACTGTGTCACTTTTCCCATACGTACTTGTATATTTGACTGCTCCATTTAGTTCACACATACACACCTGGGAATGTTCTAATTTAGCTCTATGGGTAAACTGTGAAGTATATAATACTCTGGAAGACACTTGTACTATAGTACAGCAATTATCGGAGATACCTGTTAGTACAATTACCTGATAATTCCTTATATCTTTTATAAGTATAGTGTACATTTATTGTTAAACTAGTTTACGGTTCATAATGGATGTTGCACTATAAATGCTTCTTAGGGGAACTTAAGAAAACCTGATTTGTGAACCTATTTACCATTGAAACCTACTTACCATTGAAACCTATTTACCATTGAAACCTATTTACAATTGAAACCTATTTACTAATCATTTACATAAGTAATGAACAAATGTGGGAATTTGGTTTCATTAGAATATTAAAGATAATGACCAACTGCGAAATAAAAGTTTATTACGGTTTGTTTTTTGGTTCAATTCCTGTAGGGTAGGTCCAGGGGCGTATGAAGGGTACTGCGAGTTGTAGGGGCTAAGAAGGGGCGCCTAACTAAAACAGGGGCGCCGAAAGAGGCGCTGTTTAATCATTTTTTTTGTTGTTTTTTTCTTTGCACCAACTTTCAGGTTGGGGGGGAGGGGGGCGCCAAAAAAACATGTATCCCGCACAGGGCGCCATGATATCTAGCTACGGCTCTGGGTGGGGGGCTTGGTCAACTAAAATCAAGAGAAGAAAGTTAAAACCCACGGTCAATATGACAGTCACAATGACCATCCATTAGATTTGATTGGTTTGGGAGGGGGGGTATGGTGGGATATATTTATGTCCATATCTCGACCTGACATTTCATTTACACAAGTGGTATCTGCCATTCCTCACACACGACTTAATCCAAAACATTGTCTTCATATCTGACCTTGATCTTCTATCCACCCCACCCCCTTTTTTGACCAGCACGTGCATGTTTAATGTCATATTTACATAGAACCCCCTGGCATCACATTCTCGGCTGGTCACACTTGGGACGGGTGACCCCCCCCCCCCACCCTTCCTACCTACTCCCCGCCGACCCATACACACACACACACACACACACCCAAACACTTTTGTCTCAAGTCGTATTTATTTATTGTGGGGGGTGAGTGAGTGAACGCATTTTTTTTTAAGGTCAGTGAGTGAGCACGATATTCCATGAACTTCAAGTAGAATGGTGAGCAGAAAAAAAAAAGGAAAGAAAATATGTACGAAAACAAACAAAACATTGCGTTCTTGTTTGTTGAATCTTTCAACGGAAGAGGAAGGTATTGTAGAATGTTAAAATAAAGGGGAGGCAATGAAGTGTCAAAAAATGGGGAGATAAATAATTTCACCGGATAATAAATTAAAAGCGAAATCCCCCCACCCCCGAGTTGACTTGTCTACTATATATATATATTGCGGGAAAACCCGCAAAGAAATCAACAAGACGCATTTCAGCTGAATTATGTTCTTGTCCTTTGTTTCAAGTATTTTGCGTTCAAAGGCTCACATTAGATTCACTGGCCCCCTTCATAATGTCAGAAAATACACGTGAATTTTTTATTTATTTATTTTTGGTTCTTTATTTTTTTACTTGTTTATTGCCATTGTTTACACCTGAGTACCTGGATGGTGGCCCAAACGGACGAGTTGAGACTCGCTTTGATGGCCGATTTTATAGGTTACCGCAGCTAAAAAGTGGTATTTCCTCTCTCTCTCTCTCTCTTTCTCTCTCTCCCTCTCTCTCTCTCTCTCTCTCTCTCTCTCTCTCTGGTCGCTGTTTCCCCGGCCAGTTGTGTATTTGTGTGATGATGATGAAGCCATTTCCGTAGAAATGATCTATGCAATACGTTCCCGCTCACACACACACAAACACACACACACACACACGCAAACACGCGCAGACACACACAAACACACACATAGCCACTCGCACGCAAAAAAACACGCAGACACACGTGCGAAATTTCGTTACAGCGGAGACCACAGGGACAGACACAAAAAGGTTTCAACTCTATGATGAAAGTTCTTCGCATCCGGGAACTTTACAGGCCAAATAATAGATCGTTGTCAAATTTTGAAACAATTATTTTCTCAGCCGCCCAATATTTCGTTATAATGAAAAGTTCTCTTTGACATCTGCTATCTCCGTTGTTGCAATGAAATGCCATTAGACCCATCATTTTCAAAAGCTCCAAAATTTCGTTATAATGAAAGTGTTTTTTTAATGATTGTTTTATAACGTTACCCCTGGGCACCCTGATTCCCCCCCCATCCCCACCGCCCTCCCCTGACCCAAAAAAAAAAAGGCCCGGCTCAGCTTGTTTTTCTAATATGTGACAAGAAAATGTTTTAGGAATGAATAGGTTTTTGGAATGAATATGTTTTGGGAATGAATAGGTTTTAGGAATGAATAGGTTTTAGGAATGAATAGGTTTTAGGAATGAATAGGTTTTAGGAATGAATAGGTTTTAGGAATGAATAGGTTTTAAGGAATTAATAGGTTTTAGGAATGAAAAGGTTTTTAGGAATGAATAGCTTTTAGGAATGAATAGGTTTTTGGAATGAATACGTTTTAGGAATGAATAGGTTTTAGGAATGAATAGGTTTTAAGGAATTTATAGGTTTTAGGAATGAAAAGGTTTTTAGGAATGAAAAGGTTTTAGGAATAAATAGGTTTTTCGGAATGAATAGCTTTTAGGAATGAATAGGTTTTAGGAATAAAGAGGTTTTAGGAATAAAGAGGTTTTAGGAATGAATAGTTTTTAGGAATGAATAGGTTTTAGGAATAAAGAGGTTTTAGGAATGAATAGTTTTAAGAATGAATAGGTTTTAAGGAATGAATAGGTTTTAGGAATGAATAGGTTTTAGGAATGAATAGGTTTTAAGGAATTTATAGGTTTTAGGAATGAAAAGGTTTTTAGGAATGAAAAGGTTTTAGGAATGAATATGTTTTAGGAATGAATAGGTTTTAGGAATGAATAGGTTTTAGGAATGAATAGGTTTTAGGAATTAATTGCTATGGAATTGATTATTAAGCACATCAAATACGTTTTTAAAACATACAATGAAGAAATGATATTTTCGATTGCCTCCCTCCCCATAACAATCAGATATCCCCCACACCACCCTCTTCTGACCTCCGTGGACCCCACGTTGGGAGACACTGCAGCTGTAGATTGCGTTACCTATACTGACCAGTTAGATTCATCTTCCATCTGATACATTTCGACACATATTCTTTAGAACTAAAACCATATGTGTAATATGATATGGGGATGGGGGGGGGGGAGAAATGATCATAAATAGGAACCATAACTCTAGTTCACTAGAGATATCTAAATTGAGCTATCGAAGTCCGAGTGACTTCCCTTGAGTGGACAATTAGACTTGTCCAAACATTGCTTTCCCCTAAATGTGAGGTCACGTTCATGGCTACTGGACACTGTTTGGGGTGGGCGGGGGGGAATAAGGGCTACAGTCGATAGGAATGAAGGAGAAAGATGGGCGCATTCGATACAAGGGGCGCTACACCCCCCCCTTCTCTCCCTTCACCCGATCGATTTTTATCCCCAGCCCTTTTTTTTTCCCCTTTTTGGGCTCGACCCTGGCTTCTAATTACTCACGAAGTTTGATACTGCAATAACTGCGGCCTGGTCACTTGTGTTAACATCTGGAGGTCACCGATGGTCATCTCTAATTTGGCCACCACAGCAAACAAAAAAAAAATTACTCATTTGATCCTTGATGCTTAAAAACATGGATTACACGAAGCTTGGTGGGAGCAGGGCTCAGAATTAATCATAGAAAATAATTTCACTGCATTGGCGATCAAACGTTGTTCTACTTCAGGGGCGGCCTCGCGTGAGGTCGATGAAACCCGCATTCAGGTATATGTAGGCTTGATCGGCAGGCGAGGTTATTTTTTGGTTTCGGGCAGATCCGATTTTTTTTTCCATGATTGTATTTTAAACTGGAATACTGTTGTATTAATTCTTTACTTTCGATTTAACGTAGCGCCCAAATCGCTATTATATATATATATATATATATATATATATATATATATATATATATATATATATATATATATATATATATATAATCCCTTAAATAGCCTCACCATGAAAAGATTAACAAGATTAAGTCATAAAATCACCGGGGGAAAAAAACAGTCTCCATTGGATCAGCACTTAATTCAACGCTTATCCCCATTCGTCTCAAAGTGTCGCATTTGAGAACAGAGGCGTAACTAGGGAGGGGGGGGTCCTAATTTGAACCAGCTTGAGGGGGGGCAAAAATTTTTTTTACATTAAATATTAAGTACATTATCTCATATCATGATGTCGAATGTGAAAATAATGCAGAAGCCCCCAAAGAGGCCAAGCCCGCCTCCTCCCCCCCGGGCGCCCCCCCGGGCGCCCCCCCCCGGGCGCCCTCCCCCCAAATCCCTAGGTTCAGCACTGTTTGAGAACCGTTGTTCTATATCCTTAAAACTGCGTCTATATATATCATTGTTGATGTTAACATTACCCCCCTTCCGTTTAGTACCGACCACAGACAAAACATCAATTATAGGAGAGAGTGCAACGCCATTTCTAAACATTCAACTAGCCTTTAATGTATTGACTTACATAAATCCGTCAGTTGTAAATTGATCGTTTCCGGCAGTGTAACACGTAACTATTACACACAATTGGATATGGGAATTAAAAATTGGATAAAAATATGGGTAATCTCTTTAAATATATATGATGAGCATTGTATATAATTAGTGGTATTAATCAATTTAAACAGTTAAAGCTTATATGAAATTAATTATAATGTATAAACCTGATAGAATATATAATATTTGAGAGGGCTGTATAAAAAGGGGGCTACACAAAACTTGGGGGGGGGGGGGAATGGGAATGGGACATGTAATGAAGAGAGAGAGGAGAGGGTAAGGGACTACAAAAAGAAAGATAAAAGGGGAAGTAACACAACAAACTTCATTGTCAGTTCCACGAAATTTTGTCCCCCCTAACGCACACAAGAGAACAATTAGAACATGCGAGCGATGGGGGGTCAATATTTAGAGTAGAAAACGGGCCCCACTTCCTTACAGGCGGGGGCTTTTAGTAGGGGGTGGGGGGTCGGCATCGCATGTCATTCAGTGTTGTCATTCAGGATGGCATGACGGTTCTGTTTGAACAGCCTGGTGACTACGGCGAACATTGACCGTGATAAAAGTAGAAGATATCAAAATAGGAATAAAAAGTGTTTGGGGGCCTGGGTACTTTCTTCTCTTTTACATTACACACACGCACACACGCGCGCGCACGTACACAAGCACACATTCAAACACACACTCTTAACAGGGTTCGGGGGTGTTCTATGGGGAGGGGGGAAAGGGTTGAGGGATTGTAAGCACAGAAATCGATTCAAACAGTGTGGGCTGGCGGCTTAGACAAATAGTTAAATCTAACTTTACCACTTAACGGTACTCCAAGCGGCCACCCGTTTGTTTGAAAACAGGAGAAGATAATTCTACACTGTTTGGTCACATGTGAACACACACAAAAAAAAAAAGAAAAGAGGGAGATAATTCAACACTGAAGGTGTTTAGAATTTGCATAACATGATCTCACGAGCGTGTTTTTTTTTTCCCTTCCTTTCTTTTGTGGTTGATATTTTACTAGTTAATATTGACACGAGTACTGAATGACGCACAAGTTGAACTCTGATAATGTGATAATGAAGCTAATTTACACTCACAGTCTAGTGGATTTATCTCCCCCGTTTATCCTACATAAAATTTCATTTATACATTGATAGACAATGACGACACCAAAGAACTTGACGTTTGTCAAGTCCACTTCATTAGCCAAGTATTAGGTTGGGGGAGGAGGTCATGAAACGTTGTTGTTTAGTGTGAGTAACCGGAACATGAAATGAGCCATTTTGTATTTAGTATTCTTACTCCTGTGTGACATAAGACATTTGAAGCTCGGAATGTATGAAGTGTTACTCTTCGAGTCACTATAGCGCCCTTTCTCTAGACTTTTAACTCAAACTTCACCTCTTACTGCCTCCAGACTTAAAACGTGAACTTCACCTCGTACTACCTCCAGACTTTTAACTCAAACTTCACCCCGCACTACCTCTACACTTTAACTCAAACTTCACCGCGTACTACCTCCCACATTCTAGAACATTTACCCCCTATGCATGCGTATTCTTTTTTTCCTGTGTTTCCACCGTCCTATTGAGTGTTGTTTTAATCCTCGTTTAGACAGACGAGTCAAAATAAGAGAGGGTTGTTCAGAGAGAGAGAGAGAGAGAGAGAGAGAGAGAGAGAGAGAGAAGAGAAAGAGAGAGAGAGAAGGAGAGAGAAGAGTAGAGCCTAACACATCAGTGTGGACCCACGCTCACTCACACTTCATGTTACCGTGAGGGTAAACAGCCGCTCACCTCCGACCTGGGGGTAGCATTAGCATGTCTAGCGTTACCTCGTCTAGCAGGTCCTCAAAACACACACTGGTGATGGAGGAGTAAGGGGAGGGGGTGAACTACGTCTTACCCCCCCCCACCACACCCTCTCGTCTACCCTGTTTACTCTCCCCGCCTTTATTTTGTTAGAGGCAAGCTACTCATGGAAAGAAAAAGATTTTTTTTTTTTTGCTGGCTGCTAAATGGAATAATTGAGTGACTTCCGACTTAGTTCCCGTTTACTGGAGTGTTCAATTCATTTTTTGTAACCCACGGTTTTATTATCGCTATTTATAGCACGGCTTCCATTTTATTAAGATCCATTGAGTCAAAATGTCTTGAGTTATTGTATCTTTTGAAAATTCCAAAGTTGAATGAAAGCCAGACAGACATACAGAGAAAATATATTTTTAAATTCAACACATAATGATAGACAGAAGACCTGCTGGATAGAAAAGTCAATTGACAGACAGATAGATAGATAGATAGATAGATAGATAGATTAGATTAGATAGATAGATAGATAGATAGATAGATAGATAGATAGAGTTAGATAGATAGATAGATAGATAGATAGATAGATAGATAGATAGATAGATAGATAGATAGATAGATAGATAGATAGATAGATAGATAGATAGATAGATAGATAGATAGATAGATAGATAGATAGATAGATAGATAGATAGATAGATAGATTTAAAAAGACAACAACAGTATAATGAGTATAATGAAGGTTCTGTTCCGTTTCGTTGGGGGAAATAAGCAGTGGAATTTTTTAAACCAACTCCCCATCACGCCCGGTGGAGAAGTAAACAGGGAAGCGCTACCTAGGGTTACCACTCGTCTGCTTTATAAATCCGCGGCGACACCCAACCGAGTGTACGAGTGCAGCTGAGCCGTTTACCGCCACCACCACCACCACGTGACGACACCCCCATACTGTGTATTTAGCACTCGGTGTATCACTGTGACTTGCAGCATTCACCGGTATACTCTCACATATTTGTTTTCTATTTCGCTTGTGTTATGCCCCCAAACACCCTCCCCGCCCCCCCCCCCCCCACCAATCCTTGCCCTCAACTTCACACACTTCTAAAAAAAATTTTTCGGTTTATAGTTTCACTTACGACAAATTGCGAGGCCCCCGTGTTTACCAAGCGCCCCCCCCCCCTGTTCCATCGTGATCGTCAGAGCCCCCCCCCGCTCCAACCAAGCAGCCCTTCTCGATACCCCTCCAAATGTTGCTCCTCCCTTGACCCACCCTCGAAATAATGTGGTGGGAAGGGGGGGGGGGTCTCAGTAATTGCTGATTCTTCTCTACCCCTCCCCCACACACACACACCGCTCCGTTCTGTAGTTGTTTGTTTATTTTGGTGAGTGAAGTTAAAAGAGATACCTTGCACCTGCTCCTGTTTTCACTCGACTCTCCCCACCCCCCCCCCCCCCACCCACCCCCTCCTCAGATCTCTCCTCGCTTCTACCATCTCTCTATCTCGTATATCTTCTTATATTTTTTGTTTTATCTTTTTGACTCAAGATTCTGCCAAATTAGAAAAAAAATCTTTTTTTTTTTAATTTATCCCCCTCATTAAAAGTCTCACTCTGTCTCTGTCTCTCTCTCTCTCTTTCTCTCTCTCTTTCTCTCTCTGTCTCTCTCCCCCCCTCTCTCTCTCTCTCTCTGGCTTCTTTAATAGTTTGGTCTGATTTCTTTCTCTTCTACCTTCTCTCTATCATATAATTTCATATTCAACTAATTCGTTCCTTTTTCACTCTTCTCACTCGTTACATTCTCATCGTTTCTTTCTCTCTCTCTCTCTCTCTCTCTCTCTCTCTCTTTCTCTGTCTGTCTCTCTCTGTCTCTCTCTCTCTTTCTCTCTCTGTCTGTCTGTCTGTCTCTCTCTCTCTTTCTCTCTCTCTCTCTCTCTCTCTCTCTCTCTTTATGTGTTTGTGTATTTGTGTCTGTCCTTTAACGTAAGTATGACACATGTTTGTCTTTGTTTACTATTTTTTTCCAACATAGCACAATATGTGCCCAGTACTTCAGTGCGCTGTAATATAAATGTAAGCCATCAGTTATCATACATTGACTGTAAGCAGAGCTCGATAACCAAAACATTCACCTAATGTAATAACACCGTAAAAAAAAAAAAGTAAAGTTCCCTTAGCCCTAAAGGGCCATCGGGGCAGGTGAAGAGTAGAATTCATCGGTTTCTATAACCTCGGCTTTGACTGGGATTGTGTGGTTAACACAACGCCCAGCCGCCTTTACTTCCCCAACTTAAAGTCAGGTGACCCATTTAAAGCTGGGTGGACTTGAGGGACTTCGAACCTACTTTCACCAGGATCTGGACGAATTCCCTTGGTTCTCTTCGTATTGAACATAAAATGACACGGAGATTATTATGTTAAACTTAGAGCTGCCACGCAGATGGCAATGTTCAACTTCATTTGGCTAAACAGAAAGAGGGACTTGCTATTAGCTAAATATGTAAAGATTGAGAGATAGGTAAGAAAGAGAGAGAGGGGGGTGGAGAAAGACAGACTGACAGACAAAGAGTTTCTTAGTGATTGAGTGAAGTGAAACTTACAAAAAGTGAAATGAGTTGGTGTAAGGAATTCTTTAAATGAAACCAAAACAGGGGCGCTAATCAAAAAGGGGAAATAACTCACCACATATCGAAAAGATGAATAGCTGTCAGCCGTAATATGTCAGCTGTAAAAATAAAATAAGCCCCCTTCCCCACCCCCAATCCCGCCCTCCCGCCCCCAGGGGGGTGTCTGAGGGTGAGAAGGGGAACGAGACAATTAAATGATAATAACTGAAGCCAATCTTCGTTATATTGCAGTTTTATTCTCATCTTTATTTTTTTTTAAAAAAAAAAAAAAGGTCTGGTTCAAAAGATAATCGAACGTACACTTGGCAATTGAAAGAGGTGCACAGATGTGTGTGTGGGGGTGGGGGGGGGGCGGGGATTGGGGGT
The DNA here is from genome assembly GCA_021962125.1 of Bulinus truncatus. Taxonomy (NCBI): domain Eukaryota; kingdom Metazoa; phylum Mollusca; class Gastropoda; family Planorbidae; genus Bulinus; species Bulinus truncatus. Next base: position 2,120,938 of record JAGDYQ010000048.1, on the reverse strand, counting down.
ATCCAGGGACAAATTGACCTCTCAAATCAAATTTTTCAAAAAAAAAATTTAAAAAGCGCTAACCCTAACCCCCCTGGCTCCGGCCGTTTCACTTATTATTACCCTAGGGAATTAATATAAGTGGGTTGTTAGAAAGTTGGCAAATTGGAGGGGGGGGGTCGGGTGGAGTGGGGAGGGGGGGGTGGTGATGAGGGATGGAGGGGGCGGGGTGGAGGGAAATGGTGAGTTCCCGGATGTTATCAAATGGAAGGCATGTAGGAATAAAAAAACTTTTCCACGCCAAACTGAAAAGAATAAATAAAATAAAAATCTTTTTATATATAAATAAAAAAAACTAAAAGAATTGTTTACGTTTTCCAGCCGCTACTCGGTCGGCCCGCCTCAGCGGTCGGCCCGGGGGTGGGGATCAAATTGGGAAAACACTTGCAGTCAACTCGTAATTATCTTCTTAAATAGTCCATCAGGTTCTTCCTGAAGGTAAACACGTGACAGACTCTCCCTGCTGGCGCCAAAACTGAAATGTTTTTTTTTATTATTTCCTTCTTCTCACCGTTCTCTCTCTCCGTCACAAGTAGATGGGTTTTTTTATACCTAGGTTGGGTTGTTTTTTGTTTTTTTTAACTTCTCTTGGTTTGGTTTTTTTTTTAGTTTTTTTTTTTTTTTTGGGGTTTTGTGTGTGTGTGTGTGTGATATAAGTAGAAATGAGGACTGGTGGTGTAAGAAATTAGAGACACGGAATAGGAATGGGGGGGAATTCCGAATCTAGGGATTTGTGAAATTTTTTTTTTTTGACGTAGCAAAAGGCTTGTGTCTCAATTGGACGTGTGCTAATTATAGGCACGGGGGGAGAGTGTGGGGGTGGGGGAGGTTGGGGGGGGGGGGGTGGAAAGAGAAAACATTGAAATGCAATTAAGTGTGAGCTAGATGCGCGACATTTTAGCAGCTGGGGAGAAAACCGAAATGAAGTTCACATCATTATAACTAAATTAGATAAAAAAAATGATTGCGAAAGTTAAATAATTATATTTAGCAGGCTCATCATAGTCCCCGTGTTATTTATTTTTATTATCATTAATATTATCCTTGATATGCCTGGATGCATTTTATGAGGCTGAATTTTTTTTTTTTTGGGTCTATGCTGTAGCATAGCTTATTTATGCTGCGCATGAACGCATAGTTTTAATTAAAATTTTGTTAGTTTAAAAAAAAAACGACAGATGTTGAGGGGGTGGGTGGGTGGGTGGGGGGGGGAGAGTCATGGATTTAAAAAGCTAGTGCGGTTTGTGTGGTGGTAATTTTAATTCATTAAAGGCGTACTCTGGTCACATGGAGGGGTGGGGTGGGGTAGGGTGGGGTGGCGTGTATTAGGGCGTGGGGAGGTAGAGGGTGGGACCGCTGGGGGTGATTGGGGGGGGGAGTAAAAACTGGTAAATATTTTTTTTTAGAAAAATTATGTGAGTTTTTTAGCTAGGTAAAACCTTTTTTTGTCTTTATATCACCTCCTCCACCCACCCACACACACACCAACGACACGCATTCTCCATTCCTCCCATCTTTCTATCCATTCTTCCTTCCAACCATTTTATATTATCTGTCTTTCTAGGTGTTCGCCTGTCTGTCCATCTGTCTTTCCTTCTATATGTATGTATGTATGTATGTATGTATGTATGTATGCATGTATGTATGTATGTATGTATGTATGCATGTATGTATGTATGTATGTATGTATGTATGTATGTATGCATGTATGTATGTATGTATGTATGTATGTATGTATGTATGTATGCATGTATGCATGTATGTATGTATGTATGTATGTATGTATGTGTGTATGTGTGTATGTATGTATGTATGTATGTATGTACGTATGTACGTATGTATGTATTATGTATGTATGTATGTATTTCTGTATGCATGTATGTTTGTCCGTATGCCCTGGTTATCTGCCCGTACATCGTCCATCGCGTTCCTCATCCACCATAACACTATCCTCCCTCTCGAATCTCTGTACAACGTTCTGCTTGAGACTCCATCGGTCCCCGTAACTACAAACCACCAGACTTCGATGAATTCGAAATTTCTTTCAAATAATCACCGTAGAATATGTCGTACCGTCAGTTTGAGACTCCACTCTTGTCCCCCCCTCCCCCCCTCCACACCGTAACCATATGCCACCAGACTGACAACAACAGATGACTGGCCCTCGTTCTTTCCTCCACACCCCGTCTAGCTGCTGACAGGGCAAAAACGTTCTCGCGTGTAGGCAAACTTGCTTTGAGTCTCTGACTGCTGAACCATTTCTTGCATTCTGTCCATTTCTCCCTTTCATCTCATTTCTTCCTCTTTACATTTCTAAAAAAAAAAAAAAAATCTCTCTTTTAACTTTCTTAACACCAAAAAAAAAAAATAAAACTTCAAAAATTTTTTTGTTTGTTTTTCTTTCCCCTTTGAATGGAGTAGGTCTCCACAAGTCACTGGTCATGTGACCTCGTCGCTCAGAAACATATTTATGTGCTGCAAATTTTTCCCCCCTTAACGACATTAACAGACATTTTTTTTTTGGGTTTAATTTCTCAGTGTTCAGAAGTTTATCATATGAAGAAAGAAAAAAAAAACAGCTTAGAAGACCTCCCAGTGCAGATGAATACTGTTGGTGAATGGTTTTAGAACCACTGCGCGTCGTCGCGATAAAGGGTTCCGGCTTTTCCTCTCTTTTCCTTTTTCTCCGGAATCCCGGGGTTTTTTATTTTTTAAATTTTATTCATTACTCTGAAGAGGTCCTCAAAGTTGAGAGTGCTGGCAATATTTGGTTTCTCTCACAATGAAATCGTGGTCGGGGGTGTGGGTGTGGGTGGTGGTGGTGGGGGGGGGTGTGAGGCGTCTGCCAAAACATCTGGTAATGCACGCCTCATAGAGATGTGGAAGATATCCACTTGTAGATGAGGTGTGGCTAATGTGTGTGTGTGGGGGGGGGAAGACCTCTCGAAGAGTGTCATATAGTGTTAAGAGGGCAATGAGAAGAGGGAGGGGGGCGCTGCTGTTATGGGGGGGTGTGGGGATATGGCTCTCTACTTTCAGATGTCACTGGTTACCCCACAAGCCGAGCTTTTATGGCGTTAAAGAAAAACAAATTTGGTACAACATGGAGCCACTCAGCTATCCTCGTCGTTCCTCTATTGATCTGTTCTCTCTCTCTCTCTCTCTCTCTCACTCTCTCTCTCTCTCTCTCTCTTTCTTTCTCGTACGCACACACACACACAATTATACACGCAGAGAAACTAACGACTACCACCACCAGCACCACACTTCTTCTGACCATTGTCCACTACGTGAGTGTCCACAACTCTAGCCTGTCATTTTTTTCTTTTTCTCTCTATCGGACCAAAGTCCAGCAATGACCATAAAAACGACCAGCCGATAGTAATAGCCCTCCTCCCCACTGCCTTCCCCCCCCCCGCCCGCACGCATATTGTCCTGCTGCGGCCAGTCAAATGGTCAGTGACCAGAAGTTTTTAATGACTGTCTGGTCTTGAGTCCATTTCTTGCCCCACATCAAACGGTCACTTCAGAACTACTCTCTCCATCTATTATTCATCTATCATATTCCTTCTCTCCATCTGGGAATCACATTATCCAATTCCTTTTCCCATCGTTAAATTGTTCCTTCTTTACTTCAGGCCATCTGTCATTCATAATCGAGCCGCGTCACACGAGTGGCCATAGACCATAAGTGTGGAACTAAAAGAGTGGGCTGAATTTTAAACCTCTCTCTCTCTCTCTCTCTCTTGAAATTTTTCAAATCAAGTCATCAACAGCATTAAGAAAAAAAAATTACATGCAAATTTCGTAATGCTTTGTTGCTAGAAATACACATTATTAGCAGGGCCCGATGCATGGGCGTCGCTAGGAATTTTTCCGGGGGGGGGGGCAAAAATTTTCCAGGGGGGGGGGGCAAATAACAACTTTATGATATTTTTTTTAAATGTAAGGGGGGGGGCAGCCCCCTCTTATATGACATTTTTCACAAATGTGGGGGGGGCAAATGACCCCCCTTGCCCCCCCCCCATGAATACGCCCATGGCCCGATGAAGGGTGTTGTAGGCCCTAGGCACTATAGATTCGTGGGTTTCTAAGTTGAGAAGAGGAAGCCCCACGATTGAGTATTTTTTTTCCCTTTTGTAGGCCCTATTTTTGTTAGTAGGCCCTAGACACGGTGCCTATAGTGCCTAAGCCTTAATCGGGCCTTGATTAATAGTGATATTTTCAAGGGCCGTTCTTATGTTTGGGATAGCTAGACTATTGCTGCGTACATGCTGTGTACTCTCACAGGGGCACGTTCCTGTAAAAAAAAACCTATCCAATCTGCTGCTACAGGGGGGGCCCTGACTCGTATTTTTCTGCCATCTCCCCTTCTTCCCCCCCCCTCCCCCAAAAAAAAAATCTCCAGGGTATAAAAAAACTTATTAAAACGGTTCATAACTCATTTTAAATAAAATTTGCTTATAAAATTACACTGATCAAAGACATATTTTTTTTTATTTCTAATCCAATATCAACCAGTTTAGTGTTTCTTGATAACATTTGTTAATTTATTTTAAAATCCTGAAGTTTAAGTAATTTTTTTTATTATAGAAAATCGGTTGTAAAACGAACTTCAGGGCAAGGACTTACCACTTGCGGCTAAATTAAAAAAAAAAAAACTGTCTTTTGTTTGACGAATTTCATATGGGTTATTGAAAAAATATACTGACCATGTCCAGTCTTGGACGTGAGCTCAACGAATGACCAAGTTACATGGCATGTTAAGCTGGCGGGAAAAACAAGCAATTAAGCCTGTTCCATTCTGGACACAGGACGTGTTAGCGCATTTTCGTGTTATGTATCAGTACGTTTGTTAGCTTTCAGTAAATATTTGTAAATTTTGGAAATGTTTATAAATTCAATTGTGTAATGCATATATTTGTAAAAAAAAAATTATAAAGACGTTTCTTTATATTTGAAAAAAAATTATTGTCTCTTAAATCTAACTACAAGTGGTTTGTGGTTACTGAAATAGGACTCATAATTGAAAACATTCGAAATTATTGTCATTTAATCGTCCGAAAACTCCGTCAATTGTTGCATAGCTCTGATACTTTCAATTAAACTCAGAACACAAGCTTACTATTTCATTTGATGAGTTTCTTAATAAATCTTGGTGAAACTACGTGCTGCAGTATTTCGCACCAAATGAACGGGTTATTGAACGTACAAGGGGTATATATAATATATAAGCCCCTTAGGAGCCCTGAAGCCCGGCCCTCAGAACTTTTGATGTACACATGGCAGGCCAAGACCTATAAAATGATATATACATCATTGGTCTAGGACTTATAGTTGCTGAGATATAGCGCTCCTTTATTAATATAGCTTATATAGTAAAAAACGGTACTAAGGCCCCTTTTACGGCCCTGAGAGGTCAGATCGCGAAATGGAAAAAAGTCATTTCTTGGCAGGCCAAGACCTACAAAATGATATATACATCATGGGTCTAAGACTTATGGTTGTTGAGATCTAGGGTGATGACGGACGGACGGACGGACGGACGGACGGACAGACAAAACGGGGACAATAGAGCATTTTTTTTCGAAAATGCTCTAAAAACAAAGCATAAAAAAAAAACAAAAAACGCAAAGTTTAGATCCAAAACTCACCATAATGTCCCCATTACTCACGAGTGGATCAGAAAGAACATTGAAGAAGCTTGTACGTGCGTGTGTGTGTGCGTGTGTGTGTTTGTGTGGGTTTGAACCTTTAAGCCAAGGGCGGCCATTCGGAATCCCACGAGAAAAAAAAAAAGAAGGCCAGGAATTTTTCCCCCTCTCTCTACCCTCCCATCCCCTCTGTCCGTTCTTCCCGATCTTCCCCATCGCCATTTCTTTGAGGGCCAGAGATCACCCACGCGCATGCGTAAGGGCCAGCGCGTGAGACCGTGGTGTGGCGTTACGACTTCCGGTGGGAGCCATAGATCAGGGACCGAGGGTTATGAAAAGAGATTGTCGCGGTGAGAGTAGATCCAAAGACATGAGCCGACAGAACTCCCCACTTCCCTCCCCCCATCCCCTCCCTTGACGTGGACAGTGAGAGGGTCTTGGGGTACTACAAATTACAGTGTTTCTCCCTGCGCCCCCATCCCCCAACGCAGAATCAATTCGGATATAGCTTTAGTCCTGACAAGCACCAATCCATCATGCCCATTTAGCCCCTTGTCCAGCCATGATTGGCTTGTGTGTCCAAGGGGAACATTTTGCTACCATTTATGTCCATAAATCCGGACACAGATTACATTATATTTTGTTGACATTTTGCATTTGTCCGTCAAAATGTCTTTTCAAATGTCCACCCAGCGCGTGACCGTGTTTGTCTCCTCCACCTCCCCCTCCCCCCAAATCACCACCACCACACCCATCTGTGATCATGTGATATGGAATACAATTTATTATTATTATTTATAATTATTTCGTGTCTTGCAGTCAGCACATCCTTCATAACTAAATCTGGAATGTCTGCCAGTGAACGATGGCATAAATTACGTCAATAAACAATTATAGTGGGACAAAAAAAAATTGTCACATTTCATATGCAGCAGTTGGGAGAAAAATCACAAAATTATAGAGAATAAATGAATCTTATGTGAGATTTTTTAACACTGCATATTTTTGACGTTTATCACAAATGACGCTCATTATTTTACTTCCGGTATGCTAATTTGAATACCACGTTCTGACATCACAATTTCATTTGATTCCCCATCAGAGCTAAAAATAAAAAAATGTACAAATTGTAAACCCTACAAAACAACGTGTTGTGATTTTTTTAGCTTTTGTGAATTTTTTTTTTCCTATTGACGTTTCGGAAATTCCCTAAAGCATGGTCTAATTTAGTTTATATATATATAACATTACTTATAAACTCAGTTAAAAACAGCCTTTATAAAATGTATCCTTCAACGGTTTACGAAGTTCAGAGTTGTTTTGATTTTTTGTAACGACTTAATCTGTCTAAACCTTAATCTAATCCTTCCCTAGTACAGATTACCCTGCAGCTAAAACACACACACACACACACACGCAAGTTGTGCCACTATTGAGTGACGGTATGATTGAACCTGTTTCGACTGAATGATTGAAGTTTGACGTGACAAGGTCACCAGAGTGTCACCTGGAGTCAAAGTTCAGTTCAACTGAAAATTATTTTAGACTGATATTTTATTACTTCCTAACAAACAACTGTTGATTGATTCCTGGCCGGGGGCCACACTGTAGGTTAAGGTGGGGGGGTGGGGGGGGGGGGGGGCGTGGGATGAGGGGACAGCGAATGATTGCCTGTAATCAAATACACAGTTAGTAGCCCTACAAATTCTTTTTAGACACACACAATTATTACTTTGATACACACACACAATTATTACTTTGATACATCTACTATCATTACTTTAATGCCCCAACACATGTAGTCACATACTTTGATATAGCCACACATGTAGCCACTTACTTTGATATAACCACACATGTAGCCACTTACTTTGATATAGCCACACATGTAGCCACTTACTTTGATATAGCCACACATGTAGCCACTTACTTTGATATAGCCACACATGTAGCCACTTACTTTGATATAGCCACACATGTAGCCACTTACTTTGATATAGCCACACATGTAGCCACTTACTTTGATATAGCCACACATGTAGCCACTTACTTTGATATAGCCACACATGTAGCCACTTACTTTGATATAACCCCCCACATGTAGCCACTTACTTTGATATAGCCACACATGTAGCCACTTACTTTGATATAGCCACACATGTAGCCACTTACTTAGATATAGCCACACATGTAGCCACTTACTTTGATATAGCCACACATGTAGCCACTTACTTTGATATAGCCACACATGTAGCCACTTACTTTGATATAGCCACACATGTAGCCACTTACTTTGATATAGCCACACATGTAGCCACTTACTTTGATATAGCCACACATGTAGCCACTTACTTTGATATAGCCACACATGTAGCCACTTACTTTGATATAGCCACACATGTAGCCACTTACTTTGATATAGCCACACATGTAGCCACTTACTTTGATATAGCCACACATGTAGCCACATACTTTGATGTAGCCACATACTTTGATATAGCCACACATGTAGCCACATACTTTGATGTAGCCACATACTTTGATATAGCCACACATGTAGCCACATACTTTGATATAGCTACACATGTAGCCACATACTTTGATATAGCCACACATGTAGCCACATACTTTGATATAGCCACACATGTAGCCACATACTTTGATATAGCCACACATGTAGCCACATAATTTAATATAGCCACACATGTAGCCACATACTTTGATATAGCTACACATGTAGCCACATACTTTGATATAGCCACACATGTAGCCACATACTTTGATATAGCCACACATGTAGCCACATAATTTAATATAGCCACACATGTAGCCAAATACTTTGATACAGCCACACATGTAGCCACACACTTTGATATAGCCACACATGTAGCCACATACTTTGATATAGCCACACATGTAGCCACATACTTTGATATAGCTACAAGCAAATTTCGATTCATCCAAACTCATGCTCCCATAAAGCAACAATGTTGTTTTAATACAAACATGATTCTTCTCTAACGCTAAGTATTTTTGGAATATTAATGTAGCTATTGTAAGTATACTGCTTTCAAATTTTGTTACTTACACAGTCATAATATATGAACACACAAAAATCCATAATATTAGAATAATAAAGCCACACTTGCATACTAATACAACAACCAAATACGTGTGTTGTACTATCAATACAGTAACAATGTATTAGTATTGTGTACTACAGCTGAAATGTACTTGTACATGTATTATTGTGTACTACAGCTGAAATGTACTGGTACATGTATTATTGTATTACAGCTGCAATATCTCAAACCGTTCATCTACTAATCACCATCAATTTTGTATATTCATTCAAAAACGTGAATCAAGACATAAAATTATTACACCCGAAAGTGATTACAGTAAACAAAAATATTTACCAAAAAATACGGACGCGATGCTAAGGAATATGAAAATAATAAACGGGACAATTAGGGACTCATGAGTGAGAGTGGATTTTTGGTGATTCATGTCGGTCAATGGAGAAATGATTGAAAGACATGGGTGCCAACATAGTCACCTCCAGTATCGATTGGTAACCCGGGGGGGGGGGAGAGGGGGGAGGGAGGGCGGAATTAACTGGAGCCCTCATTTGTACCATATCCTTCCGATTCCAGCCCCTTCCCCTAGTATTGTACCATCCACTTTTCTCGAGCCTTCGCTGTGCCTTTGGCTAAAAAAAAATACAAACATGGCGGTGCTCAGGCTGCTTGGAAAACAGACATGTTGACTTAAGGGCAGATAGTTGTGGTAGTTGTGGGGTGAGGGGTGGGGGCAGGGAGTAGGGGACAGGGTGTGGTGGTGAGGGGTGGGGGGGCAGAGATTGGAAATAGTGAGTTGTTTAGTACTTGTATATTACAGGAGGCAGGCAATGATAGATACACACTAATAGACAGACAGAAGACGGACAGACAGAAGATAGATAGATAGATAGATAGATAGATAGATAGATAGATAGATAGATAGATAGATAGATAGATAGATAGATAGATAGATAGATAGATAGATAGATAGATAGATAGATAGATAGATAGATAGATAGATAGATAGATAGATAGATAGATAGATAGATAGATAGATAGATAGATAGATAGATAGATAGATAGATAGATAGATAGATAGATAGATAGATAGATAGATAGATAGTATACCGCCCTGAAATGTGGATCTGTTGACCACTTTGGTTAACCAAACTGTCCTTTGATAACATCCGGTCATTTAATGCGTTAAGAATCTTAACACGGCTGATTTTATTTGTCTAGTTAACACTAGAGGTGTCATTACTTAAAAATAGTTGACATAAAGTAAATCACTACTGATTCCTCAGTATTTGTAACCGAAGGGGTGGGGGGGGGGGGAACTGTTAGTATGTCAGAGTTTCGGCCGAAGGGGGAAAAAATTGATTGATTTATTGGGTGCTAAACGAGAAAGTTAGCCATAGTGAAATGTTTTCCGTATTAAATAGTAAAAATAAAAAAGGTAAGATATGTATGTGTGTATGAACAGGGAGGAGGGGGAATCGAGGCGTAGTTCCCCGGGAGGGCAGAGGGTGTGAGGGGGGGGACGGGCGAGCTTAAATAAATGTATTGAGGGACTCAATAAAACAGATATTTCTTTCTCCATCACTCACACACACACACACCTCTCTTTCCCTTCTGAAACGCCACACAGCAAAACGCCCCCCCTCCTTTTTTTTTCTTTTCCCCGCCCCTGAATAATTAATTGGCTTCACCCATCCGGCTCAATTAATTGACTTACGAGACTTGAAGACGGGCAAAAAAAAATTAATAACGACCATGTTGGACAAAATCACCCCCCCTTATCCCTTAGGCTGTTTGTCCTTCCTTTTGAAATGATGGGGGGGAGGGGGGGGTAGGGAGGGTTGCTTGAATATTTACCTTAATTAAGCTAATAATATTTCAAGAATTTTTGTGCTATAAACGGGCATGCTTTGTTTTTTAATTAAATCCTTACATCATTTTTAGGGAAGGGGGGGGGGTGAAATGACTTCGTTCATCCCGGTGCAAACATTTCAAAGTTCTTAATTGAGTCTATTTTATCTGTAGGCTTGTTCATCACATAGGCTGTATCTGAAATTTTACCATTTTTTTTTTTCGGTATGTGTTGTTTTGACAAAGAGGGAAGCAATTACCTTTTGTCTATAGTCATATCGGTGACCTCCCCTTGGTCGATTATCTTGTTTCTACATTTTCACGTTTTGACGTGGAGAGTATTGTTTTGGCGGGGGGGGGGGGGTATAACAAATTGCCGTCTGTGATGTCGTCATCAGGTTTCGGAGGAGACAGAGTGAAATACTCTCGAAAACAAAATGGTATGGGAGGTTTTTTTTCAGCATTCTTGGTTAAATTGCCTGTTAGAAACTTCTGCTGTGTATTGGTTGTCTTATGGGGTTTTTTAAACCACTCACGCGCGTTTAGCAGGTGACTAAAGAAATGGTAAATATTTTGTACTCATGGGTTAGATAGAATGTGACGAGAATTATTTGTTCCCGCGAAAAGAAAATAACTTTAAATCATAAGAGTTCTATCTGTTTACTGACGTCATCAAAGTTTGCTGGTCGTGTCTCGGAAAAAATAATACGAAACACACCCGGTCGTATTCGAAGCCACTGCGTTTTCTTTTTTTACTTTTTTAACAAAAATAAAAGTACCTTTTTGTTTGTACGCCATCATTTCTATGCATTAGAACAAGCTGAGAATGACAAATTTTGATTAGCAGACGACCTGTGAAAATAGAAGAAAACTCAACTTTAAACCAACATAATTTTCTCTCTCTTTTTTTTTTTATTATTTAATCTAATCTGACTTTTTTAAATGTGAAAGTTCATTCTGTCTGACTCCGTGCACTGCAACAGGACTCAATGACTCGACTTTCATTACGACTTTGCTCACTCCTGGTCCTGTGATTGAGTATTCTCAACTCCTGCTCCTGTGATTGAGTACTCTCAGATTCTCCTTTTTTTCCTCTCCTGAAACTATTCCAATTATCCACAGAGAACCGGGTACAATGTCTAACCACAGAGAGTGTGAGAATCACTGGGGGGTTACTCTCTGTTCTCTACCCAGTCCTCAACACTGCCTCCAAAATCCTGACAGGAAATGAAGAAGGTGAATGGGCAAAAGGGATTTCCCCCCCCCCCCTTAAAACTTCTACTGTCTAATGAACTGTATAAGGCGTGACCGTGAC
>JAGDYQ010000048.1:2093999-2103999 GCA_021962125.1 Bulinus truncatus | reverse complement strand
TACTGTAACTATCAGTTGGAGATGGGTGGTCTTAACCGTTTAATTGGAGAAAGGGGGGGGAGGGGGTGGAACCAGGCCATCAACATCGGTGACACTGTGACGCTCTCATGGTGGGATGTCACCAAACGCTGGATACACACATACCAGAAATAAGAATAAAAAAGAAAAGGGAGTTAATCTTAAAAGCGACAAGAACAAAGCACACACAGTGTGACACTAGTTACGGGCCTTACTTTTTGGGGGTGTCTTAATTGAAACACGCCAGTGATTGTAATTTAATGTTTTCAATTAGGGGGGGGGGGGACATTCGATTTCGAAAAGCCTGATCTGGAATGAATTATTTCTCCCGCATTCGAGGTGTCGCCGCCCCTGGTCTGAATTTTTTTGTTTTAGTTTCAACGCACTTGCAAAGTTTACAACTGAACCATTCAATGTTTTTGGTGTTTTGTCAATCAGTGTTTCTCAAAGTAGCCTCATTCGTGCAACCCTTTTACACCACACACAACCCTTGTACACCACACACAACCCTTGTACACCACACACAACCCTTGTACACCACACACAACCCTTGTACACCACACACAACCCTTGTACACCACACGCAACCCGCAACTAATTTGGTGCCCGCTAATTACCGTGGCCCAGAATTTGTTGTTGTCCTATCATTAACTTTGTTTTGTTTGTAATAACCCCCCCCCACCCCCACCCCCAAGCCCCTCTTTCTCTTCAGCCCCACCCTCTCTCAACTTTAGTTTACTCTCTCACTCTCGTCTGGATGTTCCTGTTGTGGTGTTATTACTTGTTACAGATCCGGAACACTGGGGGGCTTAAGGGGCATGCACCCCCATTTTTAAAGTCTGTGCCTCTCTGCTCCAGTGACTTCCCCTTGCCGCCCTGGCAACACTATTCCGCGTCCTTGACTCCACTAATAACAAACCAGTACTCCAGGGTGCTGTTATTACACTGGAACAAAAACAGTAAAACATCAACCAAGATAGTGGGAGGAAAGAAAGTGAGAAATTTTGTTTTAATGTAAAAAAAAAAAAAAAGCCAATTCCACGACCTAACATAAACATGTCATCAAGACCAAAAAAAGATTCCAAAGTTATCCTGTCACAGTGACCGGACTTGAATTGAACCCCCCCCCTTTCCCGACCCCGCCCCCCCCCCCGACATGGGACAGCTCATTATAAATAGCCAAAAGTAGTGTTGTTTTAGTCCCAGGTCATATTTTAGTTTCAGTTTTTATTTCGTTTTTTCTGTAATAATTTTAGTTTTCGTCTAGTTTTAGTCTTGCTTCTAATTTTAGTTTTAGTTTTAGTTCTCGTTGACGAAAAGTCAACATTTTCGTTAACGAAGGTTTTAGTTTTAGTTTTCGTGAACGAAAGCAACACTCTATTTTAGTTTCAGTTTTTATTTCGTTTTTTCTGTAATAATTTCAGTCTTCGTCTAGTTTTAGTATTGCTTCTAATTTTAGTTTTAGTTTTAGTTCTCGTTGACGAAAAGTCAACATTTTCGTCAACGAAGTTTTTAGTTTTAGTTTTCGTCAACGAAAACAACACTAGCCAAAAGAGACTTGTGCGTGGTTAATTTTGTTTTTTCTTCTAGGCGACATCAGCACGGAGATGTAATATAACTTTTGGTGCGCATTAATCCTAGTTTACTATTCATTCGTAGTCCTTAATAGTGATGGTACTTTTCCACTTGCTTATCATAAATTTCACAGCAAGACATCAACTTCTTGTTTCAATCGATTTGTGAAAATGCATACATAAACGGTCGTAAAAAAGCTATTTGCCGAGCGAAAATGTCTTTTTTAAACTATTAGTTCAATGTCCACTCTTCAATGGTCCACTGTTCAATGGTCAACTGTTCAATGGTCCACTGTTCAATGGTCCACTGTTCAATGGTCAACTGTTCAATGGTCAACTGTTCAATGGTCCACTGTTCAATGGTCCACTGTTCAATGGTCAACTGTTCAATGGTCAACTGTTCAATGGTCCACTGTTCAATTGTCAACTGTTCAATGGTCAACTGTTCAATGGTCCACTGTTCAATGGTCCACTGTTCAATGGTCCACTGTTCAATGGTCAACTGTGAAATGGTCAACTGTGAAATGGTCAACTGTGAAATGGTCAACTGTGAAATGGTCAACTGTTCAATTGTCTACTGTTCAGTGGTCCCCACGCAATACGTTCAGCTCTCGACGAGTCTACAAACGTATTCTACCATTGTTCTAATTCACAAAGACAATTTAATACATTTCTACAAGTGATGCCAACAACTTTGATTGTTTTGTTTGTTTTTTGATGTCATATTTTATTGAATTATTCAAATGAATTCATTTTATATATTCACAGGTCATTCAAGAAAACAACCTGAACCTGCCCTCCTCCAACCTGTCAGATGTTGATCTGTTACAGAGCTATCACAGTTCCCAGGTATGTTCAATCTAATATCTGCAATAAATATATTTACTCACCCCTCTCCCCCTCCCCCCCGGCCAGTCTCTCTGTCCTAATTTCATTATTTCAATTCTCTCTTCCCTTGCTCTCTTCTCTTGCTCTCTTCTCTTGCTCTCTTCCCTTGCTCTCTTCTCTTGCTCTCTTCTCTTGCTCTCTTCCCTTTCTCTCTTCCCTTGCTCTCTTCTCTTGCTCTCTTCTCTTGCTCTCTTCCCTTTCTCTCTTCCCTTGCTCTCTTCTCTTGCTCTCTTCCCTTGCTCTCTTCCCTTGCTCTCTTCTCTTGCTCTCTTCTCTTGCTCTCTTCTCTTGCTCTCTTCCCTTTCTCTCTTCTCTTGCTCTCTTCCCTTGCTCTCTTCTCTTGCTCTCTTCTCTTTCTCTCTTCCCTTGCTCTCTTCTCTTGCTCTCTTCCCTTGCTCTCTTCCCTTGCTCTCTTCTCTTGCTCTCTTCTCTTGCTCTCTTCTCTTGCTCTCTTCCCTTGCTCTCTTCTCTTGCTCTCTTCTCTTGCTCTCTTCTCTTGCTCTCTTCTCTTGCTCTCTTCTCTTGCTCTCTTCTCTCGCTCTTCCCTTTCTCTCTTCCCTTGCTCTCTTCCCTTGCTCTCTTCTCTTGCTCTCTTCTCTTGCTCTCTTCCCTAGCTCTCTTCCCTTGCTCTCTTCTCTTGCTCTCTTCTCTTGCTCTCTTTCCTTGTTCTCTTCCCTTGCTCTCTTTCCTTGTTCTCTTCTCTTGCTCTCTTCTCTTGCTCTCTTCTCTTGCTCTCTTCCCTTGCTCTCTTCCCTTTCTCTCTTTCCTTGCTCTCTTCCCTTGCTCTCTTCTCTTGCTCTTCCCTTTCTCTCTTCCCTTGCTCTCTTCCCTTGCTCTCTTCTCTTGCTCTCTTCTCTTGCTCTCTTCCCTAGCTCTCTTCCCTTGCTCTCTTCTCTTGCTCTCTTCTCTTGCTCTCTTTCCTTGTTCTCTTCCCTTGCTCTCTTTCCTTGTTCTCTTCTCTTGCTCTCTTCTCTTGCTCTCTTCTCTTGCTCTCTTCCCTTGCTCTCTTCCCTTTCTCTCTTTCCTTGCTCTCTTCCCTTGCTCTCTTCTCTTGCTCTTCCCTTTCTCTCTTCTCTTGCTCTCTTCCCTTGCTTTCTTCCCTTGCTCTCTTCTCTTGCTCTTCCCTTTCTCTCTTCTCTTGCTCTCTTCTCTTGCTCTCTTCCCTTTCTCTCTTCCCTTGCTCTCTTCCCTTGCTCTCTTCTCTTGCTCTCTTCTCTTGCTCTCTTCTCTTGCTCTCTTCTCTTGCTCTCTTCCCTTGCTCTCTTCCCTTGCTCTCTTCCCTTGCTCTCTTGCTCTCTTTCCTATGCTTCCTTCCCTCACCCAGCCACCCTTTTTCTTTGTCATTCTAACGCACAAAATCCAAAGCGTAAATTTAAATATACAATTATACCAATTTAAAAAAAGATGATGTTTTACCAAGAAACTATGTTGTTGCCCTTTGTTTCCCCCAGAATTCTGCTGCTGTTCCAGAAGATGGCGCCAGCGACTCCTCAGGGGAGACGATCACCAGCGACAGTGGGCGTGGCGGAAGTGACGAGGACATCAGTGCCTCCAATAATCTGTCGGGCAACTCCCTGGGTAGGTTGTAATTAACTCATTAGAAAGCTGGGCTGGATCTGGCGTATGGGAAGGTTGCGGGGTGGGAAAGGGGGTGATGGTGGTTCTGTGAGGTCACCTGACTGAATCTGGTGGGGTGGGGGGGTTGGGGGGTAAGAATAATTAAGATGTGACCAACAAGACCCTTAATAGTGACCATTTAGCGTAATATATATATATATATATATATATATATTTATTTATACAGCGTTTAATGCAAAGTGCGGTACCATTCTACCATAGCAGTCATATTTATGTTTAGAGTTATATCACTAATGTGATTGAACTCTAAAGAATCAATGTGTTACTATTGTATGCAATTGTCCTTTGCTTAATCCACAAAAACAGCGAACGTCAAAAATCGTTTATTTTTTTTAAACCACTGCTAACTTACGTCCACCCAACTCTCCGCTCCACAGTCAGTACCACTGCGCCAGCTGGCATATAGTTCCGCGCAAGAGTACACTGTTTGGTACTTACCATTTCTCATTTTGGCTTTCTTTTTTCTCACGGTCTTTTCTCAGCAGTAGTGGTGGTAGTAGTAGTAGTAGTAGTAGTAGTACACTTGAATAGATTGACAGAAATAAAGTGTGCGTCTCTTGTACGTGTGTGTGTGTGCGTGCGTGCGTGCGTGGGAGAGACGATATTGTGAGACAGAGAGCGTGGCATACAGTGGACCATTACAATCAACCGTTTTTTTTTTGGTCATCAACACCATCTATATACCAACGGTTGGTCGACAGTGGGGGGAGGGGGGGGAGGGGGGTGTTAGTGGAGGGATAACCTAAAACAACAACAACAACAACAAGACCACATCCACACAAACAATTACGTAATGAACGTCAAAGCAAAAAAAAAAAAATGTCTACGGGCTTATCCATTGCCGTGACCACAACAACGTGTGTCCAGCCATCACTGAACCCCCTCCCTCCCTCCCTCCCTCCCCGACCCTCCTTTTTTTTCTTGTCTCAAAACGGCACCAGTCTAAGCTGATTCTATACCCCCCTCCTCACACACCCCCATCACACACACACACACACACACACACACGTTTGTTTTTTACTACGCCCCTGTGTCACATCGCTAACTTACACAACATGATCCCCCCCCGGGCCCTCCTTCCCCCACCCCACCCCACCCCCCCCCCAACTCTTGTTGACTATTTGTATTTCTAGTCGGCCCGTTGACTTGTTAAATAAAAAAAAAATATTTGTATTGTCTCCTGGGGCAGTTGTACATTTACATGGGTGGGGGGGGGGATAGGGGGGAAGGGGCGACTAAAAAAAGGAAAAGGGGAGGCCGCTAAGTGAGACGGGACAAATATTGACCTTTGTCCACCTTTTGTTCTTCATCTTTCCACCTCCCTCCCTCCCACCTTCCCAACCACCGTGTTCAAGTTTCCTAGTCTCCGTGTGTGTGTGTGTGTGTGTGTGTGTGTGTGTGTGTGTGTGTGTCATCTGTCAGTTATAGAAAGTTGACAGTTAGAAACTTTCTTTTTTTGTTTTTAGCTTTCAGATGCTAGTTTCTGACAGTAGATTTTTAAAGAAGCTAAATATGGGACAAAGGTTGCTGACAACAGAGAGAGAGAGAGAAGGGGGGGAGAGGGAGAGGGAGAGAGAGAGAGAGAGAAAGAGAGAGACAGAGAGAGACAGAAAAACAGAAAACAGTCCCGTATTTTGGTATCAACTATCAACACCTCCATCGAATAATTTCATTTCCCGTCTAAGAATTTTTTTTTCTTAAACTAAACGTATCATTTATAGTATACATTATAGTATACATTATAGTATACATTATAGTGTACATTATAGTATACATTATAGTATACATTATAGTATACATTACGACAGATCTACAAGAGTGAAGCTTTGGACGTCATCGACTTAAATTGTATACATCTTCGATTAGGACACGGACACATTTTTTTTTGTTATTTGTTATTTTTAAGTTTCTTGTGACAACACGCCCCTAAATCCTTGTTGCACATCATTTCCATTCTGTCCTTTTCCCCATTGAAGTCCTTATACCGATGGGACACGTTTGTTGGTTAACTTTACTCACTATTCACTCTCTGCATCGTAACTTTCACACAGTAGTCATTGACTGTCGTAAATATGAATGTCAAATAAACTCCCTGTCATAAACATTGCACAAAATATGTTTGAACAAAAGTAATGTTTTCTTTACGCATGTACATTTATGTCGCTTAATAATTTTTTTATTTTTTTTTAATTCTTCCAGATAATTCTCGAGGCGGCCACAATGGAAGCTTCCAGTCCAACCTCAGCACGTTCTGCCACAATGCCAGCCTCAAGTCCAGCGTCAAGGACCCCGTCCGGGGCAGCTCCAGGAAACACGTGACCTTCAAAGACATGGAGCGCTTCAGAAACAGCATCAAGTGCCAGTCTGACAATACAGATCTCGTCCCTGCGCCTAGCATCCTGGAGGGGGGAGGAGGAGGAGGAGGAGGAGCCGTGCAGCTGGCGCCCTTCAACGCGCTGCGTCCACAGCAGCAAGCCCCCGTGAGGGAAATGAATATCCCCGTCCCCAGGGACAAATGCAGCACCGGTCGAGTTGCGGCCCCGGGGTACAACAGCTTTTCGTCCCCCGGTTACAGCGACGGGCTTGGGAGGGATTCTCCCAGGCTGGTGACGTTCTCCACGCCCGCCCCTTACCAGCAGCCCTTCCAGAATCTGTGCAACCCTCGACTGCCCGTATACTGCACCGAGGACAACATCCCTAGCCCCATGCCTATAGAGACTCAGCGAGACTGGAAGGTTTACCCCATGGGCGGAAATCTAGATCCCAAAAACGGGAGCACACAGTACATCCACATGGCCTCGCCCATCGACAAACTATTCTACCAGCAGCAGCAGCAGCAGCAAAGGACGCAGAGTCCATTCACCGTCCAAAACTCGAGTGACCAGAGGTCAGTTCCGTCGAAGGAATCCAGCTGGACCGAGTTCATGAACAACATCAACACGCCAAAGGATAAACTCTTTCCCGGCCAGAGGGCGCCCTCTAACGGATCTCTGCACCCTGACCCCCGCCTTCACTCCCCCGCGCCCCACCTACCACCGAGGCGTCAAGATGTCCACGCCTCGCAGGTTTCGCTCTCTGGAAAGGACGTCAGCAAGTTTCAGATCTGCGATCTGCCCAAAGCTGCCCCGTCCCTACTGACAGCCTCCAGAGACTGGACCAACGAGAGCATCGTCACAACGGAAGATGGGGATGACCAGAGGTCGACCACGACCACGTCAGGAAGTTACACAATCGACAACGACGAAGAATACCTTTCTGTGGACTACAAACCCAAAGACATTGTCGTATAGCCCCACACGTTCACATGACATTCATTCTTTGAATACCCAATACCACAGACATTGTCGCTGAGGTACAAGCCCAAAATATCGCCGCATTGGTAGCACGACCAAAGACATTGTCGCCTGGCTACACACTTAAAAGACAATGTAATTTAGCCCAAACGCACTGTCTTTAAGTCAAAATAAAAATATAACCCAAATGCCTAGTCTAAATCAACACCCATTGCCACTGTAAACAGTTAAACAGTCCTCTTGCAATGTTGTAGTATAGTCTGAAATAAATCCATGGACAGTGCATAGCCGACAGTCCTATTGCATTGTCGGTAAAGCTAGCTTCGAACCCAAAGACTAACACATTGTCGTACAACCAGAGCTTTCACAAACTTTTGCCAGCAACGCTGCAATCGGTCATCTCACGGATAGGTGAACCTGACACCGATGTTTTTTTAAGTCATCTCTAGTCGTTGTGCTCTTGTCAAAGTGACTAATTACGTCATTATAACAATCATAACATCTGTCTTTAATGGACCCATCCGGTCAGGCTTGTTTTAAATATATATATATAATTGTACCTTAGTGACATCACGTTATAAATTATGAATATTCATAAAGACTCTCTGGAGCCCACCCTCATCCGAGTTTTCTTGTACAACGACTGCAAGTGTAACCCCCCCTCCCCTCCCCTTTATACCCCCCTCCACACACACACACACACACACACACACCTGACACTGTGGGATACGGGGGAAACTTCCTCGGGCCTTAATAATCCTACATGATTGTTGACAATTATCTTGTCATCTTTGTGCTCAGTCAACTGTCAAAGCGGTGTGACTTTTTGTTTCTGTCTCAAGAGTGGCAAACATTCACAGGTCGCTGGGTGTTTGAAGAGAGAGAGAGAGAAGGATAACAGAAGAATGCCTGAGAACTTGGGAGAAATGATTTTAGAACAATGTGTATTACTTTTTAAATTATTATTTGTTCTAATGAAACGGAACAGCCAAGGATGAACAGCTACTACTACTACTACTACATGTACTTGCTGTCTCTATGTAGATTGAAGAATGTGGGGGCTTTGCTGTACAACAGTAACACAATCCTATGACATGCTTTTGCCAATGAGTGTAAATGGCTTAGATTTGTTCTAGTCAAATCTGTGGGGAAAAGTATATAGATATATATGTATGTATTATAATATGTATGTAAATATGTGTGTGGATGGTATGAGTAGAACCGGCCTTTGATATATGTAAACTACGCAAACATCTAGGGCCCGGTAGATGTCGGTACTAAATGTATCTAATTCTGGTGCTAGAAGGTATTTTTCGCCCAGTTTTTCTGGAAGTCCCTTGCCTAGAGCCCACAACGTGTTAATAGCGGCCATTGCTGATAGTTATGTGTGCATTTAAATAAAATGTGTGTGTGTGTATATATGTAACGTGAGGGATGACAGATAGCCGCCTACAATGATATCTACTATCTGTCATCGGGCCAGTGAAAGGGACAGGTCCGAAACAATTTCTTGCAAGCTATTTGCATGCATGTGACCAATCTGGTCACTACAATACCAGTAATCGGGTCACTACAATACAGTTCAGGGCCGCAGGCTATAGGTCTGGCGCCCCTTGTCAAATTATGCCGACGGGGCTGGGGCCTCTGGTTTCCCTTTACGTCGAATTTGCACACAATAAATACATCAATAAAAATATCTGCGCCCGGGGCCTTTACCTGACCTAATTCCGCTCCTGTGTGTACGCATATCACACGTTCGCATGTGTGCGGCATATGTGCGTTGAAATGTGAATGGTTTTCTCGCACTCAAGAGTAAGCAATGCTTGTTTTGCCAACATGATATTATACCATTGGCTACATTGAATTTGTATCTGATTGTAAATGACCCTTATGGTTGCTTCTATTTGCAAAAATTATTGCGTTTAAAAGAATGTCAGTTAGGCAGAAAGTGACTAGATTATTATTATTAATATTATTGTAAATTATTTATGAGTGAAAGGTTTGAGAGTATTATAACTGGATTGTAAATTGTATTTTTTGTTTGTTTTTTTTATATTTATGTTATTAGAAACATATTTTTGTAAAATATACATCCTACAATTTTGTATGATTTTTTTTTTATATTATATAAAATAAAACCATTGTTTAAAACCATGAAAAAGTTTTTAAATCTCATTTTATTATGTTGTCATGGGATTAAAAAAAATGGCAGAAAAAATTTACATTTCTTATTTGAGATAGGAAGAAACAATCTGATTGATTGATTTGATTGATTGTATTAATGCATGTATCGATTAGCTGATGCGATTTCATTAGGATTAAAAAAAATAAAAAAATAAATAAATAAATTATAATAGTCTACCCTACAGAGGACTACTGACAAGAATACCAACCACAGCTCATTGAACCCCCCCCACACACACACACACATACACACACACACACACAACGTGCTGACCAATAACCTGATCATTGCATTGACCTCTGATTGCGTACTTGCAGACCCTCGCTTCACTTCAACCATTGTCACTTCAATTCAACCAGTGTCACGTGACTTCAACCAGTGTATCACGTGACTTCAACCAGTGT
>JAGDYQ010000048.1:2083064-2093499 GCA_021962125.1 Bulinus truncatus | reverse complement strand
AAAAGGGGCCTTATAAAGTACCGTTTTTTACTATATAAGCTATATTAATAATGGAGTTCCCATATCTCAGCAACCATAAGTCCTAGACCCATGATGTATATATCGTTTTAGGTCTGGGCCTGCCATGTGTACACTAAAGTTCATTTCTCATGATAGGACCTCTGAGGGCCGGGCTTCAGGGCTCTAAAGGGCTTATATATTATATATATGGCCCCATTCTTCACACCTTGTACGTTCAATAACCCATTCATTTGGTGCGAAATACTGCAGCACGTAGTTTCACCAAGATTTATTAAGAAACTCATCAAATGAAATAGTAAGCTTCACTTAATTGAAAGTATCAGAGCTATGCAACAATTGACGGAGTTTTCAGACGATTAAATGACTACAATTTCGAATGTTTTCAATTATGAGTCCTATTTCAGTAACCACAAACCACTTGTAGTTAGATTTGAGAGAAAATATTTGTTTTTCAAATATGAAGAAACGTCTTTATAATATTTTTTTTACAGATATATGCATTGCACAATTGAATTTATAAAAATTTCCAAAATTTACAAATATTTACTGAAAGCTAACAAACGTACTGATGCATAACATGAAAATGCGCTAACACGTCCTGTGTCCAGAATGGAACAGGCTTAATTGCTTGTTTTACTTGTGTACATAAGTTTGTTTTTCAGTTGGTTTTTTATGTCGGAGACGATGGGACGCAGAGATAATCTATTTCTGTGGAAGCAGCTCTCCCATTCCCCATCCACACACTCTTGCACACACACACACACATATGCTCCACAAAGAGGGCCGTAGCTAGCTATTGTGGCGCCACTCAGGGCCGTAGCTAGCTATTGTGGCGCCACTCAGGGCCGTAGCTAGCTATTGTGGCGCCACTCAGGGCCGTAGCTAGCTATTGTGGCGCCACTCAGGGCCGTAGCTAGCTACTGTGATGCGCTCTGTGCGAGTTACATTATTGGTGCCCTCCTCCCGATCTAAAGAGTGCCAAAAAAAAACAGCGGCCTTTCATAGTTCGGCACCCCGTGAGGCCGCACAAATGCCAACACCCTTCATACCCTACTGCCCACACACATGTTCTGAGCTGCATAAAAGTTCTGAGCTACACAAAATATGTTCTGAGCTGCATAAATGTTCTTTGCAATACATAAGTCCTAAGTTGAGAATATGTCATCAGCAGTACTCAGTACTATTTGGGACAGATGGTCGAGCAGTCAGTGGCGCAACCAGCAAAAAGTGCTGGGGGGGGGGGGGCTCACATAGTAAAAAAAGACAGTTTGACAGTTTTTTTTGTAACTTTATAACGTAAATTATGTATTGATGATTTGGCCTGGGGTGGGGGGGGGGCTCAAGCCCCCCTACCGCCCCCCGATTGCGCCACTGCGAGCGGTGTAGAGCGCTTGAGTGTCGACATGGTAGTCGCGGGTTCGATCCTCGGTGAAGCTGTTCAGGTCAAAAGATGGTTCAATAGTCCCTCGAGTCCACTTCAGCTTTAAAAGGGTACCCGACTATATATTTTACTCAAGAAGTGTTTAACCAGACACAAGACGTATTTAAATAGACACAAGAAGTGTTTAAATAGACACAAGAAGTGTTTAACTAGACACAAGAAGTGTTTAAGTAGCACCAAAATAATGGTGATCTGAGCTCTTGCTAGGGGCCCAGGGATAAGAAGTGTTTAACTAGACACAAGAAGTGTTTAACTAGACACAAGAAGTGTTTAACTAGACACAAGAAGTGTTTAAGTAGACACAAGAAGTGTTTAAGTAGACACAAGAAGTGTTTAAGTAGACACAAGAAGTGTTTAAGTAGACACAAGAAGTGTTTAAGTAGACACAAGAAGTGTTTAACTAGACACAAGTGTTTAACTAGACACAAGAAGTGTTTAAGTAACACCAAAATAATGGTGATCTGAGCTCTTGCTAGGGGCCCCGGGATAAAATGATTTAACAGTTGGGACGTTGGAGCCAGAGACGTTCATAGTTTTCAGTTTTGAGGGGGCCCATCATTCGACAGCGTTTTTTCGGCATAGCCACAGATCACAGAAGGTGGTGTTGTTTCAAGGGGTGCCCTATGTTAGAACCAGTTCATATGGTCAAGTTATATCATATCCATGTACATGTGTAGGCCCGAATGTCACTGTTTACTGTTGGACAATTCCAACAGTAGGCCTAGGCCCACAACTATAGGCCTTACTACACGCGCCTACACGGCCGTTTCTTCTATTTATTCAATGAGGCCGATTCTCCGATAATTGATAC
Organism: Bulinus truncatus; assembly: GCA_021962125.1. NCBI lineage: Eukaryota > Metazoa > Mollusca > Gastropoda > Planorbidae > Bulinus > Bulinus truncatus. The sequence goes on along the minus strand of JAGDYQ010000048.1, from coordinate 2,091,226 downwards.
ATTTTATTCTCTTTAATCCTAATTCCCCCCCCCCCCGAAAGCTTTTTTTTTTTGTTTTAACAAGAACCTAAAAAGACTTTGCACTTGGGGTCATTTTTTTCCCCTACCTGATTAAAATAATTAAGTTATTTTCTACAGGAGGTGCGGCAAGGAATTCTCAATTCTTTGCTTTTGGGGAAATTTTCTTCACCAAACTTCTTGAAGCGAACAGTTAGGCTAATAACACCAATGGCAGTAAATTCATAAAAAAAAAAACCAATAAAAAAAATGTCGGTAATAAGCGAGAGTATGGTAATGAGGCTCGTTCAGCAGACGAGAAGGGAAGCGAGAGTTGACGCGAAACTGAAAGCGCGTCCCTTTGGTGTCGCTCGCAGGCACATGTCGGGCTGTGATTGACAGGAGGAGGGCGTGGTTTTCTTTCCTTCAGCACAATGGCGGTCGCCGGCTACATTTTTTCCCCCCCTTCGAAATGGTAAAACCCCACCCCAAGACCTCCACATTTCCTTAGTTTAAAAAAATAAAAAATACCACAACCAAGCGCACGGTCTTGAAACGGGGAGAGTTTTGAAGAAGGGAGACTTGTGCTTAAGACAGTGGAGTTTGCTGTTTGGATAAGTGTTGTGGATAAGAACCAGTTTTGACTTATCATGGATAAGTGATCGACAGGAAAACCAGAGTGTTTGCATATGTTACCGATATATGGGATATTGTGTTCACTGAGAGCAGGTGTGTGTGTGTTGGCATGTTATGTTTACAAATCAATTCTCCTGATCTGCTTTAGCAGTCGTCAATAGTATCAGGCGGATAGATCGATACAATCAATAGCACCGATTGACTGAACGCAAGGTAAGTGCCTAAATTATGACGTTCTAATCAATCAATGTCTGCTCTGTTTGTATGTAATACAGTCACTGTAGCTAGTAAAGCACATGGATTGGTTGTTAATAGTTTGAATGTGGAGGCTGCCCTGTTTGTATGCTACGTATGTTAATAGTAACATGACTAGCTATACCATAATAATCAAAATCAGGGGCATCTTTACGTATTTTCCCAGCTGGGCTTCTTGTTCAGGGACCCCCATATCGAATGTTTATAGACCATTTACATTTCATTCTGGATGGGTGGTTGTCGTGGAGGCCCCCAGCACAATGGTTTACCCATGGGGCCCATTCCGGCTCATTCAGCTGTTAAGATGACAACAATAATCGGTTTACTCTAAAAATAGCGACATTGTGAAGGTAATTTCATTCAATAGCTATCTTTATTAGAGTAAGATATCTGCATCGTGAGTCTGAGACATGTTATCCTCCATTAGTATGATCTGGTATAAAATGATATGATACCACAATCACATTTCAGTAGTGACTTTTTGCCTCCAGCGTTCTCCGGTAGGCAGGTCCGTTGAAATCCGTTATGAGCTGTCCATTAGTTCACCTATACACGAGAACAGTTTTGCCTTCCGGTGTGATGCAACCGTGAGACAGTTGAGTACCGACGGAAGCCAAAGTGCCCTCAGAAAATCACCGCTACGAAGACTTCATAGCCACTAAGTTTCGGGGGTACTCAAACTATGCGACCTCATAGGACCTCGGTTACAAGAGGCCCCAGACATTAAAAACTCTTGTCAAATCTGGTTGTGTAAAATTATCACTGATTATTGCACGTCTATGAAGAGAAGGAGATGTGTAGAGAAGGAGATGTGTAGAGAAGGAGATGTGTAGAGAAGGAGATGTGTAGAGAAAGAGATGTGTAGAGAAGGAGATGTGTAGAGCGCTCGAATTCTGACCTGAGAGACCCGGGTTCTATCCGCAGTGAGAACCAAAGGAAATTTGCAAGGTCCTGGGGGAAAGTTGGCTAAAAATTACATCAGGAGCAACCAGCGTTCAATGGTTACCTGATATTAGTTGGGGAAGTAAAGGCGGCTGGGTGTTGTCGCTACTGATACAGGTGAATTGTACACTTCGTCTTCTACGATGGGACGAGATGAAAAATAAGAACAGCGAAAAAATCATTCTTAAGATTATAATGATTATTCTGTAATCATCCACCCCCCCCCCTTATGACAGTAAATAAAACTGACCACCTCTCTTCACAGGGGCCCCAAAGTACATAAGAAAGTTGCCGCCTCTGGGCTTAAAGGAAGAGAGGGGGGGGGACAGGAGCCAATTTTTCGCTGCATTAAAGGCAAACAACTGTATAGTTCAGGCAACTGTATAGTTCTGGCAACTGTATAGTTCAGGCAACTGTATAGTTCAGGCAACTGTATAGTTAAGGCAACTGTATAGTTCAGGCAACTGTACAGTTCAGGCAACTGCATAGTTCAGGCCACTGCATAGTTCAGGCAACTGTATAGTTCAGGCAACTGTATAGTTCAGGCAACAGTATAGTTCAGGTTACTAAAGAACTGTTTTGTCCACATTATCCCAATACACGATTGTACGGAATCGATGACGTAGAATATTGTGCTTTCTTCGCCCGTATCTGTAGGGTGTACAGTTGGTTAAAGCAGTGGACGGTGTGGTGTGCAGCTGGTCGAGACAGTGGCACGTGTGGTGTGCAGCTGGTCGAGACAGTGGCACGTAAGGTGTACAGTTATTGACAGATAAGCAATTATATCGAGGCAGAAGGACAGACAGACAAACAGACAGAAACATACTCATTTGCATTAATACAGAAAATAAACAGATAGATGGCCGGGTGGATGAATGAATAGACATAGATCTAGCCGGCTATGATTGATAGATAAATAGATAGATAGATAGATAGATAGATAGATAGATAGATAGATAGATAGATAGATAGATAGATAGATAGATAGATAGATAGATAGATAGATAGATAGATAGATAGATAGATAACATCACCTAGGGCTAATACTTCACTTGAAATATAAAGTGACAAATTCTTTACAAACACCTTGACCCCCTCCCACAGCTCCCCACCACCCTTTCCCCACCCTCTGCTCCATACACTTAAGTTTCAAGCCCAACCCTCCCCCTCCCTCACTGGTATTGTACGATGTATGGAGTTTTTTTTAAAAAAAAAACATAGAAGGAAACTACACGATTTCAAAAGGAATAAAAACAACCCGGGACAATTATTGAGATGTATCATCTAGTTAGGGAGTCTCTAAGAGTCAAGTGAAATTTTAGGAGCCGATTGGGGCTCCCTTGATTTGACTTGACTCCAGGAAAGGGGGGAAACAACTGGACATGTCATCTTGAATTTTTCAAGTGGCTCTCAGAATTCCTTCACGATGTCCTCCCCTGAATGATGTTTTTGAAACAATTCCCCCCCCCTCCTCATTATCTTCTATTTATTTCGAAGTTTTGTGTCGTTTTCAAGATCACATTGCGACCTGATCGCAGCACGATTAAAAAAAAAAAAATAATACGCCCCCATGGGGCTCCCTCTCCCTCCAACCCCCTCCCTAACCAGTATCACGGCTCCCTATTTCAGATGTCGCATACAATTAGAACACCGATCTCCAGCTGAGAGCAATAATTGCCTCCAAACTACGGGGCTCGAGCCGCTAGAAAAAAGTTATATGGGAGATAGGTGGGTTGGGGGGGAAAGTGGTCTAAAGCGAAGGGAGAGGGGGAGAGAAGGGCCAACAATGGAGCAGGTCTCAATTTAAAACACACTCAAGTCTTGAACAATGTCCTCCCCACAGAGGATGTAAATGCCCCTCAACCGCCTGGTCCTAGATATTTGATCGTTTCATTGTCCCACCAACCTCCCCCCTCCCATAATATTGCAGCCATACGAATAAGACTAAGGGGGGGGATGTCTTTGGAGGACATATCTTATTAAAGATGGTAACAAGTGTGTGCCATGGGTGGGAGGGAGAGAGAGAGAAAAGAGATAGAGAGAGAGAGGGGGAGAGAGAGAGAGAAAGAGAGAGAGAGAGAGAGAGAGAGACTGTAGTGTGAGTTGAATACAGAAATAAAAGATGAAATATATGTAGAAAGAGTAGGTCTATGATGATAAGTATAAATGTTAAGAAAATTGTCGAAAATGTTTGCAAGAGATGGGAAAGCTGAGGTTAAATAAAAGATAGAAAGATTATTTATAGTTATCGGAAATTTCCCAAGAATGTATATAATTAGCACAGAATTTTCCCCTTATCGAAGAAGTACATTTGTAAGCACTGAGATCAAAGCTGTTAATCATTTCGAAATTAAAACTGCCCCTCTCTGACGGTACGTATATATGTGGAATAGTTTCAAAACTGACGAACATTGTTTCACTACCTTGACGCCTTGACCAATGTGACATTGTACCAAACCCGCTTTTATTAGCTTCAATCTTTTACATCAACTATCTGCTTAGTGACGCGGAACATTATTTCCACGAATGACGTCATTTCAACCACCCCCCCCCGGGGCCCTACAAGTATTCGTTACCCAAAAATCGCAGAATAGTCTTGAAGACATATTTCCCCTCAGCGCGACTGTAAAGGTGTGTCCCTTGCACAAATACTAAAAAAAAAAGAATTTCCAGAAAGAGGCCTGAACTTAAGACTTATTAGACACGCTTAGCAGAGTCCCAAACACGTTTACTATTGCATGTTTGCTATTATACCCTACTGCCTTGAATAATTGTTCCACAGGTGGTAAGCCTGAAGGGGGGCAGTACATGGGGGGGAGAGAGAGAGAGAGAGAGAGAGAGGGGGGGTAGTGAAGTAGTAGACCTCATGGAGACATTTTTGTTGGGAGGGGAGATGGGGAAGGGGAGGGGAGAGGGGTGTAACTGGAACAAACATTGAGTGCAATGCTCTAATTAGTGTCAATGAACGAAACCAGTGGAACTTAAGGAGTTGGGTATAGGAATGGGTGGGAGGGGGAGAGAGATCAACTGCTTTCTTTTATTTAAAGTGTTGCTGATCTCAGTGGAGGGTGAGAAATGAGGTAGGGAGGAGCTGGGGGGAGGTAGGGAGGACTATTAGCTTTTTCTCTCAGTAATTTGCAGAATTCTCAAACCGTCCAACTCACACATCTTGCCGCAATGTTGAATGCAACCCATGGATTTCGGTCACCATCCTTAATCCTGAACTCCTGTACCCCTACTCCACCCAGAGGCGTACCTACGGTGGGGCGAGGGGGGCTCCGAATTTGAAAGTTCCCCGGGCCCCAGCTTGAGGTTGGCCCCCCCCCCCAAAATGTTCATATAAAATATTAAGTACATTATCTCATGTCATGGTGTCGAATGTCAAAATGCAGGGGCCACCAAAGAGGTTAAGCCCCCGGGCCTCCAAATCCCTAGATTCGGCACTGACTCCACCACCACCTCTCTCGTTTATCTTTTTATGAACTTCAATTTACACGTACTTTTGAGAATGACTAGTCTATATTAATTTCGACAGCAAGCCCGGATGAGCATCTTTTGAGAGAAAGGGGAGAGGTGGGTGGAGGGGGGTTGGACAGTAAATAAGATATAACTAGAGACTCATTCACAGGAATCGAGACTAGTTCGGTCCATAGGAATATAAGACCAGATCGCTTATGCTTATTTAATAGAGACCGAAAAAGTTATTCGCGACCCTAACTTTAAAAAGAGAAGAGTACAATTCTGTACAGTTCTTTATTTTTTACTGAAAAAGATTTTTCCTTTTAATTAAAAAAATAACCCCCATTCATTTAAGAGGTTGGCGCTTTTAAAATCTACTGATGTGTCCGAAAAATTATATTTGACGGTTAGTAATAATATAATCAAACAACCGGGTACACAACACGAAGGCATTTTATTCAAAGTTAGTTGAAAAAAAAAGTTTTTGAAAATTTGTCAAGGCAAACAATGCAAAATGTCTGCTATTTATTTCGCTTACTTAAGGTTTCTATGCGTACTACGTCATCATAGTTGAAAAGAATTTGTAAAAAATATATAAGTTATACAGAATTGTACTCTTCTCTTTTTAAAATTATGGTCCGCACAATATATATCTATGCATAGCCCATAAGCAATCTAGTCTTATATATCTATATTTCTGGTCAGACAATTTCTACATCTTAGCCTTTGTCTACTTTTTGTTTAGATTTGTGTTTGAGAGTACACTTATTTTCAATACTTCCGTTTTACATTGCGTCATCGTGCACCAGCCATAACTGGATCTATTTGTTGTCAACTCCGAGTCATTTCCTAAGCTGTCATTTTTTTTTTCCAATCTTTTAATTTGTCACAATTCACGGATATTTGCCCACAAACTCGACCTTTAGGCTAACACCTTCGATGACCCGCGGAACAATTCGCGTTGCGTCAGTGACCAGTCAACCAATCGTTGAAAACCTATTGTGGTCGTCGTGACACACGTGAACCCCGCGCTGACCTCATTCAATAGCAGACTAATTCGTTTCAATCAGGGGCTATTACTCAAAATGCATTGCTGTAAATTCTCTCTCCCTTCGCACGACTTTCTAAACTCTATTTACCAGCAAACTGCAACAAATAAGCCGTAAACACACACACACACGCACACAGACAAACACGCATACACGCAGACAAAGACACATTCACAGAGCACTTAAAACATTGCAGTGGCTAATGGTGGAATCCTCTCAAGCAATCAATTACACAGCCATTGTATTTTTATTTTATTTTTTTCAGCTCCAGTTTTCCTTCCTCATCGCGATCAAACTTTTTTTTTAATGTGACTCCGGGAAATACTTTGAAAAAATGCATGCGAGTGATTACCGTTAGCCGGGTAACTGTGAAGGGAAGACAGAAATGCACACACACACACAAACGCACGCACACTGACACAATCAAATACTTATATTCGATCCAAGACACACATATACACACACAGACACACATACTTTCACAGTCACACATCGTCTCTCTATTTCAAACACAAAGAGAGAGAGAGAGAGAGAGAGAGACAGGGCGAGAGAGGGGGGTGAGGAGAGGGAGGGAGTGAGAGAGAGATCTTTTAAAACCACACATGTGACAAGGATATATCTATACAAAAAAAAATATGACTGGGTCAATCGCACATGCGCATTGACAGAAGCAAACTAATGGACGAAACCGTGTAATTTTTTTTATTATTATTTATTTATCCCCCCTCTCTGTCTTTCTCTTCCCCCCCCCTCCATGCTCCAACCCTTGACATGGATGAATTTCACTTCTGCCACCCAGGGTCGTGCTGGGAAAGATAAATTTTAAATCAGCACTTCCCGCCTTCTTGAAATCATTTCGCAATTTTCCGTTAATTCCATCGGTAATTAATTGAGCTGGCGGTAATTAGCTAAAGCTTTTAGTGGTAGTAAAAAATTTTAGGAAAAAATCTTTTTAATTTTTCTCCTCTCTTACTTCGCACTGTCCGTTTGTCTCGGTAAATAGTTGGTCTATTTATTATTTAGAGTTATAGTTATAGCTCTCCTTTCATTTGCTGCGCATATTGAACGTTCATTCCGTTGAGAGAATTATCAAAAGACATAATGCATATGCGAGGTGATATTTATTTAAAAAAAATAATGTGACCAAAGCTCAGTTGATCTATATTAGATTTTTACTAAGCCGTTTGGATGTTGCTGATTGGTATTTGTGGGCAGTTTGAATTATTGTTTGTATTAGTATAGTGCTGGTGGTGTTGTTTTATACTCAGTGGTAGCTGGTATTGGTTCTAGTCATGTTATCAGTGCTGGTAGCTGGTATTGGTTCTAGTCATGTAATCAGTGCTGGTAGCTGATATTGTTTTTAATCATGTTATCAGGTCTGGTAGCTGGTATTGGTTCTAGTCATGTTATCAGTGCTGGTAGCTGGCATTGTTTTTAATCATGTTATCAGGTTCAGGCCCCTGGTATTGTTTTATGAGTTTATTCTTTTGGACATAACACAATTTTCAGACAATGTTACATTTAATTGATTATCAGTTCGATCAAGTGTTTATTGTTCATGTATGTACAATAATTCCGTTTGAATTCATTCGTATTTTATAACAACCAGGATCTCATAATAAATTTTTTTAAAAGAATTATTTTAATACAAATAAATAAACATCGCACCCCACACACACACACATACATACATACATACCCTCACAGATACACACACACACATACATACATACATACCCTCACAGATACACACACATACATACACATACGCACAAATGCACCATTTATTATTAACTGTTGCTGGTGAGAGAGAGAGAGAGAGAG
>JAGDYQ010000048.1:2066286-2082564 GCA_021962125.1 Bulinus truncatus | reverse complement strand
TGCATTGAATGGGTGACTTAAGGTGGCGCCACAGTGGGGCGTATGGGGCGGAATTTCTCACGACTCGTCGCCACCGCTGTTCCCCCTCTATGCACACGCACACGCAACTCGCCGAGAGTAAGACAACTGAGCGGACTTAATTTTCGTTCAGTGGGTCTACATACCGATGTGTTGGGCACTTTTATTTTCAAATTAGATTTCGGTTACCCTGACCTCGACTTCGCTCTCCCCAGTAATTGACATTACGGGCCAAACCGTGTTGTCTGTATCAGGTCTTTATTTTCATAAGCAGAAAATGTCTAGTTTTGAAAACGGGGGTGGGGGGGGGAGAATTTTTCCTAAGCGATTGAGTTACCGAGAGGAACAACAAACATAGTCAATCAACACACACAGACACACACACACACACACACACATACACACACATACACACATACACACACACACACAGAGAGATAAACAAAATCCCCTCTTGTTATTCTTCAATCCTTGTCTACACTTTCGCTGTATTTATCTCTTCATACAATTATCTCCCGCTGCTTCCCTTAGAGCGGCTCCGTCCCCCACCCACTCCTCTCCGACTCCACAGACTCCAACAACTCCAGACACAAACAACAACAACAACAACAGCCACAACAGCAACAACAGCACCAACAGCATCCCACCAGTCAATTAGCGCTGAATACGGGCACAAAACAACTAAATAAATGTAAACATTTCGGGGGATTTCATGTCGGTTTTAAATTGACCCTCCCCTCCCCCCCCAAACCCCCCTCTGCCCGCCAACATCATACGTTCATTTCATGTGTTTATTTAATACATCTGTTTGTCCACCTTTTTGTTTTTGTTTAAATTGACAGACAAAAATTAAAGGGTCGAATTTTGAAAGGAGTCGGGGGAAACCTTTGAGAAAACACTTTTCATTTTTGACGGTTTAATTCAAGGATAAGTGTCTATTCAACATTCTGAGCCCCCCTACCAACCCCCCCCCCAACCCCTCTCCCCAACTTTATAGACATTTCATTCCCCAAGCACTAATCGCTTTCATTTTTACATCAAAAGAAACAAAACATCCTTATGTAAACAAGAGGAAAAATAGCCACCACCAAAAATTATTACTTTTTTTTATAGATTCTTTATAATACTTCCTCTTAAATCTGCGAACAGTCTGTACAATAATTTGCTAATTAGATAAATAAAGTGTCTTGCGTTGGTTCCTGAATCCAAGAAAAGATTTGACTTTACCTGCATTTTAGTTCGTGCACACATTGTCTCAGTTGAATCGGGGTAGAAAAAAAATTTAATTGGGCGAATTAAAGTTATTTTATCTTGTTTATTTAAAGTGTGGGAAATTAGCCTCGTGGCCTTGAGAATAACTGAGTTTAGAGGTTAGAGGTTATCGCTAGTTTTTGTTTACCTTTGCGATGTGAAGATTTAGAGATTAAATCTCTACAACTTGATCAGATTCATCTTTGAATAATGACGTAGTTTTCAAATTTGAAGATTTTTTGCCTTGTGTACGTAAGTTTGTTTTTTCTCAGTTGGTTTTTATGTAGGAGACGATGGGGCGCAAAGATAATCTATTTCTGGGGAAGCAGCTACCCCACCCACACACTCTTTCACACACACAGACAGACAGACAGACAAACAGATGTCTGGGTGAAGACAGCAGAAACAGAAACTACCCTTCTGTGACAACGTCACATCTTAAAGTGCCCGGATGGTCGTGTGGAAAAGGGCGCCACTGTTGAAATTAGGGTCCCCCGGTTCGATCTCCGGTGACGATCATGAGATATTTCAGATCTCTATATCTCCCGTGGTGCCTTCAAGCCCATTGCACTATCGGCTACGGTGGAGATGGGAGAAAGGGCAGTGCAAAAAAAAACCGTCCCATTTGGTATTTTGTAGGGTATAAGAGATTTCTTCTCACCTGGGACTTTTCACACACACACACACACACACACAAACACACACACACACACACACACCATATACAGAGGCGGAATAAACTCGATTGAGGAGTTGAGCTAAGAATTTTCAATCGGGCCTTTTTCATAAAATGGGATGTGGGGATCCCGCGCTAAGTCAGCCTATGTGTGATTTGATATAAATGTTATCAGTTGTTGATATCCTCCACAAACAGGGCCGTAGCTAGCTATTGTGGCGCCACTCAGCGCCGTAGCTAGCTATTGTGGCTCCACAAACAGGGCCGTAGCTAGCTATTGTGGCGCCACTCAGGGCCGTAGCGAGCTATTGTGATGCGCCCTGTGCGAGTTACATTATTGGCGCCCTGCTCCCAATCTAAAAAGTGCCAAAAAAAACAGCGCCCTTTCCTAGTTCGGCACCCCTTGAGGCCGCACAACTGCCAACGCCCTTCATACCCTACTGCCCACACAAATGTTCTGAGATACAAAAAAAAGTTCTGAGCTATACAAATGTTCTGAGCTACATAAATGTTCTGAGCTACATAAATGTTCTGAGCTACATAAATGTTCTGAGCTACATAAATGTTCTGAGCTACACAAAATGTTCTGAGCTACACAAAATGTTCTGAGCTACACAAAATGTTCTGAGCTGCATAAACGTTCTGAGCTATACAAATGTTCTGAGCTGCATAAAAGTTCTGAGCTACACAAAATGTTCTGAGTTACAAAAAGTGCTCTGAGCTACACAAATGTTCTGAGCTACACAAAATGTTCTGAGCTACATAAATGTTCTGAGCTGCATAAACGTTCTGAGCTATACAAATGTTCTGAGCTGCATAAAAGTTCTGAGCTACACAAAATGTTCTGAGCTACACAAAATGTTCTGAGCTGCATAAACGTTCTGAGCTATACAAATGTTCTGAGCTGCATAAAAGTTCTGAGCTACACAAAATGTTCTGAGTTACAAAAAGTGCTCTGAGCTACACAAAATGTTCTGAGTTAAAAAAAGTGCTCTGAGCTACACAAATGTTCTGAGCTACACAAAATGTTCTGAGCTACATAAATGTTCTGAGCTGCATAAACGTTCTGAGCTATACAAATGTTCTGAGCTACACAAATGTTCTGAGTTACACAAAGTGTTCTGAGCTATACAAAATGTTCTGAGCTACACAAATGTTCTGAGTTACACAAAGTGTTCTGAGCTATACAAATATTCTGAGCTACACATAAGTCCCAAGTTGAGAACATTTCATCAGCAGTACTCAGGATTATTTGGGACGGATGATCGAGCGATGTAGAGCGTTTGAGTGTCGACATGACAGTCACGGGTTCGATCCTCGGTGAAGCTGTTCAGGTCAAAAGATGGTTCAAATAGTCCCTTGAGTCCACTTCAGCTTTAAAAGGGTACCCGACTATATCTTGCTACCCAAGAAGTGTTTAACCAGACACAAGACGTGTTTAACTAGACACAAGACGTGTTTAACTAGACACAAGAAGTGTTTAAATAGACACAAAAAGTGTTTAACTAGACACAAGAAGTGTTTAACTAGACACAAGAAGTGTTTAACTAGACACAAGAAGTGTTTAACTAGGCACAAGAAGTGTTTAACTAGACACAAGAAGTGTTTAACTAGACACAAGAAGTGTTTAACTAGGCACAAGAAGTGTTTAACTAGGCTCAAGAAGTGTTTAACTAGACACAAGAAGTGTTTAACTAGCACCAAAATAATGGTGATCTGAGCTCTTGATAGGGGGCCCTGGGATAAAATGATTTAACAGTTGGGACGTTGGAGTCAGAGACGTTCACAGTTTTCAGTTTTGAGGGGGGGCGGCCCATCATTCGACAGCGTTTTTTCGGCATAGCCACAGATCACAGAAGGTGGTGTTGTTTCAAGGGGTGCCCTATGTTAGAACCAGTTCATATGGTCAAGTTATATCATATCCATGTACATGTGTAGGCACGAATGTCAGTGTTTACTGTTGGACAATTCCAACAGTAGGCCTAGGCCCACAACAATAGGCCTTACTACACGCGCATACACGGCCGTTTCTTCTATTTATTCAATGGGGCCAATTCTCTAATTATTAATACATTTTATTCTCTTTAATCCTAATTCCCCCCCCCCCCCCCCAGAAAGCTTTTTTGTTTTAACAAGAACCTAAAAAGACTTTGCACTTGGGGTCATTTTTTTTTCCTTCCCTACATGATTAAAATAATTAAGTTATTTTCTACTGGAGGGGCGGCAAGGAATTCTCAATTCTTTGCTTTTGGGGAAATTTTCCTCACCGAACTTCTTGAAGCGGACAGTTAGGCTAATAACACCAATGGCAGTAAATTCATAAAAAAAAAAAAAATAAGCGAGAGTATGGTAATGAGGCTCGTTCAGCAGACGAGAAGGGAAGCGAGAGTTGACGCGAGACTGCGCGCGTCCTTTGGTGTCGCTCGAAGGCATGTCGGGCTGTGATTGACAGGAGGAGGGCGTGGTTTTCTTTCCTTCAGTACAATGGCGGTCGCCGGCTACATTTTTTTCCCCCCTTCGAAGTGGTAAAACCCCACCCCCACGGACTCCACATTTCCTTAGTTTAAAAAATAAAAATACCACAACCAAGCGCACGGTCTTGAAACGGGAAGAGTTTTGAAGAAGAGGGAGACTTGTGCTTAAGACGGTGGAGTTTGCTGTTTGGATAAGTGTTGTGGATAAGAACCAGTTTTGACTTATCATGGATAAGTGATCGACAGGAAAACCAGAGTGTTTGCATATGTTACCGATATATGGGATATTGTGTTCACTGAGAGCAGGTGTGTGTGTGTGTTGGCATGTTATGTTTACAAATCAATTCTCCTGATCTGCTTTAGCAGTCGTCAATAGTATCAGGCGGATAGATCGATACGACCAATAGCACTGATTGACTGAACGCAAGGTAAGTGCCTAAAATTATGACGTTCTAATCAATCAATGTCTGCTCTGTTTGTATGTAATACAGTCACTGTAGCTAGTAACGCACATAGATTGGTTGTTATTAGTTCGTATTTGAAGGCTGCTCTGTTTGTATGTAATACAATCACTGTAGCTAGTAACGCACATGGATTGGTTGTTATTAGTTTGAATGTGAAGGCTGCTCTGTTTGTATGTAATACAGTCACTGTAGCTAGTAACGCACATGGATTGGTTGTTATTAGTTCGTATTTGAAGGCTGCTCTGTTTGTATGTAATACAATCACTGTAGCTAGTAACGCACATGGATTGGTTGTTATTAGTTCGTATTTGAAGGCTGCTCTGTTTGTATGTAATACAATCACTGTAGCTAGTAACGCACATGGATTGGTTGTTATTAGATTGAATGTGAAGGCTGCTCTGTTTGTATGTAATACAATCACTGTAGCTAGTAACGGACATAGATTGGTTGTTATTAGTTTGAATGTGAAGGCTGCTCTGTTTGTATGCTACGTATATTAATAGTCACATGACTAGCTATACCATAATAATTAAAATCAGCGGCGTCTTTACGTATTTTCAGGCTGGGCTTCTTGCTCAGGACCCCATATCGTATAGGGGCCCAAAATGCTTATAGACCATTTACATTTCATTCTGGGTGGGTGTTTGTCGTGGAGGCCCCTAAGCACAATGGTTTGCACAGGGGGGGGCCCGTACAGTGGCCCATACAGCTGTTAGGATGACAACAATAATCGGTTTACTCTTAAAATAGTGACAATCTGAAGGTAATTTAATTCAAAAACTATCTTTATTAGAGTAAGATATCCGCACACTGAGTCTGGGACATTTTACTCCCCCCCCCCCGTCCCCCACCCCTCTCCAAATTAGAAATGATCTGGTATAAAATGATACCACAATCAAATTTCAGTAGTGACTTTTTTGCCTCTAGCGTTCTCCTGTAGGCAGGTCCGGAGGCATTCTCCTGTAGGCAGGTCCGTAGGCATTCTCCTGTAGGCAGGTCCATTCTTAGTGGTCCATTAGTTCACCTATACACAAGAACAGTTTTGTCCTCCAGTGTGAATGCAACCGTGAGTCCGTTGAGTATCGACGGAAGTCAACGCACCCTCAGAAAAATCACCGCTACGGAGACTTCATAGCCAGTCAGTTTCGGGGGTACTCAAACTATGCGACCTCATGGTACCTCGGGTACAAGAGGCCCCCCCCCCCCCCAGACATTACAAACTCGTGTCAAATCTGGTTGTGTAAAATATTATCACTGATTATTTGCACGTCTGTGAAGAGAAGGAGATGTGTAGAGAAGGAGATGTGTAGAGAAGGAGATGTGTAGAGAGCCCGAATTCCGACCTGAGAGACCCGAGTTCTATCCGCAGTGAGAACCAAAGGGAATTTTCAAGGTCCTGGGGGAAAGTTGGTTAAAAGTACCTCGGGTGCAATAAGCATTGAATGGCCACCTGATATCAGTTGGGGAAGTAAAGGCGGCTGGGCGTTGTGGCTACTGAAACAGGTGAATTTTACACTTCGTCTTCCCCGATGGGACGAGATGAAAGATAAGAACAGCGAAAAAAAATCATTCATAAGATTATAATGATTATTCTGTAATCATCCGCGCCCCCCCTTATGACAGTAAATAAAACTGACCACCTCTCTTCATAGGGGCCCCAAAGTACATAAGAAAGTCGCCGCCTCTGGGCTTAAAGGAAGAGAGGGGGGGGGGACAAGAGCCAATTTTTTCCCTGCATTAAAGGCAGACAAATGTATAGTTCAGGCAACTGTATAGTTCAGGCAACTGTATAGTTCATGCAACTGTATAGTTCAGGCAACAGTATAGTTCAGGCAACAGTATAGTTCAGGTTACTAAAGAACTGTTTTGTCCACATCCTCCCAATACACGATTGTACGGAATCGATGACGTAGAATAGTATGCTTTCTTTGCCCGTATCTGTAGGGTGTACAGTTGGTTAACGCAGTGGCACATGTGGTGTACAGTTATTGACAGATAAGCAATTATATTGAGGCAGAAGGACAGACAGACAGACAGACAGGCAGAAACATACTCATTTGCATTAATACAGAAAATAAACAGATAGATGGCCGGATGGATGAATGAATAGACATAGATCTAGCCGGCTTTGATAGATAGATAGATAGATAGATAGATAGATAGATAGATAGATAGATAGATAGATAGATAGATAGATAGATAGATAGATAGATAGATAGATAGATAGATAGATAGATAGATAGATAGATAGATAGATAGATAGATAGATAGATAGATAGATAGCAAAACATCACATAGGGCTGATACTTCACTTGAAATATAAAGTGACAGATTCTCTACAAAAACCTTGACTCCCCCCCCCCACAACTCCTCACCACCCTTTCCCCACCCTCTGCTCCATACACTTAAGTTTCAAGCACAACCCTTCCCCCCCCCCCCATTGGTATTGTACGATCTATGGAGTTTTTTTATAAATCATAGAAGGAAACTACACGATTTCAAAAGGGATAAAAACAACCCGGGACAACCCGGGACAATTATTGAGATGTATCATCTAGTCAGGGAGTCTCTAAGAGTCAAGTGAAATTTTAGGAGCCGATTGGGGCTCCCTTGACTTGACTTGACTCCAGGAAAGGGGGGAAACAACTGGACATGTCATCTTGAATTTTTCAAGTGGCTCTCAGAATTCCTTCACGATGTCCTCCCCTGAATGATGTTTTTTGAAACAATCCCCCCCCTCCTCATTATCTTCTATTTATTTCAAAGTGTTGTGTCGTTTTCAAGATCACAATGTGACCTGATCGCAGCACGATTTAAAAAAAAAAAAAAATACGCCCCCGTTGGGCGCCCACTCCCTCCAACCCCCTCCCTAACCAGTATCACGGCTCCCTATTTCAGATGTCGCATACAATTAGAACACCGATCTCCAGCTGAGAGCAATAATTGCTTCCAAACTACGGGCTCGAGCCGGTTGTGAAAAGTTATATGGGAGATAGGTGGGTGGGGGGGGGGTGTAGCAGATATAAGAAATAGTGGGGGAAATGGGTTGTTTGCGGCTTGGGGGGGGGGGTGGTCTAAAGCGAAGGGAGAGGGGGAGAGAAGGGCCAACAATGGAGCAGGTCTCAATTTAAAACACACTCAAGTCTTGAACAATGTCCTCCCCACAGAGGATGTAAATGCCCCTTAACCGCCCGGTCCTAGATATTTGATCGTTTCATTGTCCCCCCCCAACCCTCCACCTCCCCCACCCCTATCCCATAATATTGCAGCCATACGAATAAGACTAAGGGGTGGAGGGGGTGTCTTTTGAGAACATTCCTATTAAAGATGGTAACAAGTGTGTGCCGTGGGAGAGAGAGAGAGAGAGAGAGAGAGAGACTGTAGTGTGATTTGAATACAGAAATAAAAGATGAAATATACGTAGAAAGAGTAGGTCTATGATGATAAGTATAAATGTTAAGGAAATCATTGAAAATGTTTGCAAGAGATGGGGAATGGAAAGAAGAGGTTAAATAAAAGATAGAAAGCTTATTTATAGTTATCGGAAATTTCCCAAGAATGTATATAATTAGCACAGAATTTTCCCCTTATCGAAGACGTACATTTGTAAGCATTGAGATCAAAGCTGTTAATCAGTTCGAAATTAAAACTGCCCCTCTCCGACGTCACGTATATATGTGGAATAGTTTCAAAACTGACGAACATTGTTTCACTACTTTGACGCCTTGACCAATGGGTTGTCCTTCATTCTGACCAATGTGACATTGTACTAAACCCGCTTCTATTAGCTTCAATCTTTTACATCAACTATCTGCTTAGTGACGCGGAACATTATTTCCACGAATGACGTCATCATTTCAAACGCCCCCACCCCGCCGCCCCTCCCCCTCCCGAGGGGCCCTACAAGTATTCGTTACCCAAAATCGCAGAATAGTTTTGAGGACATATTTCCCCTCAGCGCGACTGTAAAGTTGTGTCCCTTGCACAAATACAAAAAAAGAATTTCCAGAAAGAGACTTGAACTTAAGACTTTATTAGACACGACGCTTAGCAGAGTCCAAACACGTCTACTATTGTACGGGTTATACCCTACTGCCTTGACAATTGTTCCACAGGTGGTAAGCCTGAAAGGGGGACAGTACATGGGGTCGGAGGGGAGAGAGAGAGAGAGAGAGAGAGGGGGGGTAGTGAAGTAGTAGACCTCATGGAGACATTTTTGTTGGGAGGGGAGGGGGAGGGGGTGTAACTGGAACAAACATTGAGTGCAATGCTCTAATTAGTGTCAATGAACGAAACCAGGGGAACTTAAAGGAGTTGGGTTGAGGAATTGGGGTGGAGGGGGGAGAGATCAACTGCTTTCTTTTATTTAAAGTGTTGCTGATCTCAGTGGAGGGTGAGAAATGGGGTAGGGAGGGGATGAGGAGATGGAGGGAGGGAGCTTTTCTCTAAGTAATTTGCAGAATTCTCAAACCGTCCAACTCACGCATCTTGCCGCAATGTTGAATGCAACCCATGGATTTCGGTCACCATCCTTAATCCTGAACTCCTGTACCCCCCCTACTCCACCCAGAGGCGTACCTAGGGTGGGGCGAGGGGGGGCTCCGAATTTGAAAGTTCCCCGGGCCCCAGCTTGAGGTTGCCCCCCTCCCCATAAAAAAATGTTCATATAAAATATTAAGTACATTATCTCATGTCATGGTGTCGAATGTCAAAATGCAGGGACCCCCCCTCCCCCAAAGAGGCCAAGCTCCCCCGCCCCCGGGCTCCCAAATCCCTAGATTCGGCACTGACTCCACCACCACCTCTCTTTTATCTTTTTATGAACTACAATTTACACGTACTTTTGAGAATGACTAGTCTATATTAATTTCGACAGCATACCCGGATGGGGATCTTTTGAGAGAAAGGGGAGAGCGGAGGGGGGAGGGGGTTGGAGAGTAAATAAGATATAACGAGAGACTCATTCACAGGAATCGAGACTAGTTCGGTCACACAATTTCTACACGAAATTTTGTCTACTTTTTGTTTAGATTTGTGTTTGAGAGTACACTTATTTTCAATACTTCCGTTTTTTACATTGCGTCATCGTGCACCAGCCATAACTGGATCTATTTGTTGTCAACTCCGAGTCATTTCCTAAGCTGTCATTTTTTTTTTCCAATCTTTTAATTTGTCACAATTCACGGGTGTTTGCTCACAAACTCGACCTTTAGGCGTAACACCTTCGATGACCCGCGGAACAATTCGCGTTGCGTCACTGACCAGTCAACCAATCGTTGAAAACCTATTGTGGTCGTCGTGACACATTCTAAACCCCGCGCTGACCTCATTCAATAGCAGACTAATTCGTTTCAATCAGGGGCTATTACTCAAAATGCATTGTTGTGTATTTTCTCCCCTTTCGCAAAATTTTTTTTTTACTCTATTTACCAGCAAACTGCAACAAATAAGCCGTAAACACACACACACGCATGCACACAGACAAACACGCATACACGCAGACAAAGACACATCCACAGAGCACTTAAAACATTGCAGTGGCTAATGGTGGGATTCTCTCAAGCAATCAATTACACAGCCATTGTATTTTTATATTTTTATTTTTTTCAGCTCCAGTTTTCCTCCCCTCATCGCGACCAAACTTTTTTTAATGTGACTCCGGGAAATACTTTGAAAAAATACATGCGAGTGATTACCGTTAGCCGAGTAACTGTGAAGGGAAGACATAAATACACACACACACACACACACACACACTGACACAATCAAATACACATATTCGATCAAAGACACACATATACACACACACACATGCTTTTACAGTCACACATCGTCTCTCTATTTCAAACACAAAGAGAGAGAGACAGAGTGAGACAGACAGGGAGAGAGAGGGTTGGGGAGAGGGAGTGAGTGAGAGAGAGAGAGAGAGAGAGCTCTTAAAAAAAACCAATACATGTGACAAGGATATATTTATACAAAAAAAAACAAAACAGATATGACTGAGTCAATCGCACATGCGCATTGACAGAAGCAAACTAATGGACGAAACCGTGTAATTTTTTTTATATTATTTATTTAACCCCCCCCCCCCCCCCACCCTCTCTCTCTTCCCCCCTCACTGCTCCAACCCTTGACATGGATGAATTTCACTTCTGCCACCCAGGGTCGTGCTGGGAAAGATAAATTTTAAATCAGCACTTCCCGCCTTCTTGAAATCATTTCGCAATTTTCCGTTAATTCCATCGGTAATTAATTGAGCTGGCGGCAATTAGCTAAAAGCTTTTAGTGGTAGAAAGATTTTAGGGGGAAATCTTTTAATTTTTTCTCCTCTCTTACTTCGAACTGTCCGTTTCGTCTCGGTAAATAGTTGGTCTATTTATAGTTATAGTTATAGCTCTCATTTCATTGGCTGCGCATATTGAACGTTCATTCCGTTGAGAGAATTATCAAAAGACATAATGCATATGCGAGGTGATATTTATTTTTAAAAAAATGTGACCAAAGTTCAGTTGATCTATATTAGATTATGAGATTATTAGATTAGATTATTATATTAGATTATTACTAAGCCGTTTGGATGTTGCTGATTGGTATTTGTGGGCAGTTTGAATTATTGTTTCTATTAGTTTAGTGCTGGTGGTGTTGTTTTATACTCAGTGGTATTAGTATTGGTTCTAGTCATGTTATCAGTGCTTGTAGCTGGTATTGGTTCTAGTCATGTTATCAGTGCTTGTAGCTGGTATTGGTTCTAGTCATGTTATCAGTGCTGGTAGCTGGTATTGGTACTAGTCATGTTATCAGTGCTGGTAGCTGGTTTTGTTCTAGTCATGTTATCAGTCCTGGTAGCTGGTATTTGTTCTAGTCATGTTATCAGTGCTGGTAGCTGGTATTGGTTCTAGTCATGTTATCAGTGCTGGTAGCTGGTATTGTTTTATTAGTTTATTCTTCGTGACATGACACAATTTCAGACAATGTTACATTGAACTGATTATCACTTCGATCAAGTGTTTATTGTTCATATCTGTATAATAATTCCGTTTGAAATTAATTCATATTTTATTACAACCAGGATCTCACAATGAAGTTGTTGTTTTTTTTAAGAATTATTTAAATACAAATAAATAAACATCAATGTTAGCATCGCACCACACACACACACACACACACATACGCACAAATGCACCATTTATTATTAACTTGCTGGTGTGTGTGTGTGAGAAAGAGAGAGAGCGTGTAAGAGATAGTGTGTGTTTTTGTGTGTGTATGTGTGTGTACTACTTTTCTTTCAGTTTAAACACCAATATTGCCTTAAACACCCAAACAACCGACTTAGTGACGTGATTCGAACACAAACAAAACAAAAAAAAAAAACGTGCAATTAAGCCTGTTCCATTCTGGACACAGGACGTGTTAGCGCATTTTCGTGTTATGTATCAGTACGTTTGTTAGCTTTCAGTAAATATTTGTAAATTTTGGAAATGTTTATAAATTCAATTGTGTAATGCATATATTTGTAAAAAAAAATTATAAAGACGTTTCTTTATATTTGAAAAAAAATTATTGTCTCTTAAATCTAACTACAAGTGGTTTTTGGTTACTGAAATAGGACTCATAATTGAAAACATTCGAAATTATAGTCATTTAATCGTCCGAAAACTCCGTCAATTGTTGCATAGCTCTGATACTTTCAATTAAACTCAGAACACAATCTTACCATTTCATTTGATGAGTTTCTTAATAAATCTTGGTGAAACTACGTGCTGCAGTATCTCGCACCAAATGAACGGGTTATTGAACGTACAAGGTGTATATATAATATATAAGCCCCTTAGGAGCCCTGAAGCCCGGCCCTTAGAGGTCCTATCGCGAAATGAACTTTTGATGTACACATGGCAGGCCAAGACCTACAAAATGATATATACATCATGGGTCTAGGACTTATAGTTGCTGAGATATAGCGCTCCTTTATTAATATAGCTTATATAGTAAAAAACGGTACTAAGGCCCCTTTTACGGCCCTGAGAGGTCAGATCGCGAAATGAAAAAAGTCATTTCTTGGCAGGCCAAGACCTACAAAATGATATATACATCATGGATCTAGGACTTATGGTTGTTGAGATCTAGGGTGATGACGGACAGACAGACAGACAAAACGGGGACAATATAGCATTTTGTTTCGAAAATGCTCTAAAAACAACCATTAAGGAGAGTCCATAGTGAGAGCGGGGGGAGGGGTGTGGGGGATTATTTTTTCAATTAATTTTACAATCAATAAACGCAGGCTTTTCACACACACACACACACACACACCCCTCCCCCCCCCCACACACACACATTCTTTATATTCTTTGTAACAAACATTATCTCTTAATAGCTGCTAATACCACCCACGACTGTTTTGTTCAACTTTCTAGTGGGGGCTTTGTGGATTTTTTTTTTTAAATTTTCTTCAATTTTCGGTCTATGTACTTAAAAAAAATTTTATTGGAGAAAATGCCGATGCGTTACAAAAAAAAAAAAATGAAAGTAAAAATTCTTCAAGACCAAAAAAAGAGAATGCTGGGAGGGGGGAGGGGGGGGGCTCCGTCATTTGTTGTCAATAAAATTCCTGATTTAATTTATAACCCGCACTGTCTTGGTACAACGTTGCGACTCACCCTAGCTAGGCAGTACAGTTTTTTTTTTTTTTGTGGCCATCTTAAAAAAAATGGCGCGGGATATTACATTTAATGGACGATAAACAACGAACCATTAAAGATGGCTTCATGTGGGAAGGCTTCAGTTTTAAGGCCCCCCCCCCGTCACAATTTTCGTTAAAGTTTGTCTCCCATTTATGTGAATAACTAAATCGCAAATCTCCTTTTTTTTTTTTTTGCAATTATTCTCCTTTTAAATTATTATTGTTTTTTTCTCTCTCTTGTATATTTGTACGTCTGCATATGTGTGCTTTTTTTTTCAGAAAGAAGGTAAACGGTAATTGAAATTGGTTAAGGGGGGGGGGTGTTTTAAAATACGACCCTTACAGCCCTAAACCTTGCGCCAATATAAGCACCCACTACTCTGTTGTTTTAAGACTGTAGACTGATAATAAGTGTCTAGAATGAGCCAAACCAGACCCCCCTACCCCCCCCCTCTCCTCCTTTCAAAGGTTGTAACTTTAAATGCCACACTGTCCCGCGCAATTATTACCGGTCGTCTGCTTACACTTAAAAAAAAAAAAGTTGTGAAGCGGCTAATTTAATACGCGGACGGGCACTGCTTATGAAGATTACATTAACATGTTTTATCATGGATTATTTGCTCTAATGTTTTTATTATTATTATGCATCATCCCCTATAACAATTTTTTTTTATAAATCTCTTGTTTATTCGTCACGAGACGTGATTTGTTTCAAAAAAAAAAAACAACAACATTAAAATAGATAGCATTACGATCGAATGCTTACAGCGAAGCTCGCCGATTGGTTAAGAAGATCACGTGCAATAACATTTGTGAGATCGGAAAACATATGCGGTGATGATTTAACAGTCCAAAGAAGGACAAATTTAACGGGAGGCAACTCAAGATTGTTGTTTTTCTTAAAGTTATAAAACTTTTACTGAATGAATTGCTTGCTCCACTAGCACTGGACAGCAATACTCTCACACCCAATGTACAATGTGTGGCTAACCTCGCTAAGATTTGAACCTAGAATAACACCAGCAGAGGTGATATTTTCATCACTTTGCTATCTTTTGGGTGGGAATATATACAGAGTCCCGTCCTGGGTGGGTGCCACTAAAGTTAGTTTCACCACTGCTAAAATCTGAGAATACAAATTAATTAACAAGTTAAAGTTGTCCATTACGACCTTAAGTTGGAATTCACCAGTTTCTCCATCCTCTGAATACTTAAAGATTGTCTGGCTAGCACATGGCTTAACCGCTTTTACACCACCAACCAATGTCAGGTACTTATTTTCAAAGCCGGCCACTCGCCGAGGTTCGAACCCGGGACCCTCTGCCTAAATCCGACCCCTTTACAATCTTTATAGAATATTTCGGAAAGCAGTTGATTTTTTTTGGGCTACTTTAGTTTTAAACAGTCTTCTTGAGAATGATAGACGTGAAGACAAGATAATACATGTACGATTATTAAACAAAAAAAAAACCTCGTCACATGACACTACGACAACGTGTTTTGATTGGTCTATCATTTCCCTTCACTTCTGCCGGTGAAAGTTTGACCATACAAGAAACGGGGAAAACACACAATTAAGATATGCAAATGGTGTGCAAATTTTTTCCATTAACAAACAAAAAACAACAGATCCTCGCTAATTATGAATGCGACCCCGTGTGAAACAGAAACAGGGGGGACCGTGAAGACGTAGGCACAAATTGTGTGCAGAACATGTGTCACCCGGGGATACGATGCTGGGTGTGGTGGGGGGGTTTGGAAGAAGGGGGTGGGAGGGGAGGGGTTGCCACATCCAATTACCGATGTCCATTTGTTTCTGTCTGAGATATGTGTCTTTAAGATGTGTGTCTGCTGTGATGGTGAGGTTGGGTTTGGCAATGGCAGCTGAACGGAAATGAAATGTAGTCGATTTGTAGCCGATCTGCGGAGGCGTCTCCGAAATGTGGGCACACGGCTCTGAGATGGTCAGCGCCCCAGTGAGCTCCCACCACAGTCATTGCTAGGTCAAAGGACTCAAAACTACAGAAAGAGCAAAACTTATCTGTGGGTACCTCCCGGGGAGGGGGGGAGGGATTATACTCAGTGGCTATGCGGTCTTAAGTTTTGATATTGGATCAGTGATTGTCTTTTGAGTGATTGTCTTGTACAGTGATTGTCTTGTAGAGTGATTGTCTTGTAGAGTGATTGTCTTGTACAGTGATTGTCTTGTACAGTGATTGTCTTGTACAGTGATTGTCTTGTACAGTGATTGTCTTGTACAGTGATTATCATGTACAGTGATTGTCTTGTAGAGTGATTGTCTGATATATTGATTGTCTGGCATATTGATTGTCTTGTAGAGTGATTGTCTTGAACAGTGATTATCATGTACAGTGATTGTCTTGTAGAGTGATTGTCTTGTACAGTGATTGTCTTGTAGAGTGATTGTCTTGTACAGTGATTGTCTTGTACAGTGATTGTCTTGTAGAGTGATTGTCTTGTAGAGTGATTGTCTTGTAGAGTGATTATCATGTACAGTGGTTGTCTTGTAGAGTGATTGTCTTGTAGAGTGATTGTCTTGTACAGTGATTGTCTTGTACAGTGATTATCATGTACAGTGATTGTCTTGTAGAGTGATTGTCTGATATATTGATTGTCTGGCATATTGATTGTCTTGTAGAGTGATTGTCTTGTACAGTGATTGTCTGGTATATTCATTGTCTGGTACACTGATCG
>JAGDYQ010000048.1:2055149-2065786 GCA_021962125.1 Bulinus truncatus | reverse complement strand
CATATACAGACATTAGTACATATAAAGACATTAGTACATATACAGACATTGGTACAGATCCAGACATTAGTACAGATCCAGACATTAGTACAGATCCAGACATTAGTACAGATCCAGACATTAGTACATATACAGACATTACAACAGATCCAGACATTAGTACATATACAGACATTAGTACAGATCCAGACATTAGTACAGATCCAGACATTAGTACAGATTCAGACATTAGTACAGATCCAGACATTGGTACAGATCCAGACATTAGTACAGATCCAGACATTAGTACAGATCCAGATATTACAACAGATCCAGACATTACAACAGATCCAGACATTAGTACAGATCCAGACATTAGTACAGATCCAGACATTAGTACAGATTCAGACATTAGTACAGATTCAGACATTAATACAGATCCAGACATTAGTACATATACAGACATTAATACAGATCCAGACATTAGTACAGATCCAGACATTGGGTACAGATCCAGACATTAGTACAGATTCAGACATTAGTACTGATCCAGACATTAGTACAGATTCAGACATTAGTACAGATCCAGACATTAGTACAGATCCAGACATTGGTACAGATCCAGACATTACAACAGATCCAGACATTAGTACAGATCCAGACATTAGTACAGATTCAGACATTAGTACAGATCCAGACATTAGTACAGATCCAGACATTAGTACAGATCCAGACATTAGTACAGATCCAGGCATTACAACAGATCAAACATTAGTACAGATCCAGACATTAGTACAGATCCAGACATTAGTACAGATACAGACATTAGTACAGATCCAGACATTAGTACAGATTCAGACATTAGTACAGATCCAGACATTAGTACAGATCCAGACATTAGTACAGATCCAGACATTAGTACAGATCCAGACATTACAACAGATCCAGACATTAGTACAGATTCAGACATTGGTACAGATCCAGACATTACAACAGATCCAGACATTAGAACAGATCCAGACATTAGTACAGATCCAGACATTACAACAGATTCAGACATTACTACAGATCCAGACATTAGTACAGATCCAGACATTAGTACAGATCCAGACATTACAACAGATCCAGACATTAGTACAGATCCAGACATTACAACAGATCCAGACATTAGTACAGATCCAGACATTAGTACAGATCCAGACATTAGTACAGATCCAGACATTACAACACATCCAGACATTAGTACAGATCCAGACATTAGTACAGATCCAGACATTACAACAGATCCAGACATTAGTACAGATCCAGACATTACAACAGATCCAGACATTAGTACAGATTCAGACATTAGTACAGATTCAGACATTAGTACAGATCCAGACAATAGTACAGATTCAGACATTAGTACAGATTCAGACATTAATACAGATCCAGACATTACAACAGATCCAGACATTAGTACAGATTCAGACATTAGTACAGATTCAGACATTACAACAGATCCAGACATTAGTACAGATCCAGACATTACAACAGATCCAGACATTAGTACAGATCCAGACATTACAACAGATCCAGACATTAGTACAGATCCAGACATTAGTACAGATCCAGACATTACAACAGATCAAGACATTACAACAGATCCAGACATTAGTACAGATCCAGACATTAGTACAGATCCAGACATTAGTACAGATTCAGACATTAGTACAGATCCAGACATTAGTACAGATCCAGACATTAATACAGATCCAGACATTAACACAGATCCAGACATTAATACAGATCCAGACATTAGTACATATACAGACATTAATACAGATCCAGACATTAGTACATATACAGACATTAATACAGATCCAGACATTAGTACAGATCCAGACATTAGTACAGATCCAGACATTAGTACAGATCCAGACATTAGTACAGATCCAGACATTAGTACAGATCCAGACATTACAATAGATCCAGACATTAGTACAGATCCAGACATTAGTACAGATCCAGACATTAGTACAGATCCAGACATTAGTACAGATCCAGACATTACAACAGATCCAGACATTACAACAGATCCAGACATTAGTACAGATCCAGACATTAGTACAGATCCAGACATTAGTACAGATCCAGACATTAGTACAGATTCAGACATTACTACAGATCCAGACATTAATACAGATCCAGACATTAATACAGATCCAGACATTAGTACAGATCCAGACATTAGTACAGATTCAGACATTAGTACAGATCCAGACATTAGTACAGATCCAGACATTAGTACAGATCCAGACATTAGTACAGATTCAGACATTAGTACAGATCCAGACATTAGTACAGATCCAGACATTAGTACAGATCCAGACATTAGTACAGATCCAGACATTACAACAAATCCAGACATTACAACAGATCCAGACATTAGTACAGATCCAGACATTAGTACAGATCCAGACATTAGTACAGATCCAGACATTAGTACAGATTCAGACATTAGTACAGATTCAGACCTTAGTACAGATTTAGACATTAGTACAGATCCAGACATTAATACAGATCCAGACATTAATACAGATCCAGACATTAGTACAGATCCAGACATTAGTACATATACAGACATTAATACAGATCCAGACATTAGTACAGATCCAGACATTAGTACAGATCCAGACATTAGTACAGATTGAGACATTAGTACAGATTGAGACATTAGTACATATTCAGACATTAGTACATATACAGACATTAGTACAGATCCAGACATTAGTACAGATTCAGACATTAGTACAGATTCAGACATTAGTACAGATTCAGACATTAGTACATATACAGACATTAGTACAGATCCAGACATTAGTACAGATCCAGACATTAGTACATATACAGACATTACAACAGATCCAGACATTAGTACATATACAGACATTAGTACATATACAGACATTACAACAGATCCAGACATTAGTACAGATCCAGACATTAGTACATATACAGACATTACAACAGATTCAGACATTAGTACATATACAGACATTACAACAGATCCAGACACTAGTACATATACAGACATTACAACAGATCCAGACATTAGTACATATACAGACATTACAACAGATCCAGACATTAGTACATATACAGACATTACAACAGATCCAGACATTAGTACATATACAGACATTACAACAGATCCAGACATTAGTACATATACAGACATTACAACAGATCCAGACATTAGTACATATACAGACATTACAACAGATTCAGACATTAGTACATATACAGACATTAGTACAGATCCAGACATTAGTACAGATTCAGACATTAGTACAGATTCAGACATTAGTACAGATTCAGACATTAGTACATATACAGACATTAGTACAGATCCAGACATTAGTACAGATCCAGACATTAGTACATATACAGACATTACAACAGATCCAGACATTAGTACATATACAGACATTAGTACATATACAGACATTACAACAGATCCAGACATTAGTACAGATCCAGACATTAGTACATATACAGACATTACAACAGATTCAGACATTAGTACATATACAGACATTACAACAGATCCAGACACTAGTACATATACAGACATTACAACAGATCCAGACATTAGTACATATACAGACATTACAACAGATCCAGACATTAGTACATATACAGACATTACAACAGATCCAGACATTAGTACATATACAGACATTACAACAGATCCAGACATTAGTACATATACAGACATTACAACAGATCCAGACATTAGTACATATACAGACATTACAACAGATTCAGACATTAGTACATATACAGACATTAGTACAGATCCAGACATTAGTACAGATTCAGACATTAGTACAGATTCAGACATTAGTACAGATTCAGACATTAGTACATATACAGACATTAGTACAGATCCAGACATTAGTACAGATCCAGACATTAGTACATATACAGACATTACAACAGATCCAGACATTAGTACATATACAGACATTAGTACATATACAGACATTACAACAGATCCAGACATTAGTACAGATCCAGACATTAGTACATATACAGACATTACAACAGATCCAGACATTAGTACATATACAGACATTACAACAGATCCAGACATTAGTACATATACAGACATTACAACAGATCCAGACATTAGTACATATACAGACATTACAACAGATCCAGACATTAGTACATATACAGACATTACAACAGATCCAGACATTAGTACATATACAGACATTACAACAGATCCAGACATTAGTACATATACAGACATTACAACAGATCCAGACATTAGTACATATACAGACATTAGTACAGATCCAGACATTAGTACAGATCCAGACATTAGTACAGATCCAGACATTGGTACAGATCCAGACATTAGTACAGATCCAGACATTAGTACAGATCCAGATATTACAACAGATCCAGACATTACAACAGATCCAGACATTAGTACAGATCCAGACATTAGTACAGATCCAGACATTAGTACAGATTCAGACATTAGTACAGATTCAGACATTAATACAGATCCAGACATTAGTACATATACAGACATTAATACAGATCCAGACATTAGTACATATACAGACATTAGTACAGATCCAGACATTAGTACAGATCCAGACATTAGTACAGATCCAGACATTAGTACAGATCCAGACATTAGTACTGATCCAGACATTAGTACAGATTCAGACATTAGTACAGATCCAGACATTATTACAGATCCAGACATTAGTACAGATCCAGACATTAGTACAGATCCAGACATTAGTACAGATTCAGACATTAGTACAGATCGAAACATTAGTACAGATCCAGACATTAGTACATATACAGACATTAGTACAGATCCAGACATTAGTACAGATTCAGACATTAGTACAGATTCAGACATTAGTACAGATTCAGACATTAGTACAGATCCAGACATTAGTACATATACAGACATTAGTACAGATCCAAACATTAGTACAGATTCAGACATTAGTACATATACAGACATTAGTACAGATCCAGACATTAGTACAGATTCAGACATTAGTACAGATTCAGACATTAGTACAGATTCAGACATTAGTACAGATTCAGACATTAGTACATATACAGACATTAGTACAGATCCAGACATTAGTACAGATACAGACATTAGTACATATACAGACATTACAACAGATCCAGACATTAGTACATATACAGACATTAGTACAGATCCAGACATTACAACAGATCCAGACATTAGTACAGATCCAGACATTAGTACATATACAGACATTACAACAGATCCAGACATTAGTACATATACAGACATTACAACAGATCCAGACACTAGTACATATACAGACATTACAACAGATCCAGACATTAGTACATATACAGACATTACAACAGATCCAGACATTAGTACATATACAGACATTACAACAGATCCAGACATTAGTACATATACAGACATTACAACAGATCCAGACATTAGTACATATACAGACATTACAACAGATCCAGACATTAGTACATATACAGACTTTACAACAGATCCAGACATTAGTACATATACAGACATTACAACAGATCCAGACATTAGTACATATTCAGACATTACAACAGATCCAGACATTAGTACATATACAGACATAACAACAGATCCAGACATTAGTACATATACAGACATTACAACAGATCCAGACATTAGTACATATACAGACATTACAACAGATCCAGACATTAGTACATATACAGACATTACAACAGATCCAGACATTAGTACATATACAGACATTACAACAGATCCAGACATTAGTACATATACAGACATTACAACAGATCCAGACATTAGTACATATACAGACATTACAACAGATCCAGACATTAGTACATATACAGACATTACAACAGATCCAGACATTAGTACATATACAGACATTAGTACAGATCCAGACATTAGTACAGATCCAGACATTAGTACAGATCCAGACATTAGTACAGATTCAGACATTAGTACAGATCCAGACATTGGTACAGATCCAGACATTAGTACAGATCCAGACATTAGTACAGATCCAGATATTACAACAGATCCAGACATTACAACAGATCCAGACATTAGTACAGATCCAGACATTAGTACAGATCCAGACATTAGTACAGATTCAGACATTAGTACAGATTCAGACATTAATACAGATCCAGACATTAGTACATATACAGACATTAATACAGATCCAGACATTAGTACAGATCCAGACATTAGTACAGATTCAGACATTAGTACAGATCCAGACATTAGTACAGATCCAGACATTAGTACAGATCCAGACATTAGTACAGATCCAGACATTAGTACAGATTCAGACATTAGTACAGATTGAAACATTAGTACAGATCCAGACATTAGTACATATACAGACATTAGTACAGATCCAGACATTAGTACAGATTCAGACATTAGTACAGATTCAGACATTAGTACAGATTCAGACATTAGTACAGATTCAGACATTAGTACATATACAGACATTAGTACAGATCCAGACATTAGTACAGATCCAGACATTAGTACATATACAGACATTACAACAGATCCAGACATTAGTACATATACAGACATTAGTACAGATCCAGACATTACAACAGATCCAGACATTAGTACAGATCCAGACATTAGTACATATACAGACATTACAACAGATCCAGACATTAGTACATATACAGACATTACAACAGATCCAGACATTAGTACATATACAGACATTACAACAGATCCAGACATTAGTACATATACAGACATTACAACAGATCCAGACATTAGTACATATACAGACATTACAACAGATCCAGACATTAGTACATATACAGACATTACATTAGATCCAAACATTAGTACATATTCAGACTTTACAACAGATCCAGACATTAGTACATATACAGACATTACATTAGATCCAAACATTAGTACATATTCAGACATTACAACAGATCCAGACATTAGTACATATACAGACATAACAACAGATCCAGACATTAGTACATATACAGACTTATTACAACAGATCCAGACATTAGTACATATACAGACATTACAACAGATCCAGACATTAGTACATATACAGACATTACAACAGATCCAGACATTAGTACATATACAGACATTACAACAGATCCAGACATTAGTACATATACAGACATTACAACAGATCCAGACATTAGTACATATACAGACATTACAACAGATCCAGACATTAGTACATATACAGACATTACAACAGATCCAGACATTAGTACATATACATACATTACAACAGATCCAGACATTAGTACATATACAGACATTACAACAGATCCAGACATTAGTACATATACAGACATTACAACAAATCCAGACATTAGGACATATACAGACATTACAACAGATCCAGACATTTGCACATATACAGACATTACAACAGATCCAGACATTAGTACAGATCCAGACATTAGTACATATACAGACATTACAACAGATCCAGACATTAGTACATATACAGACATTACAACAGATCCAGACATTAGTACATATACAGACATTACAACAGATCCAGACATTAGTACATATACAGACATTACAACAGATCCAGACATTAGTACATATACAGACATTACAACAGATCCAGACATTAGTACATATACAGACATTACAACAGATCCAGACATTAGTACATATACAGACATTACAACAGATCCAGACATTAGTACATATCACGGACATTACAACAGATCCAGACATTAGTACATACAGACATTACAACAGATCCAGACATTAGTACATATACAGACATTACAACAGATCCAGACATTAGTACATATACAGACATTACAACAGATCCAGACATTAGTACATATACAGACATTACAACAGATTCAGACATTAGTACATATACAGACATTACAAAACAGATCCAGACATTAGGACATATACAGACATTACAACAGATCCAGACATTAGTGCAGAGCAGACATTCAACAGATCCACAGACATTAGTACAGATCCAGACATTAGTACATATTAGTACAGATCAGACATTAGTACAGATCCAGACATTAGTACAGATCCAGACATTAGTACAGATTCAGACATTAGTAGTACAGATTCAGACATTAGTACAGATCCAGACATTAGTACATATACAGACATTAGTACAGATCCAAACATTAGTACAGATTCAGACATTAGTACATATACAGACATTAGTACAGATCCAGACATTAGTACAGATTCAGACATTAGTACAGATTCAGACATTAGTACAGATTCAGACATTAGTACAGATTCAGACATTAGTACATATACAGACATTAGTACAGATCCAGACATTAGTACAGATCCAGACATTAGTACATATACAGACATTACAACAGATCCAGACATTAGTACATATACAGACATTAGTACAGATCCAGACATTACATACAGATCCAGACATTAGTACAGATCCAGACATTAGTGGCTATATACAGACATTACAACAGATCCAGACATTAGTACATATACAGACATTACAACAGATCCAGACACTAGTACATATACTAGATCCAGACATTACAACAGATCCAGACATTAGTACATATACAGACATTACAACAGATCCAGACATTAGTACATATACAGACATTACAACAGATCCAGACATTAGTACATATACAGACATTACAACAGATCCAGACATTAGTACATATACAGACATTACAACAGATCCAGACATTAGTACATATACAGACATTACAACAGATCCAGACATTAGTACATATACAGACATTACAACAGATCCAGACATTAGTACATATACAGACATAACAACAGATCCAGACATTAGTACATATACAGACATTACAACAGATCCAGACATTAGTACATATACAGACATTACAACAGATCCAGACATTAGTACATATACAGACATTACAACAGATCCAGACATTAGTACATATACAGACATTACAACAGATCCAGACATTAGTACATATACAGACATTACAACAGATCCAGACATTAGTACATATACAGACATTACAACAGATCCAGACATTAGGTACATATACAGACATTACAACAGATCCAGACATTAGTACATATACAGACATTACAACAGATCCAGACATTAGTACATATACAGACATTAGTACAGATCCAGACATTAGTACAGATCCAGACATTAGTACAGATCCAGACATTAGTACAGATTCAGACATTAGTACAGATCCAGACATTGGTACAGATCCAGACATTAGTACAGATCCAGACATTAGTACAGATCCAGATATTACAACAGATCCAGACATTACAACAGATCCAGACATTAGTACAGATCCAGACATTAGTACAGATCCAGACATTTGTACAGATTCAGACATTAGTACAGATTCAGACATTAATACAGATCCAGACATTAGTACATATACAGACATTAATACAGATCCAGACATTAGTACAGATCCAGACATTAGTACAGATCCAGACATTAGTACAGATCCAGACATTAGTACAGATTCAGACATTAGTACTGATCCAGACATTAGTACAGATTCAGACATTAGTACAGATCCAGACATTAGTACAGATCCAGACATTAGTACAGATCCAGACATTAGTACAGATCCAGACATTAGTACAGATTCAGACATTAGTACAGATTGAAACATTAGTACAGATCCAGACATTAGTACATATACAGACATTAGTACAGATCCAGACATTAGTACAGATTCAGACATTAGTACAGATTCAGACATTAGTACAGATTCAGACATTAGTACAGATTCAGACATTAGTACATATACAGACATTAGCACAGATCCAGACATTAGTACAGATCCAGACATTAGTACATATACAGACATTACAACAGATCCAGACATTAGTACATATACAGACATTAGTACAGATCCAGACATTACAACAGATCCAGACATTAGTACAGATCCAGACATTAGTACATATACAGACATTACAACAGATCCAGACATTAGTACATATACAGACATTACAACAGATCCAGATATTAGTACATATACAGACATTAGCAACAGATCCAGACATTAGTACATATACAGACATTACAACAGATCCAGACATTAGTACATATACAGACATTACAACAGATCCAGACATTAGTACATATACAGACTTTACAACAGATCCAGACATTAGTACATATACAGACATTACATTACAGATCCAGACATTAGTACATATACAGACATTAACAACAGATCCAGACATTAAACATATACAGACATTACAACAGATCCAGACATTAGTACATATACAGACATTACAACAGATCCAGACATTAGTACATATACAGACATTACAACAGATCCAGACATTAGTACATATACAGACATTACAACAGATCCAGACATTAGTACATATACAGACATTACAACAGATCCAGACATTAGTACATATACAGACATTACAACAGATCCAGACATTAGTACATATACAGACATTACAACAGATCCAGACATTAGTACATATACAGACATTACAACAGATCCAGACATTAGTACATATACAGACATTACAACAGATCCAGACATTAGTACATATACAGACATTACAACAGATCCAGACATTAGTACATATA
>JAGDYQ010000048.1:2045149-2052649 GCA_021962125.1 Bulinus truncatus | reverse complement strand
GGGAAAGAGAGGGGCGGAGTTAGGTGTGGGGGTGGGGTGTATAACATGTAGATGGGGGATGGGGGGGTAGTAGAGACACAGATACTTGGGAGAGAGATAGAGAGAGAGAGAGAGAGAGAGAGACGGGGGGAGGGTTGAGAGGGATGGGAAATATTTCATGCTACGTGCCTAACAAAATTTAATCCGAGTGGAAATCTGATTCCTTTACAACGGATCCTGTTCCGATGTCCCACTCCACATCGTAAATCAAAGCGAGGAGGGGAGAGAACATTTTTCTGGCCCCCAACCTTATCGTGTGGTCCTCCCCGTTCATTAGCGCATTCGGCCAAGCCGATCTGATGCTTTATGACGTCATCAATAGTCAATTTAAAACAGCAATAAAAAAAATGTAAAAAAATTTCGGGTTTAGAGACTATGACTTTATAACAGTTTGGAATTTAAAAATCTTAAAAAAAAAAATCTGGCTTGTTTTTAATGTGACAGATGAGTTAATAGCTTTTTCGTTTGGTTTATGTCAAGGGATCTTTTTAACCGGTTTTGTAGGAAATTCAGATGGGGGACAATTTTAAGAGAAAAAATTCTTTATTCGTTGAACTAATCAACTTGACGTAAATTAAAAAAAAGAAAAATCAATTCACTGATGAAGATGAAACTGGTTTGTGTCCATTATTGTGTCCATTACTGTGTCCATCACTGTGTCCATTACTGTGTCCATCACTGTGTCCATCACTGTGTACATTATTGTGTCCATTACTGTTGAACTTTTCCCCAGAGACAGCGGAGTGAAACATTCTGAAAGTTTGGTTTGGATATACTGTTGGATGGATGGGTGGGTGGCCGGGGGGGGGGGTTGGTTCATCCGCCTATTTTGTCTCTGCATTATAATGACTGTGTATTGTTTCTATTTATGTTCAGGTGTGTGTGACTGTGAGACTTGACTGTGTGTTCGTGCTGTCTGTACGTATGTGTGTACATGTGTGTGTGTGTCTGTGTGTGTTGTCTTTACGTGTTTGTGTGTCTTTGTGTGTTGTCTTTATGTGTGTGTGTGTGTGTGTGTGTGTGCGTCCTTATCATCGCTTTGTGTGAAAAAAAATATTCTTAATTAAATAAAAAGAAAGTATATGAAAGTTTCACTTCCGTTTCTACAGACAACCACGTGGTGCAGCAGACGTCACGGCAGAAGTGATGCAGACGATATGCCACGGGGTAAAGGTCAGATGTATGCAGATGTTCTTCCCAGCCATTTCACTCTTCCATCCGAATCTCAAGAATGTTCAAGTTCCATCCCTGCCATTTTAGTAAATACTTTGCGATTGTCTACCGGAGCAAGTTCTGTGTCTGCCACCTCAAGTACCACAGGCATGAACTCTTTGCCATGTATGTCTACTGGTTCATTTTTTGAGTTGAATTCGGAAGATCAGCGCACTGCTGCTCACCTAGCTCACCACTTTCGTTCCATTTCAATTTGTGTCCACTGCATTGGAAGAGCAAAGATTGTATGTGATTTTATTGCTGTACAGGACATGGCTTTCAATCAATCACTCAATAAATCAATCAATAAATCTATTCTCCTGCCAGCCATCCAGTCAGTTAGTCAGTCAGCCTGTTCATCTATCGAGCCTGTACCAAATGATATCACAATCTCTCAGTGAGGTCGTTGAACGAAAACTTCAATATTCACTTGAATGACATCCATTGTAAATATCTAAGTTTGAAGG
The DNA here is from genome assembly GCA_021962125.1 of Bulinus truncatus. NCBI lineage: Eukaryota > Metazoa > Mollusca > Gastropoda > Planorbidae > Bulinus > Bulinus truncatus. The sequence goes on along the minus strand of JAGDYQ010000048.1, from coordinate 2,050,931 downwards.
GTTATTGACATGAAATTAATTTAAAAAAAAAAATGTCTAAAACATAAAAAACATTGAACAGATAATACGTGAAGCTTGTCAAAAACTAGGTTTACTACTTGGTACACAACTTACTTCTAATTAAATCATTACCCCCTAGGGTACAATGAAGGAGAGACCAACCAGATAAAAATGGAAAAGTCAACAGTGGAAATAAACACATAAATTAAAATAAGTTAGCAATAGACACATTTCCCAGAATTCACTGGACGACCTACCGTAAAATCACAGTTATGATTATCATGCCCTAATCAAGAGGCGTACCTAGGGTGGGGGGGGAGGGAGTAAGGGGTCTAAATTCAAAAGTCCCCCAGGCCCCAGCTTGAGGGGGACCCCCAAACATTTTTTACATTAAAAATTAAGTATATTATCTCATGTCATGGTGTCGAATGTTAAAATGCAGGGGCCTCCAAAGAGGCTAAGCCCCCCCCCCCCCCATGGACCCCAAATTCCTAGGTTCGGCACCGCCTTAATACTATCAGCTGAGAGAATCTTGAGTCTTGAAAAACAGCAACAACTACAGTAACAATAACAACAACCATCTGGAATCAAGATGTACCCAAAGACATCCGGGGAGTCACAAGACGGCTAGTTATTTTGGTTAGAGAGTTTTATTTTCCCCCGTTATTGAACAAGCGTTACTTAAGTTAGTGCTGTAAGAGTGAGGGTAAAGACATAACATTACTTTGAAAAAGTTCATTTAAAGTATTTATTTGTAGTATTTATAATATAAATTTGTGTTGTTAAAATTTTATTTTTTGCGTTCCATGAAATTTTCCTTGTATTTACCACACACGGTCGGGACGTTTTACATGTATTTCTTTTCAGCACTGATGCGTGATAACTAGATATTAGATATTATTCGTGATAACTAGATATGTTTGCCCAGTGTCGTAGAAAGGGTACTTCGGGAGTACAGGGCGCCGAAATAGATAAGGGAGCCGAGAGAACGCTATTACATGTTTTCGTACTACGCTGAGTGGGAAGAAGGCGCTAGAAATGTAACCTGCACATGGTGCTACAACAGCAGCTAGCTACAGCTCTGTGTATCCCAATTGCTAATGATCAAGTTATATAGATCAGACTTGACGCATATGTGTACTAGCAGGTGTAAAGTTCTATATATTGAAGATGGTATCAAAATGTTGTAACAACAAACTGTTGTAGGGCTGCTGTCACGTGACTAGACTAGTCTACTCACACCTGGCACACCTCTCAAATAATTAGCCAGATAGCCCGGGACATAGTTCATCATGAATGTTATTAGTATGAATTACACAGAATAATATACAAACAAACAATCGTATTACTTGATTCATCCAGTAGTTGATATTTGAGGATTAGTAGAATCTGATTGCTAAAATTATGTCGGTGGAAATATTTTTTTTTTTTTTACAAATTCCAATAGTAATGACAGATCCCTCTCAATACTGATTCCTCTCAATACTGATTCCTCGCAAAACTGATTCCTCGCAATACTGATTCCTCGCAATACTGATTCCTCTCAATACTGATGCCTCGCAATACTGATTCCTCGCAATACTGATTCCTCTCAATACTGATTCCTCGCAATACCGATTCTCGCAATACCGATTCCTCTCAATACCGATTCCTCTCAATATCGATTCTTCTCAATACCGATTCCTCTCAATACCGATTCCTCTCAATATCGATTCTTCTCAATACCGATTCCTCTCAATACCGATTCCTCTCAATACCGATTCCTCTCAATACTGATTCCTCTCAATAGTACCGAATCCCATTCGATTCCTACATATACAAATAACAGACTAAATAGAGTGCTTAAATTTAGGCTAGAGTGGAGTCCAGTGAATAAGGTGAGAGATGTGTAAATACTCACGGATGACGTGTAAATACTCATCGATGACCGTCATTAGTTATAACCAGAGCCGTGGCGAGCTATTGTGGCGCCCTGTGCGAATTACGCTTTTTTTTTGGCGCCCTCCGCCCAACCTGCAAAGTGAATACGAATATTTAATTGCTCCCTTTCGGCGCCCCTTGATAGTCCGGCGCCATGTGCGGCCACATGAACCCGCAGCACCCTCCCTGCGCCACTGTTTATTATAATTACTAATTGTCTTTGACTAATATGGAAACTGATTTTCTTCCCTGAACATGTAATTTAGCCCAAATAAGTACAATTCTCAAAACGATATTTATTAAAAAGAAAAAAAAATATCCGGAAGTTTTAAATTACCGGATAAGATAAAAATATGAAAAGAAGTATTTATAAATGACGAGAACATGGCATTTATAAAATTAATATCTCTAGATTGCGGTTTATGGTGTTATTTAGATCAGAGATGACAGGGATAAAGACCAGATTTTTATTTCTTCCCCTCGCTGTACACTCAAAAATGGTTTTTATTTGGGTAACACAAAACTACTTTCTGACGTTCGCTGGGAAGATAAGGTGTATTAGTTGACAAGCGCGAACCAGATTTTTTTTTAATGGTTCATAATGTATAGACACATCTCATTAGCACATCTCCTCAAAGCCTGTATCCGCCCAGGTTTAGCAGTAATGAAGGAGATATTCCAATTTGGCTCCCCCCTTTACGGACGGCGCTGATTTAATGGCTCACCAGGGCCTAACTGGCATGTCTCAAAAAGTAAGCAAGTCCCTACAGCAACCTCCTCCCCCCTACCACGCCCACATACACCGCCACCACCACCCCCTACTGTCCAGCGGTGGAAGATTCGGGCTTGTGAAACCTCAGGCTAAATTTATTTCCTGCCACCACCCCCCTCCTCCTCCTTCCTTCCCCCCGTTCTCCACAGAACACAATATGCCTCCACATCCATTTCCGGCAAAACAAGGAACTTTGTATTAAAAAAAAATTAAGATTTTGTGATAATGAGTTGGTTCTTAGAAAGAAAACATTAAAACAAAATTATCCTCACTGAAACAAAGATGCACCAAATGTAGTGTATTACAGATGCACCGAATGCAGTGTTTTACAGATGCACCAAATGCAGTGTTTTACAGATGCACCAAATGTAGTGTGCTACAGATGCACCAAATGCAGTGTGCTACAGATGCACCAAATGTAGTGTGCTACAGATGCACCAAATGTAGTGTGTTACAGATACACCAAATGTAGTGTGTTACAGATGCACCAAATGTAGTGTGCTACAGATGCACCAAATGTAGTGTGTTACAGATACACTAAATGTAGTGTGTTACAGATGCACCAAATGCAGTGTGTTACAGATGCACCACCAAATGTAGTGTTACAGATGCACCAAATGTAGTGTGCTACAGATGCACCACCAAATGTAGTGTGTTACAGATGCATCAAATGTAGTGTGCTACAGATGCACCACCAAATGTAGTGTGTTACAGATGCACCAAATGTAGTGTGTTACAGATGCACCAAATGTAGTGTGTTACAGATGCACCACCATCATGTCCTAACGTTTAATTACGTAACATTCTCTTTTCTCCGAACGTTTATTCCTTTTTACGTCGTTTCAAAACTGCTTTTGTTTTTTGAATAACCCGCAGGTAAAAGTTTGAATTCAAATTTTATCGCGATGACACATAAATAGATTTTTGACGTTGAAGATTTCACAAAAATCCAAAATGTTTGACAGCAACAGTAGTGCGCGCACACACGCACTGATCTCTCATTCTCTTTATCTCTCTCTCTCAATCTCATTTACTCTCTCTTTCTTTCTCTCAGACACACACACACTCTCTCTCTCTTCTCACTCTCTTCCTATCTCTCTCTCTCTCTCTCTCTCTCTCTCTCTCTCTCTCTCTCTATATATATATATATATATATATATATATATATATATATATACATTTTTTCTTTTTTTAAAAAATGTTTTAAACATTTACGTGCTAGATTAAAATAACTATCATAACATCAACCAATCGCTGCCAAGCTCACCTCTGTGTTCGCTTCCTGTTGTCATGGAGATTAGATCTGGAATCAAAAATGTTATATTGACATCATTGCGAGCCGGCTTTGTTATTAAAACCTCCCCCCCCCCCTTCCCTCTAAACTATTTTGTGTTTTATTTTGTTTTACTATGTACCGTGGTGCGTCTCTTAACGACCTGAATGTGGCTACCCGTACAATAGATGGATTAGAACTGTCTGAACGAGAGTATGTTAGCACTTGTCAAATGACGTAATTAAAATATAATATTTATTTTAAGAAACTTGGTGCATCAAGATGTCGGAGATTTCTATCCTGCTAGTTTTTAAAAAAAATATATTCTCCAGTTATTCTATAGCTGATTGGTTACAAAGTATTTTGATTGGTTACAAAGTATTTTTGATTGGTTACAAGTATTTTGATTTGTTACAAAGTATTTTTGATTGGTTACAAAGTATTTTTGATCGGTTACAAAGTATTTTGATTGGTTACAAAGTATTTTTGATTGGTTACAAAGTATTTTTGATCGGTTACAAAGTATTTTTGATTGGTTACAAAGTATTTTGATTGGTTACAAAGTCTTCATTACATGTTTTGAAAAGAATTTTTTTTCTTTTTTTTATTTAAATCTTTCTTTAGATAATTAGAAAATTTACAAAAAAAAAAAAAAAAAAAGATAATTTAGAATGTTCTATTCATTTTTTTAAAACTTTTTACAGATTTCTGAAAATTACGTCCTACCATAGATTGTCTTCCCCCCCTCCCCCCTGAACTTATGGAGGGGTCTGAAAAATTAGCTTAATCTCCAAAAAAATAGCCTCTCTAAATAAAGTTAGTTTACCTCGTAACCCGTGAACAATCTATCCACCAGACAGGCCAGATGGTACAGAGATTATAATTTTGTTTCAATTAAAAAAAGCCTAATCAGCATATACTCTCCATCAAAATGAGGAGCTTCAAAACAGTCTGGCAACGTAACTTCGGTGCTACGGCTTCAGTACAAGTAACTCTTTGTGGAAATAACGAGCTCATGGGATGAGTAGCAGCCCTTTATTAGTTCTTTGTTGAACCATTTCATGGCTTCGTCCTTGTCGATGGTTGTCTTATTAGTGTCATATCTCCTTTTATTCTGGCCCACGACTATAATACACTACCATAGACAAATTAAGGTTTTTTTTTATTTTGTTAAATAAATTATTGAAACGTAAAACTGGCTGTCGCGCCGTGTGTGTTGCTTGACTTGGGTTCAAATCTTTAGTATATAGATGAGTTTCAAACCGTGTTGTTTACTTTACAGTCTTGTCTCTTTTGTGTCCCTGTGTGGTGACTTCATGTCCGGAGCACCTACGGACACTCATGTGTATTTCACATAAAACAAATTCCTCATGAAACCAAAAATGTTTGATACCTATTATCCTTTCTTTACGGTGCACTAAAAAAAATGTTTCTCATGAGATGAGACTATTAGCCGAGACTGCAGACCTAAGGAGGCACCACGGGGGACATAGGTAGGTGACTAGTACAAGATGTGTACACGGTTCCTTAACTAATGTCAGGTGCATATAGCCGACATAAAAGTCTATGAAACAGTGGATCTCAAAATGTCTTTTTTAAAACTGAATATTGACTTTTTCGATGACTTCGCCCACTAACTTGAAGTCACGTGACACTGGTTGAATTGAAGTGACACTGGTTGAAGTCACGTGGTACACTGGTTGAAGTCACGTGACACTGGTTGAATTGAAGTGACACTGGTTGAAGCCACGTGATACACTGGTTGAAGTCACGTGACACTGGTTGAAGTCACGTGATACACTGGTTGAAGTCACGTG
>JAGDYQ010000048.1:2011800-2044649 GCA_021962125.1 Bulinus truncatus | reverse complement strand
TCTTCAACCAGTGTCGCGTGACTTCAACCAGTGTCACGTGACTTCAAGCTAGTGGGCGAAGTCATCGAAAAAGTCAATATTCAGTTTTAAAAAAGACATTTTGAGATCCACTGTTATATAGACTTTTATGTCGGCTATATGCAACTGACATTAGTTGAGGAACCGTGTACACATCTTGTACTAGTCACCTACCTATGTCCCCCGTGGTGCCTCCTTAGGTCTGCAGTCTCGGCTAATAGTCTCATCTCATGAGAAACATTTTTTTAGTGCACCGTAAAGAAAGGATAATAGGTATCAAACATTTTTTGTTTCATGGGGAATTTGTTTTATGTGAAATACACATGAGTGCCCGTAGGTGCTACGGACATGAAGTCACCACACAGGGACACAAAAGAGACAAGAGTGTAAAGTAAACAACGCGGTTTGAAACTCATCAATATACTAAAGATCTGAACCCACGTCAAGCAACACACACGGCGCGACAGCCAGTTTTACGTTTCAATAATTTATTTAACAAAAAAAAACCTTAATTTGTCTATGGTAGTGTAGTATAGTCGTGGGACAGAATAGAAGGAGATAAGACACTAATAAGACAACCATCGACAAGGACGAAGCCATGAAATGGTTCAACAAAGAACTAATAAAGGGCTGCTACTCATCCCATGAGTTCGTTATTTCCACAAAGAGTTACTTGTACTGAAGCCGTAGCACCGAAGTTACGTTGCCAGACTGTTTTGAAGCTTTTCATTTTGATGGAGAGTACATGCCGATTAGGCTTTTTTTAATTGAAACAAAATTATAATCTCTGTACCATCTGGCCTGTCTGGTGGATAGATTGTTCACGGGTTACGAGAGTATACTAACTTTATTTAGAGAGGCTATTTTTTAAAGATTAAGCTAATTTTTCAGATCCCTCCATAAGTTCGGGGGGGGGGGGGAACAGACAATCTATGGTAGGACGTAATTTTCAGAAACCTGTAAAAAGTTTTGAAAAAATGAATAGAAAATTCTAAATTATCTTTTTTTTTTATTTTGTAAATTTTCTAATTATCTTAAAGAAAGATTTAAATAAAAAAGAGAAAAAAAATTCTTTACAAAATATATAATGAGGACTTAGTAACCAATCAAAATACTTTGTAACATCAATTACTTTGTAACCAATCAAAATACTTTGTAACCAATCAAAATACTTTGTAACCAATCAAAATACTTTGTAACATCAAAATACTTTGTAACCAATCGAAATACTTTGTAACCAATCAGCTCTAGAATAACTGGAGAATACATTTTTTTTTAAAAAACAAACAGGATATAAATCTCCGTCATCTTGATGCGCCAAGTTTCTTATAATAAATATTATATCTTAATTACGTCATTTGACGAGTGCTAACATACTCTCGTTCAGACAGCTCTAATCCATCTATTGTACGGGTAGCCACATTCAGGTCGTTAAGAGACGCACCACGGTACATAGTAAAACAAAACAAAACACAAAATAGTTTAGAGGGAAGGGGGGGGAGGTTTTAATAACAAAGCCGGCTCGCAATGATGTCAATATAACATTTTTGATTCCAGATCTAATCTCCATGACAACAGGAAGCGAACACAGAGGTGAGCTTGGCAGCGATTGGTTGATGTTATGATAGTTATTTTAATCTAGCACATAAATGTTTAAAACATTTTTAAAAAAAGAAAAAAAAAAAATATATATATATATATATAAATATATATATATATATATATATATATATATATATATATATATATATATATATATATATATATATATATATATATATATATATACAGAGAGAGAGAGATAGGAAGAGAGTGAGAAAAGAAAGAGAGAGTGTGTGTGTGTCTGAGAAAGAGAGAGTGAGTGAGATTGAGAGAGATAAGGAGAATGAGAGATCAGTGCGTGTGTGCGCGCACTACTGTTGCTGTCAAACATTTTGGATTTTTTTTTCAATCTTTAACGTCAAAAATCTATTTCTGTGTCATCGCGATAAAATTTGAATTCAAACTTTTACCTGCGGGTTATTCAAAAAACAAAAACATTTTTTGAAACGACGTAAAAAGGAATAAACGTTAGGAGAAAAGAGAATGTTACGTAATTAAACGTTAGGACATGATGTTGTTAGGACATGATGTTGGTGCATCTGTAACACACTACATTTGGTGCATCTGTAACACACTACATTTGGTGCATCTGTAACACACTACATTTGGTGCATCTGTAACAAACTACATTTGGTGCATCTGTAGCACACTACATTTGGTGCATCTGTAACACACTACATTTGGTGCATCTGTAGCACACTACATTTGGTGCATCTGTAACACACTACATTTGGTGCATCTGTAGCACACTACATTTGGTGCATCTGTAACACACTACATTTGGTGCATCTGTAACACACTACATTTGGTGCATCTGTAACAAACTACATTTGGTGCATCTGTAGCACACTACATTTGGTGCATCTGTAACACACTACATTAGGTGCATCTGTAGCACACTACATTTGGTGCATCTGTAACACACTACATTTGGTGCATCTGTAGCACACTACATTTGGTGCATCTGTAACACACTACATTTGGTGCATCTGTAACACACTACATTTGGTGCTTCTTTGTTTCAGTGAGGATAATTTTGTTTTAATGTTTTTTTTCTAAGAACCAACTCATTATCACAAAATCTTAAATTTTTTTTTAATAAAAAGTTCCTTGTCTTGCCGGAAATGGACGTGGAGGCATATTGTGTTCTGTGGAGAACGAGGGTGGGGGCGGGGAAGGAGGAAGGGGAGGGGGGCAGGAAATAAATTTAGCCTGAGGTTTCACAAGCCCGAATCTTCCACCGCTGGACAGTAGGGGGTGGTGGTGGTGGTGGTGGTGGTGTATGTGGGCGTGGTAGGGTGGGGGGAGGAGGTTGCTGTAGGGACTTGCTTACTTTTTGAGACATGCCAGTTAGGCCCTGGTGAGCCATTAAATCAGCGCCGTCCATAAAGGGGGGGGGGGGAGCCAAATTGGAATATCTCCTTCATTACTGCTAAACCTGGGCGGATACAGGCTTTGAGGAGATGTGCTAATGAGATATGTCTATACATTATGAACCATTAAAAAAAATCTGGTTCGCGCTTGTCAACTAATACACCTTATCTTCCAAGTGAACGTCAGAAAGTAGTTTTGTGTTACCCAAATAAAAACCATTTTTGAGTGTACAGCGAGGGGAAGAAATAAAAATCTGGTCTTTATCCCCGTCATCACTGATCTAAATAACACCATAAACCGCAATCTAGAGATATTAATTTTATAAATGCCATGTTCTCGTCATTTATAAATACTTCTTTTCATATTTTTTATCTTATCCGGTAAGTTTAATACTTCCGGGTATTTTTTTTTTCTTTTTAATAGACATCGTTTTGAGAATTGTACTTATTTGGGGCTAAATTACATGTTTTGAGAATTGTAATTATTTGGGGCTAAATTACGTTTTCAGAATTGTAATTATTTGGGGCTAAATTACATGTTTTGAGAATTGTACTTATTTGGGGGCTAAATTACATGTTTTGAGAATTGTACTTATTTTGGGGGCTAAATTAGTACATGTTTTTTGAGAATTGTACTTATTTGGGGGCTAAATTACATGTTCAGAAATAGAAAATCAGTTTCCATATTAGTCAAAGAGAATTATTGATTATTATAAACAGTGGCGCAGGAAGTGTACTGCGGGTTTATGTGGCCGCACATGGCACCGGACTAGGAAGGGGCGCCGAAAGGGTGCAATTAAATATTTGTATTCGCTTTGCAGATTGGGCGGAGGGCGCCAAAAAAACGCAATTCGCACAGGGCGCCACAATAGCTCGCCACGGCTCTGGTTATAACTAATGACGGTCATCAGTGAGTATTTACACGTCATCCGTGAGTATTTACACATCTCTCACCTTATTCACGGGACCACTCTAGCCTAAATTTAAGCACTCTATTTAGTCTGTTATTTGTATATGTAGGAATCGAATGGGATTCGGTACTATTGAGAGGAATCAGTATTGAGAGGAATCAGTATTGAGAGGAATCGGTATTGAGAGGAATCGGTATTGAGAGAACTCGGTATTCAGAGGAATCGGTATTCAGAGGAATCGGTATTGAGAGGAATCGGTATTGAGAGGAATCAGTATTGCGAGGAATCAGTATTAAGAGGAATCAGTATTGAGAGGAATCAGTATTGAGATGAATCAGTATTGAGAGGGATCTGTCATTACTATTGGAATTTGTAAAAAAAAAAAAAAAATATTTCCACCGACATATTTTTAGCTATTAGATTCTACTTATCCTCAAATATCAACTATTGGATGAATCAAGTAATACGATTGTTTGTATACTACTCAGTGTATTTCATACTAATAACATTCATGATGAACTATGTCCCGGGCTATCTGGCTAACTGTTTGAGAGGTGTGCCAGGTGTGAGTAGACTAGTCTAGTCACGTGACAGCAGCCCTACAACAGTTTGTTGTTACAACGTTTTGATACCATCTTCAATATATAGAACTTTACACCTGCTAGTACACATATGCGTCAAGTCTGATTTATATAACCTGATCATTAGCAATTGGGATACACAGAGCTGTAGCTAGCTGCTGTTGTAGCACCCTGTGCAGGTTACATTTTTGGCGCCTTCTTCCCAATCAGCAAAGTACAAAAACATTTAATAGCGTTCTCTCGGCTCCCTTATCTATTTCGGCGCCCTGTACTCCCGAAGTACCCTTTCTACGACACTGGGCAAACATATCTAGTTATCACGAATAATATCTAATATGTAGTTATCACGCATCAGTGCTGAAAAATAATACATGTAAAACGTTCCGACCGTGTGTGGTAAATACAAGGAAAATTTCATGGAACGCAAAAAATAAAATTTTAACAACGCAAATTTCATGGAACGCAGAATGTAAAATTTTACAACGCAAATTTATATTATTAATACTGCAAATAAATACTCTAAATGAACTTTTTCACAGTAACGTTTATGTCTTTACCCTCCCTCTTACCGCACTAACTAACGCTTGTTAAATAACGGGGGGGGGGGGGGAGGGGTGGAGGAAAACTCTCTAACCAAAATATCTAGCCGTCTTATGACTCCCCGGATGTCTTTAGGTACATCTTGATTCCAGACGGTTGTTGTTATTGTTGTTCAAGACTCAAGATTATCTCAGCTGATAGTATTAAGGCGGTGCCGAACCTAGGAATTTGAGGTACATGAGGGGAGGGGCTTGGCCTCTTTGGGGGCCCCTGCATTTTAACATGCGACACCATGACATGAGATAATGTACTTAATATTTAATGTAAAAAATGTTTGGGGGTCCCCCTCAAGCTGGGGCCTGGGGGACTTTGAATTTAGACCCCTTACTCCCTCCCCCCCCCACCCTAGGTACGCCTCTTGATTAGGGCATGACAGTTATAACTGTGATTTTACGGTAGGTTGTCCAGTGAATTCTGGGAAATGTGTCTATTGCTAACTTATTTTTATTTATGTTTTTATTTCCACTGTTGACTTTTCCATTTTTATCTGGTTGGTCTCTCCTTCATTGTACCCTAAGGGGTAATGATTTAATTAGTAGTAAGTTGTGTACCAAGTAGTAAATCTAGTTTTTGACAAGCTTCACGTATTATCTGTTCAATGTTTATTATGTTTTAGACATTTTTTTTTAAATTAATTTTATGTCAATAACCCTTGAAACTTAGATATTTACAATGGATGTCATTCAAGTTAATGTTGAAGTTTTCGTTCAACGACCTCACTGAGAGATTGTGATATCATTTGGTACAGGCTCGATAGATGAACAGGCTGACTGACTAACTGACTGGATGGCTGAGCAGGCGAATAGATTTATTGATTGATTTATTGAGTGATTGATTGAAAGCCATGTCCCGTACAGCAATAAAATCACATACAATTTTTGCTCTTCCAATGCAGTGAACACAAATTTAAATGGAACGAAAGTGGTGAGCTAGGTGAGCAGCAGTGCGCTGATCTTCCGAATTCAACTCAAAAAATGAACCAGTAGACATACATGGCAAAGAGTTCATGCCTGTGGTACTTGAGGTGGCAGACACAGAACTTGCTCCAGTAGACAATCGCAAAGTATTTACTAAAATGGCAGGGATGGAACTTGAACATTCTTGAGATTCGGATAGAAGAGTGAAATGGCGGGGAAGAACATCTGCATACATCTGACCTTTACCCCGTGGCATATCGTCTGCATCACTTCTGCCTTGACGTCTGCTGCACCACGTGGTTGTCTGTAGAAACGGAAGTGAAACTTTCATATACTTTCTTTTTATTTAATTAAGAATATTTTTTTTTCACACAAAGCGATGATAAGGACGCACACACAGACACAGACACACATGTACACACATACGTACAGACAGCACAAACACACAGTCAAGTCTCACAGTCACACACACCTGAACATAAATAGAAACAATACACAGACATTATAATGCAGAGACAAAATAGGCGGATGAACCAACTCCCCCCCCCCGCCACCCACCCATCCAACAGTATATCCAAACCAAACTTTCAGAATGTTTCACTCCGCTGTATCTGGGGAAAAGTTCAACAGTAATGGACACAATAATGTACACAGTGATGGACACAGTAATGGACACAGTAATGGAAACAATAATGGACAAAATAATGGACACAATAATGGACACATTAATGGACACAATAATGGACACAATAATGGACACAGTAATGGACACAATAATGGATACAGTAATGGACACAATAATGGACACAATAATTGACACAGTAATGGACACAGTAATGGACACAATAATGGACACAATAATTGACACAGTAATGGACACAGTAATGGACACAATAATGGACACAGTAGTGGACACAATAATGGACACAGTCATGGACACAATAATGAACACAGTCATGGACACAATAATGGACACAGTAATGGACACAGTAATGGACACAATAATGGACACAATAATGGACACAATAATGGACACAGTCATGGACACAATAATGGACACAGTAATGGACACAATAATGGACACAATAATGGACACAATAATGAAATTTTTTCTCTTAAAATTGTCCCCATCTGAATTTCCTACAAAACCGGTTAAAAAGATCCCTTGACATAAACCAAACGAAAAAGCTATTAACTCATCTGTCACATTAAAAACAAGCCAGATTTTTTTTTTAAGATTTTTAAATTCAAAACTGTTATAAAGTCATAGTCTCCAACCCGAAATTTTTTACATTTTTTTATTGCTGTTTTAAATTAACTATTGATGACGTCATAAAACATCAGATCGGCTTGGCCGAATGCGCTAATGAACGGGGAGGACCACACGATAAGGTTGGGACCAGAAAAATGTTCTCGCTTTGATTTACGATGTGGAGCGGGACATCGGAACAGGATCCGTTGTAAAGGAATCAGATTTCCACTCGGATTAAATTTTGTTCGGCACGTAGCATGAAATATCTCCCAGCCCTCTCAACCCTCCCCCGTCTCTCTCTCTCTCTCTCTCTCTCTCTCTCTCTCTCTCTCTCTCTCCCCCAAGTATCTGTGTCTCTACTACCCCACATCCCCCATCTACATGTACCCACCCCTAACTCCGCCCCTCCCCTACCCCTCATCCCATTATTTGTTTGTTTACGTTATCCCAAGTTATATGATAGAACACCACACCACACCTCACCACACCACACCACACCTCACACAACAAAAATTGACAAATTGGTGCAAAGTTTCGCTGTTGTGGCTTCTCAATGAATTGGTTTCAATTTGTGAAAGTGTTTCCGTGGATTGTGGTTTACATCAATCATGCGTATCTCTCTCTCTCTCTCTCTCTCTCTCTCTCTCTCTCTCTCTCTCTCTCTCTCTCTCTCTCTCTCGCCTCTCTCTCTCTTTCTCTCTCTCTCACACACACACACAAACTATCGCACTTTTCTCTCCCTGATCTCTCTCTCCTTCTTTCTCTCTTTTTTCCATGTCTCTTCTGTATCTCTCACTCTTTCGTTCTCTCTCTCTCACATATACACTCTCTCTCTCTAGCTCTCTTTCACTCACTCTCTCCCTCTCCCTCTCTCTCTCTCTCTTTCATTCTTACATTCTCCCACTCTTTATCTCGCTCTCTCACACACACTCAATCATAAACAGAAGTCAAGATCTCACTAGTCCATCACACACACACACACACACACAAACTGTACTGTAGGCACACATTACCCTGAAAAAATCTCCACATTAAGAAATAACCCCCCCCCCCCACCCTACCCCACCCTGACCTATCTATGTCCTTCATCTAGAAATTGGCTCCGTAGTTCTGACATAATCCATTCTTTATCCTCACTCGATTAGGTTTATTATAATGTAATGTTGTGGTCGTCGGATGATGAAGGGTTGAGGGGGAGGGCGTTATGGTGGGCTAGAAGTACTAGACCTTGATAGATTAGTCCCTAGCAAACAACCTCCCCCCACCCCATCATTTTCCTTTCCCGTTAATGAACATAACTCAAACTTTCACTTAAGTTTCATAAGAGTGTTGTCCATACGATGGGGGGGGGGAGGGGGGACATAGGGACGAGAAAAGTACGAAGAAATAGGATCTGTACTAATGTCTGGATCTGTACTAATGTCTGGATCTGTACTAATGTCTGGATCTGTACTAATGTCTGGATCTGTACTAATGTCTGGATCTGTACTAATGTCTGGATCTGTACTAATGTCTGGATCTGTACTAATGTCTGGATCTGTACTAATGTCTGGATCTGTACTAATGTCTGGATCTGTACCTATGTCTGGATCTGTACTAATGTCTGGATCTGTACTAATGTCTAGATCTGTACCTATGTCTGGATCTGTACCTATGTCTGGATCTGTACTAATGTCTGGATCTGTACTAATGTCTGGATCTGTACTAATGTCTGGATCTGTACTAATGTCTGGATCTGTACTAATGTCTGGATCTGTACTAATGTCTGGATCTGAATACCTATGTCTGGATCCTGGCCCTATGTCTGGATCTGTTGTAATGTCTGGATCTGTACTAATGTCTGGATCTGTACTAATGTCTGGATCTGTACTAATGTCTGGATCTGTACCTATGTCTGGATCTGTACCTATGTCTGGATCTGTTGTAATGTCTGGATCTGTACTAATGTCTGGATCTGTACCTATGTCTGGATCTGTACTAATGTCTGGATCTGTACTAATGTCTGGATCTGTACTAATGTCTGGATCTGTACTAATGTCTGGATCTGTACCTATGTCTGGATCTGTACCTATGTCTGGATCTGTTGTAATGTCTGGATCTGTACTAATGTCTGGATCTGTACTAATGTCTGGATCTGTACCTATGTCTGGATCTGTACCTATGTCTGGATCTGTACTAATGTCTGGATCTGTACTAATGTCTGGATCTGTACCTATGTCTGGATCTGTACCTATGTCTGGATCTGTACCTATGTCTGGATCTGTACTAATGTCTGGATCTGTACTAATGTCTGGATCTGTACCTATGTCTGGATCTGTACCTGCTATGTCTGGATCTGTACTAATGTCTGGATCTGTACTAATGTCTGGATCTGTACCGGGGACTGTACCTATGTCTGGATCTGTACCTATGTCTGGATCTGTACTAATGTCTGGATCTGTACTAATGTCTGGATCTGTACTAATGTCTGGATCTGTACCTATGTCTGGATCTGTACTAATGTCTGGATCTGTACCTATGTCTGGATCTGTACTAATGTCTGGATCTGTACCTATGTCTGGATCTGTACCTATGTCTGGATCTGTACTAATGTCTGGATCTGTACTAATGTCTGGATCTGTACCTATGTCTGGATCTGTACCTATGTCTGGATCTGTACCTATGTCTGGATCTGTACCTATGTCTGGATCTGTACCTATGTCTGGATCTGTACCTATGTCTGGATCTGTACTAATGTCTGGATCTGTACTAATGTCTGGATCTGTACCTATGTCTGGATCTGTACCTATGTCTGGATCTGTACCTATGTCTGGATCTGTACTAATGTCTGGATCTGTACTAATGTCTGGATCTGTACCTATGTCTGGATCTGTACCTATGTCTGGATCTGTACTAATGTCTGGATCTGTACCTATGTCTGGATCTGTACCTATGTCTGGATCTGTACCTATGTCTGGATCTGTACTAATGTATGGATCTGTACTAATGTCTGGATCTGTACCTATGTCTGGATCTGTACCTATGTCTGGATCTGTACCTATGTCTGGATCTGTTGTAATGTCTGGATCTGTACCTATGTCTGGATCTGTACTAATGTCTGGATCTGTACTAATGTCTGGATCTGTACTAATGTCTGGATCTGTACCTATGTCTGGATCTGTACCTATGTCTGGATCTGTACTAATGTCTGGATCTGTACTAATGTCTGGATCTGTACTAATGTCTGGATCTGTACTAATGTCTGGATCTGTACTAATGTCTGGATCTGTACTAATGTCTGGATCTGTACTAATGTCTGGATCTGTACTAATGTCTGGATCTGTACCTATGTCTGGATCTGTACCTATGTCTGGATCTGTACTAATGTCTGGATCTGTACTAATGTCTGGATCTGTACCTATGTCTGGATCTGTACCTATGTCTGGATCTGTACTAATGTCTGGATCTGTACTAATGTCTGGATCTGTACCTATGTCTGGATCTGTACCTATGTCTGGATCTGTACTAATGTCTGGATCTGTACTAATGTCTGGATCTGTACTAATGTCTGGATCTGTACCTATGTCTGGATCTGTACCTATGTCTGGATCTGTACTAATGTCTGGATCTGTACTAATGTCTGGATCTGTACCTATGTCTGGATCTGTACTAATGTCTGGATCTGTACTAATGTCTGGATCTGTACTAATGTCTGGATCTGTACTAATGTCTGGATCTGTACCTATGTCTGGATCTGTACCTATGTCTGGATCTGTACTAATGTCTGGATCTGTACTAATGTCTGGATCTGTACCTATGTCTGGATCTGTACTAATGTCTGGATCTGTACTAATGTCTGGATCTGTACCTATGTCTGGATCTGTACTAATGTCTGGATCTGTACTAATGTCTGGATCTGTACCTATGTCTGGATCTGTACTAATGTCTGGATCTGTACTAATGTCTGGATCTGTACCTATGTCTGGATCTGTACTAATGTCTGGATCTGTACTAATGTCTGGATCTGTACCTATGTCTGGATCTGTACTAATGTCTGGATCTGTACTAATGTCTGGATCTGTACCTATGTCTGGATCTGTACCTATGTCTGGATCTGTACTAATGTCTGGATCTGTACTAATGTCTGGATCTGTACTAATGTCTGGATCTGTACCTATGTCTGGATCTGTTGTAATGTCTGGATCTGTTGTAATGTCTGGATCTGTACTAATGTCTGGATCTGTACTAATGTCTGGATCTGTACTAATGTCTGGATCTGTACCTATGTCTGGATCTGTACCTATGTCTGGATCTGTACCTATGTCTGGATCTGTACTAATGTCTGGATCTGTACCTATGTCTGGATCTGTACTAATGTCTGGATCTGTACTAATGTCTGGATCTGTACTAATGTCTGGATCTGTACTAATGTCTGGATCTGTACCTATGTCTGGATCTGTACCTATGTCTGGATCTGTTGTAATGTCTGGATCTGTACTAATGTCTGGATCTGTACTAATGTCTGGATCTGTACTAATGTCTGGATCTGTACCTATGTCTGGATCTGTACCTATGTCTGGATCTGTACTAATGTCTGGATCTGTACTAATGTCTGGATCTGTACCTATGTCTGGATCTGTACCTATGTCTGGATCTGTACCTATGTCTGGATCTGTACCTATGTCTGGATCTGTACCTATGTCTGGATCTGTACTAATGTCTGGATCTGTACTAATGTCTGGATCTGTACCTATGTCTGGATCTGTACCTATGTCTGGATCTGTACCTATGTCTGGATCTGTACTAATGTCTGGATCTGTACTAATGTCTGGATCTGTACCTATGTCTGGATCTGTACCTATGTCTGGATCTGTTGTAATGTCTGGATCTGTACTAATGTCTGGATCTGTACCTATGTCTGGATCTGTACCTATGTCTGGATCTGTACCTATGTCTGGATCTGTTGTAATGTCTGGATCTGTACTAATGTCTGGATCTGTACTAATGTCTGGATCTGTACTAATGTCTGGATCTGTTGTAATGTCTGGATCTGTTGTAATGTCTGGATCTGTACCTATGTCTGGATCTGTTGTAATGTCTGGATCTGTACTAATGTCTGGATCTGTACTAATGTCTGGATCTGTACTAATGTCTGAATCTGTACCTATGTCTGGATCTGTACCTATGTCTGGATCTGTACTAATGTCTGGATCTGTACTAATGTCTGGATCTGTACCTATGTCTGGATCTGTACCTATGTCTGGATCTGTACCTATGTCTGGATCTGTTGTATTGTCTGGATCTGTACTAATGTCTGGATCTGTACTTATGTCTGGATCTGTACCTATGTCTGGATCTGTTGTAATGTCTGGATCTGTACTAATGTCTGGATCTGTACTAATGTCTGGATCTGTACCTATGTCTGGATCTGTACCTATGTCTGGATCTGTTGTAATGTCTGGATCTGTACTAATGTCTGGATCTGTACTAATGTCTGGATCTGTACTTATGTCTGGATCTGTACCAATGTCTGGATCTGTACCTATGTCTGGATCTGTACTAATGTCTGGATCTGTACTAATGTCTGGATCTGTACCTATGTCTGGATCTGTACCTATGTCTGGATCTGTACTAATGTCTGGATCTGTACTAATGTCTGGATCTGTACCTATGTCTGGATCTGTACCTATGTCTGGATCTGTACCTATGTCTGGATCTGTTGTAATGTCTGGATCTGTACTAATGTCTGGATCTGTACCTATGTCTGGATCTGTACCTATGTCTGGATCTGTTGTAATGTCTGGATCTGTACTAATGTCTGGATCTGTACTAATGTCTGGATCTGTACCTATGTCTGGATCTGTACCTATGTCTGGATCTGTTGTAATGTCTGGATCTGTACTAATGTCTGGATCTGTACTAATGTCTGGATCTGTACTAATGTCTGGATCTGTTGTAATGTCTGGATCTGTTGTAATGTCTGGATCTGTACCTATGTCTGGATCTGTTGTAATGTCTGGATCTGTACTAATGTCTGGATCTGTACTAATGTCTGGATCTGTACTAATGTCTGGATCTGTACCTATGTCTGGATCTGTACCTATGTCTGGATCTGTACTAATGTCTGGATCTGTACTAATGTCTGGATCTGTACTTATGTCTGGATCTGTACCTATGTCTGGATCTGTACCTATGTCTGGATCTGTTGTAATGTCTGGATCTGTACTAATGTCTGGATCTGTACCTATGTCTGGATCTGTACCTATGTCTGGATCTGTACCTATGTCTGGATCTGTACCTATGTCTGGATCTGTTGTAATGTCTGGATCTGTACTAATGTCTGGATCTGTACCTATGTCTGGATCTGTACCTATGTCTGGGTCTGTTGTAATGTCTGGATCTGTACCTATGTCTGGATCTGTACCTATGTCTGGATCTGTTGTAATGTCTGGATCTGTACTAATGTCTGGATCTGTACTAATGTCTGGATCTGTACTAATGTCTGGATCTGTTGTAATGTCTGGATCTGTACCTATGTCTGGATCTGTTGTAATGTCTGGATCTGTACTAATGTCTGGATCTGTACTAATGTCTGGATCTGTACCTATGTCTGGATCTGTTGTAATGTCTGGATCTGTACTAATGTCTGGATCTGTACCTATGTCTGGATCTGTTGTAATGTCTGGATCTGTACTAATGTCTGGATCTGTACTAATGTCTGGATCTGTACCTATGTCTGGATCTGTTGTAATGTCTGGATCTGTACTAATGTCTGGATCTGTACCTATGTCTGGATCTGTTGTAATGTCTGGATCTGTACTAATGTCTGGATCTGTACTAATGTCTGGATCTGTACTAATGTCTGGATCTGTACCTATGTCTGGATCTGTTGTAATGTCTGGATCTGTACTAATGTCTGGATCTGTACCTATGTCTGGATCTGTTGTAATGTCTGGATCTGTACCTATGTCTGGATCTGTACTAATGTCTGGATCTGTACCTATGTCTGGATCTGTACCTATGTCTGGATCTGTACTAATGTCTGGATCTGTACTAATGTCTGGATCTGTACCTATGTCTGGATCTGTACCTATGTCTGGATCTGTACTAATGTCTGGATCTGTACTAATGTCTGGATCTGTACTAATGTCTGGATCTGTACCTATGTCTGGATCTGTACTAATGTCTGGATCTGTACCTATGTCTGGATCTGTACTAATGTCTGGATCTGTACCTATGTCTGGATCTGTACCTATGTCTGGATCTGTACTAATGTCTGGATCTGTACTAATGTCTGGATCTGTACCTATGTCTGGATCTGTACCTATGTCTGGATCTGTACCTATGTCTGGATCTGTACTAATGTCTGGATCTGTACCTATGTCTGGATCTGTACCTATGTCTGGATCTGTACCTATGTCTGGATCTGTACCTATGTCTGGATCTGTACCTATGTCTGGATCTGTACTAATGTCTGGATCTGTACTAATGTCTGGATCTGTACCTATGTCTGGATCTGTACCTATGTCTGGATCTGTACCTATGTCTGGATCTGTTGTAATGTCTGGATCTGTACTAATGTCTGGATCTGTACCTATGTCTGGATCTGTACCTATGTCTGGATCTGTACTAATGTCTGGATCTGTACCTATGTCTGGATCTGTACCTATGTCTGGATCTGTACCTATGTCTGGATCTGTACTAATGTATGGATCTGTACTAATGTCTGGATCTGTACCTATGTCTGGATCTGTACCTATGTCTGGATCTGTACCTATGTCTGGATCTGTTGTAATGTCTGGATCTGTACTAATGTCTGGATCTGTACCTATGTCTGGATCTGTACCTATGTCTGGATCTGTTGTAATGTCTGGATCTGTACTAATGTCTGGATCTGTACTAATGTCTGGATCTGTACCTATGTCTGGATCTGTACCTATGTCTGGATCTGTTGTAATGTCTGGATCTGTACTAATGTCTGGATCTGTACCTATGTCTGGATCTGTACCTATGTCTGGATCTGTTGTAATGTCTGGATCTGTACTAATGTCTGGATCTGTACCTATGTCTGGATCTGTACCTATGTCTGGATCTGTACTAATGTCTGGATCTGTACTAATGTCTGGATCTGTACCTATGTCTGGATCTGTACCTATGTCTGGATCTGTACCTATGTCTGGATCTGTTGTAATGTCTGGATCTGTACTAATGTCTGGATCTGTACCTATGTCTGGATCTGTACCTATGTCTGGATCTGTTGTAATGTCTGGATCTGTACTAATGTCTGGATCTGTACTAATGTCTGGATCTGTACCTATGTCTGGATCTGTACCTATGTCTGGATCTGTTGTAATGTCTGGATCTGTACTAATGTCTGGATCTGTACTAATGTCTGGATCTGTACTAATGTCTGGATCTGTACCTATGTCTGGATCTGTACCTATGTCTGGATCTGTACTAATGTCTGGATCTGTACTAATGTCTGGATCTGTACCTATGTCTGGATCTGTACCTATGTCTGGATCTGTACCTATGTCTGGATCTGTTGTAATGTCTGGATCTGTACTAATGTCTGGATCTGTACCTATGTCTGGATCTGTACCTATGTCTGGATCTGTTCTAATGTCTGGATCTGTACTAATGTCTGGATCTGTACTAATGTCTGGATCTGTACCTATGTCTGGATCTGTACCTATGTCTGGATCTGTTGTAATGTCTGGATCTGTACTAATGTCTGGATCTGTACTAATGTCTGGATCTGTACTAATGTCTGGATCTGTACCTATGTCTGGATCTGTACCTATGTCTGGATCTGTACTAATGTCTGGATCTGTACTAATGTCTGGATCTGTACCTATGTCTGGATCTGTACCTATGTCTGGATCTGTACTAATGTCTGGATCTGTACTAATGTCTGGATCTGTACCTATGTCTGGATCTGTACCTATGTCTGGATCTGTACCTATGTCTGGATCTGTTGTAATGTCTGGATCTGTACTAATGTCTGGATCTGTACCTATGTCTGGATCTGTACCTATGTCTGGATCTGTTGTAATGTCTGGATCTGTACTAATGTCTGGATCTGTACTAATGTCTGGATCTGTACCTATGTCTGGATCTGTACCTATGTCTGGATCTGTTGTAATGTCTGGATCTGTACTAATGTCTGGATCTGTACTAATGTCTGGATCTGTACTTATGTCTGGATCTGTTGTAATGTCTGGATCTGTTGTAATGTCTGGATCTGTACCTATGTCTGGATCTGTTGTAATGTCTGGATCTGTACTAATGTCTGGATCTGTACTAATGTCTGGATCTGTACTAATGTCTGGATCTGTACCTATGTCTGGATCTGTACCTATGTCTGGATCTGTACTAATGTCTGGATCTGTACTAATGTCTGGATCTGTACCTATGTCTGGATCTGTACCTATGTCTGGATCTGTACCTATGTCTGGATCTGTTGTAATGTCTGGATCTGTACTAATGTCTGGATCTGTACCTATGTCTGGATCTGTACCTATGTCTGGATCTGTTGTAATGTCTGGATCTGTACTAATGTCTGGATCTGTACTAATGTCTGGATCTGTACCTATGTCTGGATCTGTACCTATGTCTGGATCTGTTGTAATGTCTGGATCTGTACTAATGTCTGGATCTGTACTAATGTCTGGATCTGTACTAATGTCTGGATCTGTTGTAATGTCTGGATCTGTTGTAATGTCTGGATCTGTACCTATGTCTGGATCTGTTGTAATGTCTGGATCTGTACTAATGTCTGGATCTGTACTAATGTCTGGATCTGTTGTAATGTCTGGATCTGTACTAATGTCTGGATCTGTACCTATGTCTGGATCTGTACTAATGTCTGGATCTGTACTAATGTCTGGATCTGTACTAATGTCTGGATCTGTACCTATGTCTGGATCTGTACCTATGTCTGGATCTGTACCTATGTCTGGATCTGTTGTAATGTCTGGATCTGTACTAATGTCTGGATCTGTACCTATGTCTGGATCTGTACCTATGTCTGGATCTGTACCTATGTCTGGATCTGTACCTATGTCTGGATCTGTTGTAATGTCTGGATCTGTACTAATGTCTGGATCTGTACCTATGTCTGGATCTGTACCTATGTCTGGATCTGTTGTAATGTCTGGATCTGTACCTATGTCTGGATCTGTACCTATGTCTGGATCTGTTGTAATGTCTGGATCTGTACTAATGTCTGGATCTGTACTAATGTCTGGATCTGTACTAATGTCTGGATCTGTTGTAATGTCTGGATCTGTACCTATGTCTGGATCTGTTGTAATGTCTGGATCTGTACTAATGTCTGGATCTGTACTAATGTCTGGATCTGTACCTATGTCTGGATCTGTTGTAATGTCTGGATCTGTACTAATGTCTGGATCTGTACCTATGTCTGGATCTGTTGTAATGTCTGGATCTGTACTAATGTCTGGATCTGTACTAATGTCTGGATCTGTACCTATGTCTGGATCTGTTGTAATGTCTGGATCTGTACTAATGTCTGGATCTGTACCTATGTCTGGATCTGTTGTAATGTCTGGATCTGTACTAATGTCTGGATCTGTACTAATGTCTGGATCTGTACAAATGTCTGGATCTGTACCTATGTCTGGATCTGTTGTAATGTCTGGATCTGTACTAATGTCTGGATCTGTACCTAATGTCTGGATCTGTACTATGTCTGGATCTGTTGTAATGTCTGGATCTGTTGTAATGTCTGATCTGTACTAATGTCTGGATCTGTACCTATGTCTGGATCTGTTGTAATGTCTGGATCTGTACCTATGTCTGGATCTGTACTAATGTCTGGATCTGTACCTATGTCTGGATCTGTACCTATGTCTGGATCTGTACTAATGTCTGGATCTGTACTAATGTCTGGATCTGTACTAATGTCTGGATCTGTACCTATGTCTGGATCTGTACTAATGTCTGGATCTGTACCTATGTCTGGATCTGTACTAATGTCTGGATCTGTACCCATATCTGTCTGGATCTGTACCTATGTCTGGATCTGTTGTACCTATGTCTGGATCTGTACTAATGTCTGGATCTGTACTAATGTCTGGATCTGTACCTATGTCTGGATCTGTACCTATGTCTGGATCTGTACCTATGTCTGGATCTGTACTAATGTCTGGATCTGTACCTATGTCTGGATCTGTACCTATGTCTGGATCTGTACCTATGTCTGGATCTGTACCTATGTCTGGATCTGTACCTATGTCTGGATCTGTACTAATGTCTGGATCTGTACTAATGTCTGGATCTGTACCTATGTCTGGATCTGTACCTATGTCTGGATCTGTACCTATGTCTGGATCTGTTGTAATGTCTGGATCTGTACTAATGTCTGGATCTGTACCTATGTCTGGATCTGTACCTATGTCTGGATCTGTACTAATGTCTGGATCTGTACCTATGTCTGGATCTGTACCTATGTCTGGATCTGTACCTATGTCTGGATCTGTACTAATGTCTGGATCTGTACTAATGTCTGGATCTGTACCTATGTCTGGATCTGTACCTATGTCTGGATCTGTTGTAATGTCTGGATCTGTACTAATGTCTGGATCTGTACTAATGTCTGGATCTGTACCTATGTCTGGATCTGTACCTAATGTCTGGATCTGTGTAATGTCTGGATCTGTACTAATGTCTGGATCTGTACTAATGTCTGGATCTGTACCTAATGTCTGGATCTGTACTGTACTAATGTCTGGATCTGTACCTATGTCCTAATGTCTGGATCTGTACCTATGTCTGGATCTGTACCTATGTCTGGATCTGTTGTAATGTCTGGATCTGTACTAATGTCTGGATCTGTACCTATGTCTGGATCTGTACCTATGTCTGGATCTGTACTAATGTCTGGATCTGTACTAATGTCTGGATCTGTACCTATGTCTGGATCTGTACCTATGTCTGGATCTGTACCTATGTCTGGATCTGTTGTAATGTCTGGATCTGTACTAATGTCTGGATCTGTACCTATGTCTGGATCTGTACCTATGTCTGGATCTGTTGTAATGTCTGGATCTGTACTAATGTCTGGATCTGTACTTATGTCTGGATCTGTACCTATGTCTGGATCTGTACCTATGTCTGGATCTGTTGTAATGTCTGGATCTGTACTAATGTCTGGATCTGTACTAATGTCTGGATCTGTACTAATGTCTGGATCTGTACTAATGTCTGGATCTGTACTAATGTCTGGATCTGTACCTAATGTCTGGATCTGTACCTATGTCTGGATCTGTACTAATGTCTGGATCTGTACTAATGTCTGGATCTGTACTAATGTCTGGATCTGTACCTATGTCTGGATCTGTACCTATGTCTGGATCTGTACCTATGTCTGGATCTGTTGTAATGTCTGGATCTGTACCTAATGTCTGGATCTGTACCTATGTCTGGATCTGTACCTATGTCTGGATCTGTTGTAATGTCTGGATCTGTACTAATGTCTGGATCTGTACTAATGTCTGGATCTGTACCTATGTCTGGATCTGTACTAATGTCTGGATCTGTACTAATGTCTGGATCTGTACTAATGTCTGGATCTGTACCTATGTCTGGATCTGTACCTATGTCTGGATCTGTTGTAATGTCTGGATCTGTACTAATGTCTGGATCTGTACCTATGTCTGGATCTGTACCTATGTCTGGATCTGTACTAATGTCTGGATCTGTACTAATGTCTGGATCTGTACCTATGTCTGGATCTGTACCTATGTCTGGATCTGTACCTATGTCTGGATCTGTTGTAATGTCTGGATCTGTACTAATGTCTGGATCTGTACCTATGTCTGGATCTGTACCTATGTCTGGATCTGTTCTAATGTCTGGATCTGTACTAATGTCTGGATCTGTACTAATGTCTGGATCTGTACCTATGTCTGGATCTGTACCTATGTCTGGATCTGTTGTAATGTCTGGATCTGTACTAATGTCTGGATCTGTACTAATGTCTGGATCTGTACTAATGTCTGGATCTGTACCTATGTCTGGATCTGTTGTAATGTCTGGATCTGTACTAATGTCTGGATCTGTACCTATGTCTGGATCTGTACTAATGTCTGGATCTGTACTAATGTCTGGATCTGTACTAATGTCTGGATCTGTACTAATGTCTGGATCTGTACCTAATGTCTGGATCTGTACTAATGTCTGGATCTGTACTAATGTCTGGATCTGTACTAATGTCTGGATCTGTACCTATGTCTGGATCTGTACCTATGTCTGGATCTGTACTAATGTCTGGATCTGTACTAATGTCTGGATCTGTACCTATGTCTGGATCTGTACCTATGTCTGGATCTGTACCTATGTCTGGATCTGTTGTAATGTCTGGATCTGTACTAATGTCTGGATCTGTACCTATGTCTGGATCTGTACCTATGTCTGGATCTGTTGTAATGTCTGGATCTGTACTAATGTCTGGATCTGTACTAATGTCTGGATCTGTACCTATGTCTGGATCTGTACCTATGTCTGGATCTGTTGTAATGTCTGGATCTGTACTAATGTCTGGATCTGTACTAATGTCTGGATCTGTACTAATGTCTGGATCTGTTGTAATGTCTGGATCTGTTGTAATGTCTGGATCTGTACCTATGTCTGGATCTGTTGTAATGTCTGGATCTGTACTAATGTCTGGATCTGTACTAATGTCTGGATCTGTACTAATGTCTGGATCTGTACCTATGTCTGGATCTGTACCTATGTCTGGATCTGTACTAATGTCTGGATCTGTACTAATGTCTGGATCTGTACCTATGTCTGGATCTGTACCTATGTCTGGATCTGTACCTATGTCTGGATCTGTTGTAATGTCTGGATCTGTACTAATGTCTGGATCTGTACCTATGTCTGGATCTGTACCTATGTCTGGATCTGTTGTAATGTCTGGATCTGTACTAATGTCTGGATCTGTACTAATGTCTGGATCTGTACCTATGTCTGGATCTGTACCTATGTCTGGATCTGTTGTAATGTCTGGATCTGTACTAATGTCTGGATCTGTACCTATGTCTGGATCTGTACCTATGTCTGGATCTGTTGTAATGTCTGGATCTGTACTAATGTCTGGATCTGTACTAATGTCTGGATCTGTACCTATGTCTGGATCTGTACCTATGTCTGGATCTGTACTAATGTCTGGATCTGTACTAATGTCTGGATCTGTACCTATGTCTGGATCTGTACCTATGTCTGGATCTGTACCTATGTCTGGATCTGTTGTAATGTCTGGATCTGTACTAATGTCTGGATCTGTACCTATGTCTGGATCTGTACCTATGTCTGGATCTGTTGTAATGTCTGGATCTGTACTAATGTCTGGATCTGTACTAATGTCTGGATCTGTACCTATGTCTGGATCTGTACCTATGTCTGGATCTGTTGTAATGTCTGGATCTGTACTAATGTCTGGATCTGTACTAATGTCTGGATCTGTACTAATGTCTGGATCTGTTGTAATGTCTGGATCTGTTGTAATGTCTGGATCTGTACCTATGTCTGGATCTGTTGTAATGTCTGGATCTGTACTAATGTCTGGATCTGTACTAATGTCTGGATCTGTTGTAATGTCTGGATCTGTACTAATGTCTGGATCTGTACCTATGTCTGGATCTGTACTAATGTCTGGATCTGTACTAATGTCTGGATCTGTACTAATGTCTGGATCTGTACCTATGTCTGGATCTGTACCTATGTCTGGATCTGTTGTAATGTCTGGATCTGTACTAATGTCTGGATCTGTACTAATGTCTGGATCTGTACCTATGTCTGGATCTGTACCTATGTCTGGATCTGTTGTAATGTCTGGATCTGTACTAATGTCTGGATCTGTACTAATGTCTGGATCTGTACTAATGTCTGGATCTGTACCTATGTCTGGATCTGTACCTATGTCTGGATCTGTACTAATGTCTGGATCTGTACTAATGTCTGGATCTGTACCTATGTCTGGATCTGTACCTATGTCTGGATCTGTACCTATGTCTGGATCTGTACCTATGTCTGGATCTGTTGTAATGTCTGGATCTGTACTAATGTCTGGATCTGTACCTATGTCTGGATCTGTACCTATGTCTGGGTCTGTTGTAATGTCTGGATCTGTACCTATGTCTGGATCTGTACCTATGTCTGGATCTGTACCTATGTCTGGATCTGTACTAATGTCTGGATCTGTACTAATGTCTGGATCTGTACCTATGTCTGGATCTGTACCTATGTCTGGATCTGTTGTAATGTCTGGATCTGTACTAATGTCTGGATCTGTACTAATGTCTGGATCTGTACCTATGTCTGGATCTGTACCTATGTCTGGATCTGTTGTAATGTCTGGATCTGTACTAATGTCTGGATCTGTACTAATGTCTGGATCTGTACTAATGTCTGGATCTGTACCAATGTCTGGATCTGTACCTATGTCTGGATCTGTACTAATGTCTGGATCTGTACTAATGTCTGGATCTGTACCTATGTCTGGATCTGTTGTAATGTCTGGATCTGTACTAATGTCTGGATCTGTACTAATGTCTGGATCTGTACCTATGTCTGGATCTGTTGTAATGTCTGGATCTGTACTAATGTCTGGATCTGTACCTATGTCTGGATCTGTTGTAATGTCTGGATCTGTACTAATGTCTGGATCTGTACTAATGTCTGGATCTGTACCTATGTCTGGATCTGTTGTAATGTCTGGATCTGTACTAATGTCTGGATCTGTACCTATGTCTGGATCTGTTGTAATGTCTGGATCTGTACTAATGTCTGGATCTGTACTAATGTCTGGATCTGTACTAATGTCTGGATCTGTACTAATGTCTGGATCTGTACTAATGTCTGGATCTGTACTAATGTCTGGATCTGTTGTAATGTCTGGATCTGTACCTATGTCTGGATCTGTTGTAATGTCTGGATCTGTACTAATGTCTGGATCTGTACTAATGTCTGGATCTGTACCTATGTCTGGATCTGTACCTACGTCTGGATCTGTTGTAATGTCTGGATCTGTACTAATGTCTGGATCTGTACTAATGTCTGGATCTGTACTAATGTCTGGATCTGTTGTAATGTCTGGATCTGTTGTAATGTCTGGATCTGTACCTATGTCTGGATCTGTTGTAATGTCTGGATCTGTACTAATGTCTGGATCTGTACTAATGTCTGGATCTGTTGTAATGTCTGGATCTGTACTAATGTCTGGATCTGTACCTATGTCTGGATCTGTACTAATGTCTGGATCTGTACTAATGTCTGGATCTGTACTAATGTCTGGATCTGTACTAATGTCTGGATCTGTACCTATGTCTGGATCTGTACCTATGTCTGGATCTGTTGTAATGTCTGGATCTGTACTAATGTCTGGATCTGTACCTATGTCTGGATCTGTACCTATGTCTGGATCTGTACCTATGTCTGGATCTGTACCTATGTCTGGATCTGTTGTAATGTCTGGATCTGTACTAATGTCTGGATCTGTACCTATGTCTGGATCTGTACCTATGTCTGGGTCTGTTGTAATGTCTGGATCTGTACCTATGTCTGGATCTGTACCTATGTCTGGATCTGTTGTAATGTCTGGATCTGTACTAATGTCTGGATCTGTACTAATGTCTGGATCTGTACTAATGTCTGGATCTGTTGTAATGTCTGGATCTGTACCTATGTCTGGATCTGTTGTAATGTCTGGATCTGTACTAATGTCTGGATCTGTACTAATGTCTGGATCTGTACCTATGTCTGGATCTGTTGTAATGTCTGGATCTGTACTAATGTCTGGATCTGTACCTATGTCTGGATCTGTTGTAATGTCTGGATCTGTACTAATGTCTGGATCTGTACTAATGTCTGGATCTGTACCTATGTCTGGATCTGTTGTAATGTCTGGATCTGTACTAATGTCTGGATCTGTACCTATGTCTGGATCTGTTGTAATGTCTGGATCTGTACTAATGTCTGGATCTGTACTAATGTCTGGATCTGTACTAATGTCTGGATCTGTACTAATGTCTGGATCTGTACTAATGTCTGGATCTGTTGTAATGTCTGGATCTGTACCTATGTCTGGATCTGTTGTAATGTCTGGATCTGTACTAATGTCTGGATCTGTACTAATGTCTGGATCTGTACCTATGTCTGGATCTGTTGTAATGTCTGGATCTGTACTAATGTCTGGATCTGTACCTATGTCTGGATCTGTTGTAATGTCTGGATCTGTACCTATGTCTGGATCTGTTGTAATGTCTGGATCTGTACTAATGTCTGGATCTGTACTAATGTCTGGATCTGTACCAATGTCTGGATCTGTTGTAATGTCTGGATCTGTACTAATGTCTGGATCTGTTGTAATGTCTGGATCTGTACTAATGTCTGGATCTGTACTAATGTCTGGATCTGTACTAATGTCTGGATCTGTACTAATGTCTGGATCTGTACTAATGTCTGGATCTGTACTAATGTCTGGATCTGTTGTAATGTCTGGATCTGTACCTATGTCTGGATCTGTTGTAATGTCTGGATCTGTACTAATGTCTGGATCTGTACTAATGTCTGGATCTGTACCTATGTCTGGATCTGTTGTAATGTCTGGATCTGTACCTATGTCTGGATCTGTTGTAATGTCTGGATCTGTACTAATGTCTGGATCTGTACTAATGTCTGGATCTGTACCTATGTCTGGATCTGTTGTAATGTCTGGATCTGTACTAATGTCTGGATCTGTACCTATGTCTGGATCTGTTGTAATGTCTGGATCTGTACTAATGTCTGGATCTGTACTAATGTCTGGATCTGTACTAATGTCTGGATCTGTACTAATGTCTGGATCTGTTGTAATGTCTGGATCTGTACCTATGTCTGGATCTGTTGTAATGTCTGGATCTGTACTAATGTCTGGATCTGTACTAATGTCTGGATCTGTACTAATGTCTGGATCTGTACCTATGTCTGGATCTGTACTAATGTCTGGATCTGTACTAATGTCTGGATCTGTACTAATGTCTGGATCTGTACTAATGTCTGGATCTGTTGTAATGTCTGGATCTGTACTAATGTCTGGATCTGTACTAATGTCTGGAACTGTACTAATGTCTGGATCTGTACTAATGTCTGGATCTGTACTAATGTCTGGATCTGTACTAATGTCTGGATCTGTACCTATGTCTGGATCTGTTGTAATGTCTGGATCTGTACTAATGTCTGGATCTGTACTAATGTCTGGATCTGTACCAATGTCTGGAACTGTACTAATGTCTGGATCTGTACTAATGTCTGGATCTGTACCTATGTCTGGATCTGTTGTAATGTCTGGATCTGTACTAATGTCTGGATCTGTACTAATGTCTGGATCTGTACTAATGTCTGGATCTGTTGTAATGTCTGGATCTGTACTAATGTCTGGATCTGTACCTATGTCTGGATCTGTTGTAATGTCTGGATCTGTACCTATGTCTGGATCTGTTGTAATGTCTGGATCTGTACTAATGTCTGGATCTGTACTAATGTCTGGATCTGTACTAATGTCTGGATCTGTACTAATGTCTGGATCTGTACTAATGTCTGGATCTGTTGTAATGTCTGGATCTGTACCTATGTCTGGATCTGTTGTAATGTCTGGATCTGTACTAATG
The DNA here is from genome assembly GCA_021962125.1 of Bulinus truncatus. Lineage (NCBI taxonomy): Eukaryota > Metazoa > Mollusca > Gastropoda > Planorbidae > Bulinus > Bulinus truncatus. Next base: position 2,018,742 of record JAGDYQ010000048.1, on the reverse strand, counting down.
TCTGGATCTGTACTAATGTCTGGATCTGTACCTATGTCTGGATCTGTACCTATGTCTGGATCTGTTGTAATGTCTGGATCTGTACTAATGTCTGGATCTGTACTAATGTCTGGATCTGTACTAATGTCTGGATCTGTTGTAATGTCTGGATCTGTTGTAATGTCTGGATCTGTACCTATGTCTGGATCTGTTGTAATGTCTGGATCTGTACTAATGTCTGGATCTGTACTAATGTCTGGATCTGTACTAATGTCTGAATCTGTACCTATGTCTGGATCTGTACCTATGTCTGGATCTGTACTAATGTCTGGATCTGTACTAATGTCTGGATCTGTACCTATGTCTGGATCTGTACCTATGTCTGGATCTGTTGTAATGTCTGGATCTGTACTAATGTCTGGATCTGTACCTATGTCTGGATCTGTACCTATGTCTGGATCTGTTGTAATGTCTGGATCTGTACTAATGTCTGGATCTGTACTAATGTCTGGATCTGTACCTATGTCTGGATCTGTACCTATGTCTGGATCTGTTGTAATGTCTGGATCTGTACTAATGTCTGGATCTGTACTAATGTCTGGATCTGTACTAATGTCTGGATCTGTACCAATGTCTGGATCTGTACCTATGTCTGGATCTGTACTAATGTCTGGATCTGTACTAATGTCTGGATCTGTACCTATGTCTGGATCTGTACCTATGTCTGGATCTGTACCTATGTCTGGATCTGTTGTAATGTCTGGATCTGTACTAATGTCTGGATCTGTACCTATGTCTGGATCTGTACCTATGTCTGGATCTGTTGTAATGTCTGGATCTGTACTAATGTCTGGATCTGTACTAATGTCTGGATCTGTACCTATGTCTGGATCTGTACCTATGTCTGGATCTGTTGTAATGTCTGGATCTGTACTAATGTCTGGATCTGTACTAATGTCTGAATCTGTACTAATGTCTGGATCTGTTGTAATGTCTGGATCTGTTGTAATGTCTGGATCTGTACCTATGTCTGGATCTGTTGTAATGTCTGGATCTGTACTAATGTCTGGATCTGTACTAATGTCTGGATCTGTACTAATGTCTGGATCTGTACCTATGTCTGGATCTGTACCTATGTCTGGATCTGTACCTATGTCTGGATCTGTACTAATGTCTGGATCTGTACTAATGTCTGGATCTGTACCTATGTCTGGATCTGTACCTATGTCTGGATCTGTACCTATGTCTGGATCTGTACCTATGTCTGGATCTGTTGTAATGTCTGGATCTGTACTAATGTCTGGATCTGTACCTATGTCTGGATCTGTACCTATGTCTGGATCTGTTGTAATGTCTGGATCTGTACTAATGTCTGGATCTGTACTAATGTCTGGATCTGTACTAATGTCTGGATCTGTTGTAATGTCTGGATCTGTACCTATGTCTGGATCTGTTGTAATGTCTGGATCTGTACTAATGTCTGGATCTGTACTAATGTCTGGATCTGTACCTATGTCTGGATCTGTTGTAATGTCTGGATCTGTACTAATGTCTGGATCTGTACCTATGTCTGGATCTGTTGTAATGTCTGGATCTGTACTAATGTCTGGATCTGTACTAATGTCTGGATCTGTACCTATGTCTGGATCTGTTGTAATGTCTGGATCTGTACTAATGTCTGGATCTGTACCTATGTCTGGATCTGTTGTAATGTCTGGATCTGTACTAATGTCTGGATCTGTACTAATGTCTGGATCTGTACTAATGTCTGGATCTGTACCTATGTCTGGATCTGTTGTAATGTCTGGATCTGTACTAATGTCTGGATCTGTACCTATGTCTGGATCTGTACCTATGTCTGGATCTGTTGTAATGTCTGGATCTGTACTAATGTCTGGATCTGTACCTATGTCTGGATCTGTTGTAATGTCTGGATCTGTACCTATGTCTGGATCTGTACTAATGTCTGGATCTGTACCTATGTCTGGATCTGTACCTATGTCTGGATCTGTACTAATGTCTGGATCTGTACTAATGTCTGGATCTGTACCTATGTCTGGATCTGTACCTATGTCTGGATCTGTACTAATGTCTGGATCTGTACTAATGTCTGGATCTGTACTAATGTCTGGATCTGTACCTATGTCTGGATCTGTACTAATGTCTGGATCTGTACCTATGTCTGGATCTGTACTAATGTCTGGATCTGTACCTATGTCTGGATCTGTACCTATGTCTGGATCTGTACTAATGTCTGGATCTGTACTAATGTCTGGATCTGTACCTATGTCTGGATCTGTACCTATGTCTGGATCTGTACCTATGTCTGGATCTGTACTAATGTCTGGATCTGTACCTATGTCTGGATCTGTACCTATGTCTGGATCTGTACCTATGTCTGGATCTGTACCTATGTCTGGATCTGTACCTATGTCTGGATCTGTACTAATGTCTGGATCTGTACTAATGTCTGGATCTGTACCTATGTCTGGATCTGTACCTATGTCTGGATCTGTACCTATGTCTGGATCTGTTGTAATGTCTGGATCTGTACTAATGTCTGGATCTGTACCTATGTCTGGATCTGTACCTATGTCTGGATCTGTACTAATGTCTGGATCTGTACCTATGTCTGGATCTGTACCTATGTCTGGATCTGTACCTATGTCTGGATCTGTACTAATGTCTGGATCTGTACTAATGTCTGGATCTGTACCTATGTCTGGATCTGTACCTATGTCTGGATCTGTACCTATGTCTGGATCTGTTCTAATGTCTGGATCTGTACTAATGTCTGGATCTGTACCTATGTCTGGATCTGTACCTATGTCTGGATCTGTTGTAATGTCTGGATCTGTACTAATGTCTGGATCTGTACTAATGTCTGGATCTGTACCTATGTCTGGATCTGTACCTATGTCTGGATCTGTTGTAATGTCTGGATCTGTACTAATGTCTGGATCTGTACCTATGTCTGGATCTGTACCTATGTCTGGATCTGTTGTAATGTCTGGATCTGTACTAATGTCTGGATCTGTACCTATGTCTGGATCTGTACCTATGTCTGGATCTGTACTAATGTCTGGATCTGTACTAATGTCTGGATCTGTACCTATGTCTGGATCTGTACCTATGTCTGGATCTGTACCTATGTCTGGATCTGTTGTAATGTCTGGATCTGTACTAATGTCTGGATCTGTACCTATGTCTGGATCTGTACCTATGTCTGGATCTGTTGTAATGTCTGGATCTGTACTAATGTCTGGATCTGTACTAATGTCTGGATCTGTACCTATGTCTGGATCTGTACCTATGTCTGGATCTGTTGTAATGTCTGGATCTGTACTAATGTCTGGATCTGTACTAATGTCTGGATCTGTACTAATGTCTGGATCTGTTGTAATGTCTGGATCTGTTGTAATGTCTGGATCTGTACCTATGTCTGGATCTGTTATAATGTCTGGATCTGTACTAATGTCTGGATCTGTACTAATGTCTGGATCTGTACTAATGTCTGGATCTGTACTAATGTCTGGATCTGTACCTATGTCTGGATCTGTACTAATGTCTGGATCTGTACTAATGTCTGGATCTGTACCTATGTCTGGATCTGTACCTATGTCTGGATCTGTTGTAATGTCTGGATCTGTTGTAATGTCTGGATCTGTACTAATGTCTGGATCTGTACCTATGTCTGGATCTGTACCTATGTCTGGATCTGTTGTAATGTCTGGATCTGTACTAATGTCTGGATCTGTACTAATGTCTGGATCTGTACCTATGTCTGGATCTGTACCTATGTCTGGATCTGTTCTAATGTCTGGATCTGTACTAATGTCTGGATCTGTACTAATGTCTGGATCTGTACTAATGTCTGGATCTGTACCAATGTCTGGATCTGTACCTATGTCTGGATCTGTACTAATGTCTGGATCTGTACTAATGTCTGGATCTGTACCTATGTCTGGATCTGTACCTATGTCTGGATCTGTACTAATGTCTGGATCTGTACTAATGTCTGGATCTGTACCTATGTCTGGATCTGTACCTATGTCTGGATCTGTACCTATGTCTGGATCTGTTGTAATGTCTGGATCTGTACTAATGTCTGGATCTGTACCTATGTCTGGATCTGTACCTATGTCTGGATCTGTTGTAATGTCTGGATCTGTACTAATGTCTGGATCTGTACTAATGTCTGGATCTGTACCTATGTCTGGATCTGTACCTATGTCTGGATCTGTTGTAATGTCTGGATCTGTACTAATGTCTGGATCTGTACTAATGTCTGAATCTGTACTAATGTCTGGATCTGTTGTAATGTCTGGATCTGTTGTAATGTCTGGATCTGTACCTATGTCTGGATCTGTTGTAATGTCTGGATCTGTACTAATGTCTGGATCTGTACTAATGTCTGGATCTGTACTAATGTCTGGATCTGTACCTATGTCTGGATCTGTACCTATGTCTGGATCTGTACTAATGTCTGGATCTGTACTAATGTCTGGATCTGTACCTATGTCTGGATCTGTACTAATGTCTGGATCTGTACCTATGTCTGGATCTGTTGTAATGTCTGGATCTGTACTAATGTCTGGATCTGTACCTATGTCTGGATCTGTACCTATGTCTGGATCTGTTGTAATGTCTGGATCTGTACTAATGTCTGGATCTGTACTAATGTCTGGATCTGTACCTATGTCTGGATCTGTACCTATGTCTGGATCTGTTGTAATGTCTGGATCTGTACTAATGTCTGGATCTGTACCTATGTCTGGATCTGTACTAATGTCTGGATCTGTACCTATGTCTGGATCTGTTGTAATGTCTGGATCTGTACTAATGTCTGGATCTGTACTAATGTCTGGATCTGTACTAATGTCTGGATCTGTACTAATGTCTGGATCTGTTGTAATGTCTGGATCTGTACCTATGTCTGGATCTGTTGTAATGTCTGGATCTGTACTAATGTCTGGATCTGTACTAATGTCTGGATCTGTACTAATGTCTGGATCTGTACCTATGTCTGGATCTGTACTAATGTCTGGATCTGTACTAATGTCTGGATCTGTACTAATGTCTGGATCTGTACTAATGTCTGGATCTGTACTAATGTCTGGATCTGTACTAATGTCTGGATCTGTTGTAATGTCTGGATCTGTTGTAATGTCTGGATCTGTACCTATGTCTGGATCTGTTGTAATGTCTGGATCTGTACTAATGTCTGGATCTGTACTAATGTCTGGATCTGTTGTAATGTCTGGATCTGTACTAATGTCTGGATCTGTACCTATGTCTGGATCTGTACTAATGTCTGGATCTGTACTAATGTCTGGATCTGTACTAATGTCTGGATCTGTAGTAATGTCTGGATCTGTACCTATGTCTGGATCTGTACCTATGTCTGGATCTGTTGTAATGTCTGGATCTGTACTAATGTCTGGATCTGTACCTATGTCTGGATCTGTACCTATGTCTGGATCTGTACCTATGTCTGGATCTGTACCTATGTCTGGATCTGTTGTAATGTCTGGATCTGTACTAATGTCTGGATCTGTACCTATGTCTGGATCTGTACCTATGTCTGGATCTGTTGTAATGTCTGGATCTGTACCTATGTCTGGATCTGTACCTATGTCTGGATCTGTTGTAATGTCTGGATCTGTACTAATGTCTGGATCTGTACTAATGTCTGGATCTGTACTAATGTCTGGATCTGTTGTAATGTCTGGATCTGTACCTATGTCTGGATCTGTTGTAATGTCTGGATCTGTACTAATGTCTGGATCTGTACTAATGTCTGGATCTGTACCTATGTCTGGATCTGTTGTAATGTCTGGATCTGTACTAATGTCTGGATCTGTACCTATGTCTGGATCTGTTGTAATGTCTGGATCTGTACTAATGTCTGGATCTGTACTAATGTCTGGATCTGTACCTATGTCTGGATCTGTAGTAATGTCTGGATCTGTACTAATGTCTGGATCTGTACCTATGTCTGGATCTGTTGTAATGTCTGGATCTGTACTAATGTCTGGATCTGTACTAATGTCTGGATCTGTACTAATGTCTGGATCTGTACTAATGTCTGGATCTGTACTAATGTCTGGATCTGTTGTAATGTCTGGATCTGTACCTATGTCTGGATCTGTTGTAATGTCTGGATCTGTACTAATGTCTGGATCTGTACTAATGTCTGGATCTGTACCTATGTCTGGATCTGTTGTAATGTCTGGATCTGTACTAATGTCTGGATCTGTACCTATGTCTGGATCTGTTGTAATGTCTGGATCTGTACCTATGTCTGGATCTGTTGTAATGTCTGGATCTGTACTAATGTCTGGATCTGTACTAATGTCTGGATCTGTACTAATGTCTGGATCTGTACTAATGTCTGGATCTGTACTAATGTCTGGATCTGTTGTAATGTCTGGATCTGTACCTATGTCTGGATCTGTTGTAATGTCTGGATCTGTACTAATGTCTGGATCTGTACTAATGTCTGGATCTGTACCTATGTCTGGATCTGATGTAATGTCTGGATCTGTACTAATGTCTGGATCTGTACCTATGTCTGGATCTGTTGTAATGTCTGGATCTGTACCTATGTCTGGATCTGTTGTAATGTCTGGATCTGTACTAATGTCTGGATCTGTACTAATGTCTGGATCTGTACCTATGTCTGGATCTGTTGTAATGTCTGGATCTGTACTAATGTCTGGATCTGTACCTATGTCTGGATCTGTTGTAATGTCTGGATCTGTACTAATGTCTGGATCTGTACTAATGTCTGGATCTGTACTAATGTCTGGATCTGTACTAATGTCTGGATCTGTTGTAATGTCTGGATCTGTACCTATGTCTGGATCTGTTGTAATGTCTGGATCTGTACTAATGTCTGGATCTGTACTAATGTCTGGATCTGTACTAATGTCTGGATCTGTACCTATGTCTGGATCTGTA
>JAGDYQ010000048.1:1967934-2011300 GCA_021962125.1 Bulinus truncatus | reverse complement strand
ATTTATGATATATATATATAAACAATTATTTATGCATAAAGGTGAGGATCATTAACAATGTTTTGAAAAAGTGAAAAAAATAAATCTCTTTGTCAATTTATATTGGATTTGGCACAAGAACATTTGATCATTCTACTACAGAAGTATGAATAATTTTGTTTACAATAGACACAAAGAAAAACGGTTATTTATGCAATCCTTTTGCTTGGCTATGCTGTAACATCAACAGAAGCATCATAATGTGGGTTTTGTTAATTAAGTATGCATCAAAGAAATGATGGAGCTCATAAGATTGAATTCAATGAAGTTTCAACTGAGTTTTGGATTTCTCAACATTTTAATAATTGTTAGTAATCTAAAATGATAAAGCAATCATGTTTTAAAACTCAATAATTTTGTCAAAAAATGAACCTAATCATAATATACTACTAGACCATACAAAAATCGTGACAAATAAAAAAAACGCTATTAAACCATTTTTTTTAATTGATTAACAAAACATTTATAAATGTTTTTGAAATATTCCTTTTTTTAATGGGATCATTCACATATAATAATAATGTAACACTGAGATTTTTTTAAAAAATACACCCAGAATGTACTCTGCTTGCCTTAGCCTTAGGTGTGCTGCTCAGATTTAAAAATAAAAATGTGTTTTAGTAGGTACTTCAGTTGCTATGTTGTGGTCTGCTAGAAATTACGTACATTTTCATTTTCAGTTTTTTTGAAAAGCAAAATGGGGGCTCTCTAATTTAGCAAAATTAATATGTATTACAAAGAAATTTAAGAAAATAAAGTAAAAAAATCGATAAAAAAGTGAATTTTGATTGATTTGATATATTTTTTTATCTTCCTTTATTGTGCTGTTAAAAAGTTGCACTTCATTGAAAAAATAGGTCAGTTTATTTACAAAAAAAAGTACTTTAGAGTGTTGTCTTATTAATAAGATATCTTGGCTAAAATTAATTTTTCATTTTCCTGTAAGTGTGTCAAATTTCAAGCTATTTTGACTTGTAACAGACTGTTAATTTTTTGTAGCAGAAATGTCACTGTCTCTAGATTATAAAAATGTTTCTTTTTCCATACAGGAAGTCTACCATTGTTTACAAATTTTAATGAAAAAATCGTTTTTTAGTTCTTAATATGGTCCTCAATAAATTTAATCTTTTATTTAGAGATATTTCTAAAACAGTAATAAAAGAATTTGTACATATTTTTGATATGTTTAGGCTTATTATTTGTTAAAATAGCAAAATTATAACTAATTATGAGAGCTAATATTTTTTATTAAGGATTAGCATGAACCATGCCATATGGCATGTGTTTAGAGCGTGACTATATTGAGCTTACTGCTAGCATTTTAGTATTAATTTTTAATTAATCTAACTTTTGTAATAGTATTTATATTTTAGTTATATGAATATATTTGTAACATAAAAATCAGTATTTGGTTAAGAATAAATAAAGTTAATCAGTCTACTGTTACTATGTTACTATATACTAAGACTAGTGTGTGACTATAACTTATAACTACAAACAGTGTGATTTTAGACACAGCTCTGCAAATAATGTGAGCTTTTTGTCTTTACTTATTGTACAGTTTGGAATTTACCCCCACCTTCCCCGCCCCCTCTCTACACTGGCATGTGAAACTTTCCCCCTCCCATCTTAGTGACCATGTTACGTAACCAAGGTAATGGTCAAGCCAAGCTCACAACTTACTTTGTTGCCGTAATGACACATGCATAGCAAGCTAGTGATCCCCCCCGACCTTTATTAAGTTAAGTTAGAAATAAGTTAATAGATAGTAGATGAGAGAAAGATGTAGTAGAGTATAGCGCTGACAGGCTTAGAGTAGACATAGGTAGATATACCGGTAAGTAGTTTGTTATAGTAGAAGTAGTCAGAAGATCTTTAAATAAGCGAAGTTGTATCATAGTTGTATTAAAGTATTTGTTATATTGTGTACTGCATAGAGTTCTGTTCTTCAAATAATAGTCTTGTAGAACATAAACGTAACATATTTGGTGAGCTGTTTAAAATCACCATAACATATTTAGCTCATATAAAAGTCTACGCCACATATTTGGTGAGCCTGCCCTCAACATATAAATTCTGACACCACACTTATATTGTATGATAAAGTGAAAGATAATAATTCTGCCCTAGCATGTCCATTTAGTGCCTTTCTTTTTTTATGAAAATGTTAAAGATACTAACATATTATGTAGTTAAATAATTTAATAAAAAAAAAAACTGAATTAAATTGAAATTAATAATCAAAAGTTGAAACAACAACAAGTTCCATGCATTTAGTGTGAAAACACTAGAAGCAAAAAAAAAAAAATTCTATTACACTTCTTATTTATTGTAATTTTTTGCACACAAAAATCCTTTTTTTTTGTTTTTCTGTTATAGAAACTATAAAATCTCCAATAACAAACAAATAATTAAACATTTCTCATTAGTTTCTCAAAAAATAAATATGTTTAATGGCATGGGAGTGCAAATAGTAGCATTCAGGCAAGCCAAAAATTAGGACCCCCACCTGCATTATATGCATATTCTGTGCAACATATTTGAAATTAATGGTAAATTCCTTTATAGTTTGAAAGTAGATACACACATTTATAACATAATCAAATTTCATCAGAATACCTCAAGTGGTTTTAAAGTTATAAGCTTTTTAATGACATAATTACAAATTTGGGTCACTAATTCTGACCATTTTTTGCCCAGTTTTCACAGACACAAAAAATGTCATAACTTCGCTTCTAATTGAGCTAGAGAGATAATCTTTGCTGTTTTGGAAATGGTTTAATAAGCTCTTTAATATGATATCATTCATTTTGGTGAATTTTGAATTTCATATTTTTCACTGAAGTATCTAGTTTTAGTGTGCTGCAAGTTGTAAAAGGTTGCAGAGCACTGATTTATATAACACTGTCTGTTCTGTATACAACTATTATAATTATACTTATAGCCACAGCCAATCATGCATAGCAAAAATATGAAAAGTACTGCCATTGCAAATATTCAAACAGTTTGTGCAATATCAATAACAAAATGCCAGTCTCATTATATATTAATTATGAATACATAAGTGTTCAAAATTTCAAAATCGATTGGGCTTCAAGATGTTGGTGAAAATTGATGTAAAATTTCTCAGAGTACAACAGTGAGTGACTGAAAAAACAATAAAATTTGTAGGAACTTGTACCCACAAAGATCTTTGCAATGACATATGATGTCATATGAAAAAAAATTAATTATCTCGTGGGCTGGCTGATGTTAATAATTACTCTCCATTAATTTTCCCGCTGTAAATGAAAGCTGGTTAGAACAGAAGGATAATTAAATTTTATTTGCTAAATAAAATAATTTACCTCATCGTGGAACTCCACGTCTGCCATGTTTGTTGTTGTACAGCTGTGTGATTAAAACAACATTAGTCTAATTACCGAATTCAAAAAACAAATTAAATTGTAATGAACTCAATTAGTTTAATGCAAAGAATATTTTACGTTTGAAATAAATATTATAATTTTCTTGACTTACATACTTCTTTTACATCCTTAGTTTGGTCTTTGATTTCAAATAATAAATAACACTAATTTATTATGTGTCGATTGACATTTGGTGTCACTTGCAAAGGTATGTTATTTCTTGGTAAGAGGACTAACTATAGCTAAATGTCGAAAATAACCGTAACGTACACGTAAAACAATTAGAAATGCGACACTGCCGAAAAACGAAAAAAAATTAACAGCTGATTCAGTGCAAGCTGTTCGGGAAAAAAATCTTTAATTAGGCTATCAATTGACAGCCACGACTCAAGTATCGTGTCTAGCTAGAAAACGATATAACAGTCTGAGCCACACATTTTCTTATTCTTAGATGCTTGGAACAGTGTGAGAGTAGTTCCGTAACAAGACGTACGCTTGCTGTTGCTAAAATAATCAAAGTTGGAGAAATGCATTTTTTTCGGTTGTGCTCTTATTGGATTATATATGTTGTATTAATATCTTTGATATGCACGTTTATGGACGTAAATGGGTGCCTAGAATGCGGTGGAGAAGACCCTGTTGTGGAAAATAAAAACGCCGAATCTGAAACATATGTTGCAGATATTTCCAGCAGTGGAATAGAAACTTCAGATGAACAAGTTACAGAAGATGAACAAGTGCAAGAAACTCCAGAATCACCTCGCATCAAAGAATGTATCCTTTGTAAATAGATAACAGAATACCAGAGTTTGAAGCTTTTTTATATGCTTTGACTTTGTCTATATTACATATATATTTAGTTTGCTTCTTTGTCTACCGTCCATTATTATGCTTGGCTCATAATAACTTATATTAGTAAGATAAATTGAATATATTAGTTGCTTAGGCCAGTGGTTCCCAACCGGTCAGCATTTGAATAATTGATAATTTCACTGTGGCTACTGGAGGTGGGGGGGTTGATTATCTCTCGCAAATGGAAAGTCTCACAATCACGAGATAAATAAATAAAAAAAAAGAAATAATTTAATGTTTCTTGGGTGGCCCAGTAACATTTGTTCCACAGTCCAGTACCAGAATGCGGCATGGCGGTTGGGGACCACTGACTATAGTAATATTTGAAGCTGAAAAAACAAAAATTAAATGTTTTTTTTTAACATTAATGAAATTTATTGACCTTAATTTATATTTCAAGACAAAAAATATTTTATGCTACACAGAGCCAAGCAGTTAGATGCTGTTAAAAGTCTTGCATTACTTCAAAATAATGAACAAAGAAATAAACTTGTCGAGATAATGTTGAAGCAGTTATTTGTAGTGAGTTATTATTAAAATTAATTTTGCAGATTTTCTGTTAATTATTTTCAATTTGTTGATTTTAATGTACAAAAAATTGTCATAATTATGAATTCTCAAAAATATATTGAAGAATATTCTTTTTTACTTTTTTATTACTCAGACACTTGGTGATGCAAGAGAAAATCTGACAGTTGCTGGATATTTACCTGGTGACCCTTTTCCAGATGATGAAGAAGTTAAAGAGAGTAAGAGTTAATTTCAGTTATAAGAAAATCTGTATTTGTTGACTCCTGTCCAACCTATTAATAACTTGGAATTAACCCTTCTTAGATGGTCAAGAACAGTTTTATCTCCTGGTCAGGCCCTGTGTGAAATGTTTATGTTGCTGCTTTTTTTAATTCACTGCAAGACATACTGAATTTATCCACGTCTTAGCAGCTGGATAACAGTCATGTATTGTATCTTGATTTCTGCCAGCACTGCTTTTAGTTACCCCATCTATTATCTTCTGAAATACTTGAAATCTGCAGAAAATGTTATAACACTGATGAAAAAAACTGTATTTAATATAAAAATAGGCTAACCTATGACTTAAGTTATAGAATATATAAAACATATGATCAGGCTTTTGTTAAGTAATTTAAATTGTCTTTATGAAATTGCTCTGAATGTGGGAAAATTGTGGAAAATCTAAAGTTCATTTATTAGATAAGTAAATGTAGCAAGGTGTAAGATTAATGGAGCTGCTACTTTTAACATTCATTAGATTTTGTAAAGTAACCTGTTTCTTTTTTTTTTATTTGTATTTCTTTAACACTTTGCATCTTTAGTCCCCTATTGAAACTCACTGTTAAGAGTGGCAAGGAAGTATATTCAGTGAATCTGTGTCAGATCTTTGTCGTCTTCGATAAAATAGTTTTGTAACACATGTTCTGAATCAGTCTTTGATTGGTCATTTCTTAAATTACTGGAAATATAAATTGAGTTCATAACCACATGAAATGACACTTTCATAGTGCTCTTTCTACACCTCTTTGTTATAGGCTGAAATGGCAGTTTTGTGCTAGATGGACTAGAACAATTTTTTCGATCAGTTTTAAGTTTTTTTTTTAAGTGATAGATTAAACTATTCAGGAAAGACTTGAAATTGGATTCTATTCAGTCATCTGACATTTAGAGTACCAAGGTGATTTGGTTTTAGAATTTGAGAGTCTGATGAATGATTTCAGTTTTGCGATGCTTAACATGCTAATGCACAATTAATATTGTGGGTAATAGAGGTAACTAAAAGTTCTAGGAAAATATTTGAATAGTGCTGTCATTTTTCATTTATCTCTCTAGATGTAGGCCAGTGGTGTCCAAAAGTGGCTCTTAGATCCTAATCTAGCTCAACATGAATCCCTTCTTTACAATTGTCATATTTAATGCTTCCCTCTATGGCTATATTAGGCATGATGGACATTGAGAAATCTTGAGAAACTCAGTAGGAGATACATATACATGTATTATATTGTTACACAAAAATACATTGGAAGTGCATTGTCCCAGATAATCTTTTGAAAGGCTGATTTTAAATCAAACTGATACTAAAATTGTGTTAGTGTACATAAAAGTTCTAACTGGCATATTAAATAGTGAAAAATCATTAAAAAAAACTTTTTTTTTTTTTCTTAAAGGCATGTCAAAAGTGCTTGAAAATACTGCCATATTTGGTGACCTCATCCTCTTCATGCCTGAACTTGTACACAGCATGTACGACAAAGAAAAGGAATGGCAGGTTCTGCTTGCCTGGTCATATGGATTCAGCACCCAGTCTGGTGTGTACGAAGGCAACTATCAAACAATGTTGAATCTGGTAGGTTATGAAAAATAGATTTAGTGTGAACATTTTTTTTTCTTTTTTTTCCCCTGTTATCTTTTGCATGTGTATAAGAACAGATGTGATTACACTACTTGACCAGCTTTCATTTTCACACACCTTTTTTTTTGTCTATCCCAGAAGTGGTCTTAATAGTACTAAGTGGATACCATTTGATGGATTATGACATATAACAAACTTTTAGTTTCGGTACTCTTAGGTAGCAATAAAAAAAAAGAGCCAAATACAGACCCCCCCCTCCACCCCACTTCTCTGGCATGGGGCCTGGGGCAGATGCCCCAGATGCCACTTACACAGGCTGCCACTGTCTATCCGCATGAGAGGAAAAAAAAATATCTCGCTCCATTGTTGAAATGTTACTTAAGGATGGTACTTTTGTTAATCTATTTAAGAAATAAAAAAAAGGAAACAAACTAAAACTAGAATCTATTTATTTCTTTGTAAAAAAGTTTTTTTACATACATGTCAGAATAAATAAAAAAAAAAATTCAAATTTAGAACATTAGATTGTTGTAAGTAAACTTATTGCCATTGTCTGGTGGCAGCTAAATGGTTGTGTTTTTTTATTTTATCCTACAAAAACTGCTGTCATTGCCTGTTAATACCTATGTTATGTGTTGGAATGATGTTAGGTGCCGCAGAGTTCCTGATATAGAGTAAAGAATTTTTTTCCCAAACCTCATGACTTCTTAATGGTTTAGAGATCATTTGAAGTTACCCAGTTTAAAAAGGAAAAAAAAATAATTTCAACTAATTTTATGTTTTACAGATGGCAATGGAGTCAAATATAATACCTAAAGTAAAGGACTTTATCAATCCATTCAAATCAATTGCTCAGGTTAGTAAAAAGAAATTATACCTTTTTTTCCTCTTAGAAGAATAAATGTAGCATTTTATTTGATCTAAATTCCATCGCTAACAATTTTTATTTCAGCTCCAGTCACTTGTAGATGGAATAAAGAAAGATGAACAGAAAAATAAAACCAAAAAACCAAAACGGAAGATTGAACGTGGCCCAAAACTAAGGAAAACAGAGCTTTAAGTATTAAATCTATTATTAATAATATTAATTAAATGTCTGTTTATTCACGACCACTCAAAATTTTAATGTTTATAAACTACAAGGACATTGCCAAGACCGGAGCACTCTGACCATGGCCAGCGTGATAGGATTCACCTCAACATAAGTACCCTCTCCTGATTCAATCAATGGGAAATTAAAATTTAAATAAAACTAAATACAGTATAATTTTTGTTACATAGAAATAATGTAATTTAATTTTAAAGGAATATGAAGTAATATTTTGCTTGTTATATTACCAACATAATTTATTTTCAAACCACAAATATTTTTTAAATTGTATTTAAACTAATTATTACCTTTTTAGGAACCAAACAATATATATTTAAATTTTTTGGGTAGCTCTTACGACAGACTAGCAAAATGTATTCCCAAATTATACTGTTATAGGATAACTTGACAATAGCATAAACACATCCTTCCATTATTTGACCATGTTATTGAAAACATTATTTCTTTTAAGAAACTTTTTGCTCAAGAAAAGTTTTTATCAGGTAAACATTTGTTTTAGTTTTGAAGGTAAATTTTTTAGCCAGTACATTTTTTTTAATAACATATATGCAAGCCTAATTTTTGTTCTGTTAAACCTCAAAACTTACATAAAGTTAATTCCAGTATGTTTGTTTTATGTGTATGAATTATTGGAGCTCATTTCTTTAGGACACTGTTTGTAACGAGTGAAATGTGGACCTTAAAAAAAAGTTTGTAGGTCCTTTGAATTTGAGTTTTTTTTCTTGTCAGCTGTTGTGACCTGTAAAATTTCTTTCTGTTTTAGTCTGCACACCTTTGTGAATGTAGTTGATTTTTAAAAATTGTGCTTTAATATTGATCTGATTAATTTTAAGTGCCTGTCAGTTCTTTTTAGTATGTGGAATGTTTTGTAAGTAATATCAAAATGCGTGTTATTTTGCTTCTGAGCTTATATTCCCTTGCCATTTTAACTGAGATATATTTCTATTGCTTTTTCTCTATTTTAATGAAATATAAATGTGCACTTCTTAAAAATATTTTTAAGATCTATTAATTTTTGTTTAGCTTACTATTTCGCTTTACCTCATTTGTCTTTATTGACGCTCAATCTGTGTTCACATATTTGTAAAGGTAAACAATCACTAGGCCTATAGATTATCAGCTCATCATAAGTACATTTAGTGAAACGTTTTATTAAAATCAGTAAATAAAAACAAATTATTATTTATTGCAAACTTTGCATCTTATAATTTATACATATCTTATATACCGGTACAAAAGACAAATATAAAGGATTCACTCGCAATTAAGAATTTGAAATCTAGATTTGTGAAATACACTTTATTGATCTTAAATGCAAATAAAAAAAAACAAAAACAAACAAACCATACAAACAGAAAACCATGTATTAAAAAATAAATATAATACACTTTATAAACATAATAGTTTATGTATATTGCGATGCAACTTTTAAATGAATTATTTCAGTGTATCAGTGTCAAATCAAGGCCATTTTTTTTTATTCAAAATATGTGTCACAAGCACATTTTACTATTACATCTAAAAAATATACACACAATACTTTTATTTAAACATTTTATGTTTAGTTTTGTAAATGAGATGAGTTAATCATCAGGGGTATACAAATTAATATTTATTTTATTTTTGCAATAAAGCAGACTGATGAAATTTTTTTTTTTATAATTGCAGATGATTTTGATACATTTTTTTATCTCAAAATTCCTAGAAATTGTACGTTTTTTAGATTGGTCACTAATGTTTGGGCTTTATCTTTATAGAAATTTGATAAAATATTGGTTGTTATGATGAACATTATTTCAATTTTTTAGTTGAAGATATGTCTCAAATATAGAAGCCGTTGTTACATTTTCTTTAATGTTTAGGGGATGGTTTTAAAATTTCTCACATTATAGTGCATAATAGGAGATTATAAATGTTTAACTGCCAGTGTTTTTGCTTATGATCTGAAAGTGAAGTTAAAATAGAATTGTGTGACTAACTGGATAAGTTTATCTCCTGCAGCTGAAGTTTTTAATGCATTTAATTTTATTTTTAACATTTAGTGATACATTAAGGTTGTCACAGTTTTGTGCCTTATCATTGAAAATGTTTTTTGCTGTTTGTTATTGTTACTTTTAACATTATGTACCTATTGAAAATTAAAAAAAACAAAATGAAAAAAATGGTTTATCGTTTTTTTTTCTAATTCAGGGCTAGAAAATCTAAAATTATAAGATGAAATTTAATGCTTTTGTAATTTATTTTCTTCTCTGAGGTAGGTAAATAAGATTTATGATAAGGGAAAACTGGAGAAATAATTATAAATTTAAATGCTGGAATTTTTTAAATTGTAAATATTAAATGCTTCACTGATGAGAAGTAAAGAATTAATCAAAATATAAAAAGAAGAAATGTTATCGGCAGTTCAAACGTGTATAAGTAAAAACATAAGCTGCGTTGTCAAATAAACAATGGCTACTTTTAAAAGTAAATATACAATTTTAATTAATTAAAAAAAAAGTGAGTATTACTCTCCTGTTAATTTTTTTCAATGGAGCATAAAGTAAATTCTTAACTAAATTAGAAAGGTAAAACATAAACCAGCGCAACCATGAAACAAATATAGTGACATGCTTGATTACATTCCTGTAGGCTTTTAAGACTTTGAATCAAAACTACAGAAAAATACTAACAAACTAGCATCCAAGTATAATTCATTCATTGTTTTAAAATTTATTTATTTGATAATAAATTTTTTTTTCCAATTTTTTGTTTTGCTCTTTGTAAGTAAACTCTTTTATGTAAAACTTTTCCTTACATCAATTTAAAACATGCTACATGATGCAAAGAGAAAAAATAAAATACTGCAACCCAGTATGTGTAATATGCAAGGAAAGAAGATTTTTGCAAAAAGTATTGAAATAAAAAACCCCACAAACAAATCAATCAATGAATATATATAATAAAAAAGTATGTACAAAAATACAATTTATAAATACATAGCACCAATTCAGTTGATACAAAAATATATCCAAGAAATTTGACAAACTTTTACTATTTCCATGCCATGGTTGATTCACAGCATAGTATTGATAAATATAAATATATAAATTTTGTAAACGTTACTGAGCTTTTAAAAGGTATGATACCAAAGCATTCATTTTAAATGCCGTTGAGCCTACCCCCTTTTTCATGCTTTTGATGTCTGAATGGACTAGAATGCAGCAAGAGAATGATAAAAGAGACAGTATATGAAAAGAAGACGTTACAAACTTATAATTAGAATAGGCATTATATAACGCTACAAGATAAAATACAGTTTTCTTTAAATAAATGATTTAGCTTTATCGTAAAAAGAGATACAATGAAATAAATGGGGATTGCACAATGGGCCTGTCAGAAAAAAAAAATATCCACTTCATTAAGATTAAGAGATAAAACAAAAAGATGAAATGGTAAAATATATGAAAAGTATAAAGCTGAGAATATAAAATAATATGCATGAAGCAATATAAAAATGGTCACATAAAATATATGTAAAAAAAAAAAGATTCGTAATGAAAAATCCATTTCATTCTTTTAAAATACCCTAACATTTTTTTAAAAATAATACAATAAAAATGTAACCGAGAACAATAAGGGTGGTGTCTTGGGTAAAAATAAAATGGAGATGAGTGATAAGAAAAAAAATGAAAAAAAAAAGACCATGTACATCTTTATGCTGTCAATGATTAAAAGGTCCTTTGTAATTAAAAAAAAAAATTCACGCAAAGGACTTTTAAAATATCTAATTTGTATTTAAATGCAGTTATTTAGCTGCTGTACACATTTAAAAAAAAATTCATCAAATTAATACCATAAATGTTAACAAAAGAAGCCCTATCTGAATGTATGAAAAGTGAATTGGTTTTTGCTGCCTTTCCAAATTTTGCCAAGCTAAATAGTTAATAAGTACTGGTGAAGATGTTTTTTTCCATTGGTCAGTTTTGTTTGTGCCTCGTAATTTAATGCAATGAATGTGGTATTCATAATTTAGAGCTGATTTAAAATATATTTATTCATCATATGACTTTTACTAATATATATCATTTACAATATGGGTTTGTAGTAAAATGAGTATTTTCAAATGATTATTCTTTTTATATCTGTATCAGAATGATACCACAAAATTTTACCACAAAAAAAAAATTCTTATAAATTCTAATTTTAGCACATATTATTCAGATAATAATATTTATCTTGAAATATTATTTTTAACTGGATTTTTTTTAATGACAATTTAATTTTTGAGGAGTTTGACACAAAATCAAATTCAGAAAAATTGGTCTTAAGTTCTAAAAAAAATGTAAATAAAAAAATTCTTTTCTTTACTCCAAGTGTGGTAACCAGCCCTCTTTAATGCCTTTAAAATCAGCCAGTCATGGATTGCGCTCTTTTTGATAGGCATGGTACCAGATTTTTGATAAGCATATGGCCGAATGGAAACGGTAGTAGATGAACAAGGGCACACATAAGTGAAGCATGATGTTCCAGGGCAGGATGCCGTAAAACTCCAAGTGAAATGGGACCACCATGGTCTTTTTGATCTCAAACATGCTGACCACCCATAGAGCCAGGTTACAGACCAGAAGGAAAGTGACCACAGCTCTGCCTGGCTTGCTCTCCACCTGTATATCATTTTCAGCTCTGCGGCAGAGTCCGTCAAGAATGAAGATAGCCTAGGGATATTAATTGAAAAAAAAATGGGTTTGAATAAAACAATGTGTAACAAATACAAGCAGTCTTTGTGGATTCAAATGCCATCATGGCAATCATGATGTGAAAATTATAGAATAATGGATGTGCCCATTAATTTTTTTCTAAATTGTAATGGCTTTATAAAATACTTCACAAACATTTTAATTTTATTTTAAAAAAAATAACCAAAGAAACACAATTCATTTTAAGATTTCTCAAGTTGAATTTTTTTTATTTTTTTACCTGTAAGGTTGATTCTAGAATTCCAACACAAATTACAGCCAGAGACAAAATACTGATGACACCATGTTTTTCCACCATAGAAGCAGAAGAGATCAACATGAAACAAAGGTAGACGTACGCTCCACCAAGGGAAATAACCAGCAAAACAGCATCCAAAGACAGATAATTTTCCAGGAATCTAAGCTGGACAAACCGAAGCATCCCGAATAAAATGCAGTTACCAGTGATGATGATCAAAGATATTTCCATAATGAAGAAGATCTGTAATGTTTCAACATTAAATATATACATTAACTAATTGCTGAAAATTAACTGTGCAATTAATAAAAAAAAAAGAAAATTTCAAGAAATAGTCAATGGGTGTCACGAGGAACCACTAGTCTTAAGGTCTTTACAAATAACGCAAACTTGAAATGATAAATTATAATATAAATAGTCCTTTAATAAAACGTTTAAAAGCTCTTACATAGTTCTGAACAACTATTATCCTGCAGGTCAGGTACACAATAACACACATCATGTCCTCACGAAGGATCTACACTGGCTGTTCTAATACACCTGGTTCTATCAGCCCAGCTACATACATGTCCAGTCAAACATAAAGCCATGCACTCCATGATCTAGTCTCCCAACCTAACTGCAGCTGACCATTCATACTATTAGCAGCCATGCGTGCAAAACAATCTCACATACCTATGCCCGTACACACCCAAATAATCATACTGTGACAGTGGGTAACTTAGCTAAATGTAAAAAAAAAAAATTCTCACCTTGATGGCAGTATGAGGATGGTTCAGGCGGCTCTCAAACACAAAGAATGTTGCAATGGCAATTAAGGTGACAACGGCCACCAAAAGACCAGTGAATAAACCCTTGTTGGCCTTTTCACAGTCCATTCCGACAGCACCAGCTGGAACGCTGGACGTCAATGATGTGTGGCTTGGCCATCGCTGAGTGACCTTGACTCCAACATACTGGTACATGCGATAGACAATGCCTGCTGCGATGATACTGAAATGATGATAAGATAAACCATTTTTTAAAATGCAGAATCATTTACCTATACGAAGTAAAACTCTCAAATTTACTGATGTGATAATCCAGCCTAGTTAAAAAATATTTTTTCTTGTGCTGCCACTGCTAACATGACAGGGTGTCATTTGCCTGCCTTACCAGCTTCATTGGCAGTGATTATGCATGTCTACCATGCCTACAGAGGGGCGGGGTGAGTGTTCCCACTACATCTGTAGGCAGAATAAAAAGTTTTTTTCACACTTGCCCAGGCTAGCCAGACCAGCTGATCAGCCCAAATAGCAAGGCAAAGGTTTTTCCTACCGCACCAATAGAGGGGGAGGATGTAGTGTGCCTAACCGCTCTGCCAGAAATAGGAGGCTGCAACAGTGTGTTTGAATGAGACAAAGTGGAAGGTGTTGTGTGCCGACCACATCTGTCACCACCACCAGCTGTGAATAAAATGGGTCTCCGATTATCCTCATTGACCAAAGTACCACAACAAAAAGGTTTTTTTTCCCCTGTCAGGAGACCACAATGATCTATTCCCCACCGATCGTGGTACGTCTCCTAGACCGTGTTAGTTGAAAGGCAAAGATCCATGATAGTACAGACACCACAATTTAATCTAAGCTAAAAGGCAGACATATATCTAGTATGCTTATTAGATATTTAAGTTGAACGCATAAATATTTATTTATGGTGAAATGAGTTTTGACAGAATGTTTTAGAAAGGGCAGGAGATGAACATTTATAGACTTCTGGTCTCTCTGGCTTTCCAGCAAGCCTTCTTACCATGTAAAGCTAGATAGTTGAGACAGTTGTATTTTTGTTTTCTTATTAACCGATGAACATTTTTTGTTCTAAAATCAATGTAAAATTTGAAAGCTTAATGATAAAAAAACACTATAAATCACATACCTATATATAATGGTACAAGGGAACAGGTAAGGGGAAGCAGTCCTAGCTAAAGTTATGTCCTCATAACAGCTCCTATCTGTTCCTTCCATGCTAGTATTGACTGTAAGAAAAAAAAAAAAAGGTTTTAAGAAACATCAACATTAAATTACTTGATTTTCAGTAATTAGGCTAAAGAATTAATCACAGAAAACAATTTTAAGAAAAAAAAAAGTTATCGACTTTCTTAAGTAAACAGTCACATAAAAATATTTTTGCACCATTTTTCTGAGCAAAGTAGCTCTGCTGTTTGAAGTCCTCGGCAGTTTCAGTTATGGCGGTGACAAACCAAACAGCCAGGTTAGTGGCTAAGAGGTGCATGAGCCCAAACCTCACTGATGCCTTCTTCTTGTCAATGACCAGCTGTAACACACGAGGGTTAGATATTCTAAATAAAATGTAGCCGTTCATTATAAGCATATGAAAATATGAAAAGTATTTTAAAGATATATTTTTGTGAGATTACATTATACATTAAGAATACTTAATAAAAATTAAGAAGCAAATTGAGGGTATAATAAAAGAAAAAAAAACATCACAATAAATAATAGGCAATATTTTAAAATAATCTTATTCTTTGTAAACTTATTTGTCTGATAATAAACAAGGGGAGTAACTATTTGTTTAAGTAACTCAATAACTAATTTCAACCTAATACAGTATAACAGTATAAGAGACTGACATAATAAATGGAAAAACAGAAGCTGAAGAAAAATTTACCTTACTTTTAAAAAAAGTATAAACTTGAGTAAAAATAAAAAAAAAAAAGAATATTTGCCAATCATGGGTCGAATTTAAAATTAAGATTTTTCAGAGAGCGAAAACACAGTGAATTATTTTTAAGACTGCCCAACGATGATGATCTTATTTACAGTAATGATACCTTATGGTTCTTGAAGAGGAAGAATGTCTGAATAAAGGTGAAGATGAGATGAAGTAGGTAGACTACTGTAAAGATGTAACTTTCACAGGTGGTGGTATTCTCTGTTTCAAAGTAGGAGGCGACGTGGAACCCATCCAGAGTGACACTGCCAATGGAGAAAGCTGTGGATCCAAAAACATTTAATCATTGATTAACTAATAAAATGTAAATTATAAAGTTAAAATTATTTCTATCATTTTTATTTATTAGTTGCAATAACTTTGAAAATAGTCTGTTAGAATTCAAACCAGGAACCTTCTAAACTCTTTAACCTGTTTCCATATTTTTAACTTTAATGAGAACATGTATTAACACTACAAGCTTAACTTATATCTTTGAATGGTAATGATTATAATCATTAAATTAATAATTATTACACTTTAGTAATACACTTCCTCTAAAGAATAATTTAGAAAACTATTTCTGTCATAAAAAATACAACAAAATTAAGAATTGAGAAAAAAATAAAAACTAGACTACTCTCCTAAGGCAAGTGTTATCATTTTAGCTAATTTTTATTCAGAACATAGATATGGAGCAACAGTTGCATGGCCTTACCCAGAGCGCCAAGACGCAAGTAAAAATTGATTCCTTCACCAACATGGGCCACTGAACCATCAGCTGGAACTGCCATCTGGGATCTGATAGATCGTCAGAGAAATATATAAAAAATTTATTCTCAGAAATTTCATTTTGTGAAGTATTTAAAGAACAACACACACTTGGGAAATGCTTGTGGTAATTTCATTTTGTGAAGTATTTAAATAACAACACACACTTGGGAAGTGCTTGTGGTAATTGCATTTTAGTGATTTTTAAATTGATCGTTTTTCTGTTCTCCCCCCCCCCCCCACCCAAATAATTAAAGAGCATTTAGTGAATTTCCTAAAAGTTGAAAAAGTATATACTAGTACACTAGAAACTGGATTAACTAAATTAATACATATTCAAAAACAAAATGATTTGATATTTGTGCAATCAAGTGTGACATTATGAAAATTATCTTTTAAATTGTACAGTTTATTCTTGAACATTTATGAAGCATTGGTGTCAGAAAATATGAATTAAGAGTTACAATAAAGTTAATAAAGGAGTTTAATTGGTTCAGGCAGGGTGAGTATTTGGGTTATTTGAACTTAAAAAACACATCATTGCCAGTTGGTTGTATTTCTGTCCAGGCTGTGCAATCTTTGTCTGCTATATTGGTTTTTCAAAATATATGCCAAGTCTTGTTTTTTTTTCTTTGTAAGGGCACAAATGACAGAAGAAAAAAAAATAAGTACAGATGAATGTTCTTTATATTCAATTATAGTTGAATTAAAATGACCCAAATGTAACTAAATACAGTAGACTCTCAGCTGTTCAGTTTTTGATCAACATTATCCTACTTCTTAAAAAATAACAATCCGTAATTTACATTAGCTAGGCACCTGTTGGTTTTTAAAAGTAAAAAAAAAAAATCATCTTTTAGTTTTTCATGTAAAAGCTACCTTCCTTTTCACGAAAAAGTATGAATGAAGTAATTTATTAGCCAGGGCACTGGCAATACATGTTTTGTCCATTTTAAATGTATCCTGTACAGTGCCACAACAAGTGGTACAAATCTATTGCCTCTGATATCACATCGGATCTTGTTGTTTTCTAAACATAACTTAACGATAGGAGGATACCTATGATGAGTTGGTAGAAAATGTCAGGCCCAAAATTACCGGGATTTTAACAATTAGGCTAAAAAGGCTGAGAAAAACAATCGGCCCTCATCATCAGAATCTGTGATATTTCATCCATACCTACATGCAAGAAATCTCTTTGCAACTTCTGGAAACAGGAATATTAGATTTCACAGGTGAAAAGTTTGGTCATTTGTTGGCTAAATTAGGCCCTTTTCGGTAACTAGTTTTAGGACCATATTGACCTTAATCCGACCCTGCTGATAACCAGCACGCCCTTTAGACAAATTATGCTGTATGATAGTTTACTTAATACTTTTATATATAATTAGTGATTGAAACTCTTACCTGGTGGACAAAGTGGACATCTGATCCATTGGTTCCCTTTTCGAATCAAATGTTTCCTCTCCATCGATAATGATGTGCTGATGTTCTCCATCGTGCCTTCGTGTAGGCGATGGAGTTAGCTGAAGATTATCCTTAGAGCATTAACAATCAGGAAAAAGAACTCTTAATAATATTTTGAAAAAGAGTTGGATCTGTCTTTGACTTAACTACACCGTCACTGTCTACAGTCTTTACACCTATTCATTGTTCAAACACAAATGTCAACCTTCATATCTCTATAATTAATAAAAATTTAAAAAAATCTAATGTCTTATATATTAAACATGTTTTGGTATGGTAAATTTTAAATTAATGTGATGGTAATTGTTAACGAACTTTGAAATACAATGAAATTTAGGAAAAGTAATATTTTTTAATTAGCTTAGAAAAAAGATTAACTTAGATTTAGAAGTTAATGACATTAATTAATACTATAATATGATTACTGTAATTTCTATATTCTCGTCTTACTCTTAGTAAACAGCAATTTTACGTGTGATTCACATCAAGACCTTTGACTTTGCATTATGATTTAAAAGAAACATATACCTCATTGGCTGACAGTCGTTAACGATTACCCTCATTAAATTTAACTATCTATTAAATTGAGAATTTTTTAAATTTTATTTTCTTAGTTTTTACCTACTTGCTTGTATTTTTGCAGCAGTGTTAGCAGGGGAAGGAATCCACAATTACTATTTTCTGAATTGAAGTGTTTTGTGTGTGGCTTTTTTTCCCTTTTATTTTCGCAAAATAAAAATTATATATTGTGCTAGCCTAATTGTATGTGGGGTGAGGCACGTATTTCGTTTGGAGAAGTATTTACATACAATGGTATCCATCCATCCATCTAATTCATCTATAATTCTGTCTGTCTATGTATATATCTCTATATATCTATATATATCTGTCTATATGCCTGCCTGGCTGTTTGCAGATCTACATGCCTCTCTGACTATCTTTGTCTGCCTGTCTGTTAATATATCATCTGTTTAGCTCTATCTGTCTGTCTGTCTGTCTGTCTCTCTCTCTCTCTCTCTCTATATATATATATATATATATATATATATATATATGTTATATGTGTGTGTGTGTGCGTGTCTATATATCAGTCTGTCTATATGTCTGCCTGCCTGTCTGCATATATTTCCATGCCTCTCTGACTATCCGCATCTGCCTGTATTGTAATTACCTGATCCCGCCGTATGACCACTCGTATGTTGTTGTCAAAGTAATTGCTCTTGACTCGAACCCCTCTGAGGATGTAGAACTGGAAGTAGATGAGCACCACCAGGGATCCCAAGTACAGGTAGATGAGGAACACCTGCGTAGCGTAAGGTAAGAGAGCCTATACACAACAAATACCTTCATCGAAAACATTCTACATCAGATGCGCATGGCCATCGCCTGCGCCGTTATAAGTCAATCATGGGTCAATATTTTGTATTCATTATTTAAATTAAGTTGTTTTTTTTAAATTGATCAATTTAATATTCAATGTGAAATTGAATTGTGATAGGATGACCACCTGGAAGTGCATTGAAAGTCACTGTACAAGTGTGCATCGTCCTTTACACTTAATAAATTAAAATTTTTACGTATTTTTTTGTTGGCCAGGTTTTTTTTTTAAAATGAGGTTATACAGGGATTTAAAAAAAAATGCAACCAATTTGCAAACTGGTCATAAAATAAAAAAAAAAAAAAATAACACACACTCAATGAAATACATATTGTCAGTTATAAATAAACAAATATGTGTTTAAAAGCGTCTTATTATTAAGGGTAACTAGACGCCATCCAGGGTTCTTACTGCAGAAAAAAGTCCATTTCAGAAGAAATCCTTGTCCAATTTGATGAAACCAGCCGAAGTGGATTTTAAGACAAAGCCTCAGGTGCGCGCTGGGGCCACGACTTTTAAGTCAAAATGTTAACCTGTATGCATCTATTTATTTAGAGGCCCAATGTATTCTCCTGCGTCAGTGTCCTCAATTCCATGTCCTGCCCTGTCAGGACCCCGACAATTACTTTATGCCTAGGTTCCGCCAAATATTATTATAGCATAGGTTTTTTTTTTATGTTAGGTTTAGTTTAGGCTTGAAACTTGGCAGAAAAAAAAATGAATACAAAATGTAAAAAAAAGTCATTTTGAACTTCCAACCTACCTCTAAGTAGTACAGGTGTTGTCGTTCTTTGACTGTCAGCGCGTTGGCCACAGAGAACACAATCCCAAATACAACCAACAGCAGGGCGTATAGCCCGCACAGAAGTTTGGTCAGAGCTGACCTATTTATAAAAAAAAGTAAAAAACTGTTATTAAGTTGTAAATATCATGAAACAAAACATATAAAAATTGTAAAAGAAGAAAAAAAAAACAAACAATTACGCATTTACTTTCCATGTAAGTTCTTTTGTCATAGATGAACAATGTTTATTACTGAACCGCCAGCTTCAAGTGGAAGCATTTTTGCAAGACAATTGAAGAGTGATGGGGAAGCGAAATGGCTGCAGTTTCGAAATTAGTTGGCGCGGAGGAAATGGGTCCACCAAGGGTGACATTAAATTTGAAACTAGCAAGGCAGAGGCGTACGCAGGGTGGGGAGGGGGGTCCAAATTTGAATGTCCTTCCGGGCCCCAGCTTGAGGGGGGGCCTCAAAATTTTTTTACATTCAATATTAAGTACATTATCTCATGTCATGGTGTCAAACATCAAAATGCAGGGGCCCCCAAAGAGGCCAAGCCCCCGGACCCACAAATCCCTAGGTTTGGCACTGTAGCAATGGGTGGCATTTTTAACCACATAAATGTTTCTTGGTGCTGGAATAGGGGCACACATCGAGCACCACTGAAGTTAGTTACGCCACTGAACCTAGTTACGCCACTGACCCTAGTTACGCCACTGACCCTAGTTACGCCACTGACCCTAGTTACGGCACTGACCCTAGTTACGCCACTGACCCTAGTTACGCCACTGACCCTAGTTACGCCACTGACCCTTTCTTTGGGCATTAAAGAACATGTCCAATGTCGGTTGTTTTTCTCTCTCCTTCAGGACTTTCAGGATAGCAATGTCGTTGTAGAGATCAGCAACCCTATACATCATCTTGTTTAATGTCAGATCTCCTTTTAAATTTTGTAAACCAGCCAGTGGTAGCCTTGAATTCTAGATTTTCGGAGGACGAGCCTGGAGTTTGTTCTTTCAATTTCTCAAAAATTTCTCCAGCCTTCTCTTGAATGATGGCCATTCTAGTTACATCTCTTTCACCTCACGTTCATTTATCCAAACTAAAAGCAAACTCTCCATTTTATCATGGACGACACTTTTTTTTGCTTCTCAGATGTAATTTTTGTTACTCCTTTAGTGGCGCTGTCTTCTTGATGAAACCTTTTTTAGCTTTGATTGTGCCTACAGTAGACCTGTTCAAGCCGTACTGCTTGGTAACATCAGTCATTATTTGTCCACTCTCTACTTTAGTTATAATCTCTTGCTTGGTTTTTATGGTGAGCACAGTTCTTGACACTCCACTCTTTTTAGGTCTCATAATATTGTCAAATTTTCAGGGTTTTTTTATAAGGCGTTTAGAGAAGCACAAACGAAAACCACAAGGACATAAACCAACTACACATGTATGGTACATTATTGACGATGTGTCGTCGCACACTACCCTACGCGTCGTATGGTGCTGCTTCACTGGTAGTATGAATGTTGACGTGTCAGCGCACGCGCACATCCATTTTCAAGACAAAATGAGGACTGATGTCGGGTGTTCCGAGAGCCGAGACGTTTTCGTGAGAATTGGTTTTTGTTCGTTATCCGAATTTAGTTCGTTGTCCGAACACAAAAATCTTTCCTGAAAGTGTTCGTTGTCCGATTTGTTCGCTGTCCGAACAGTTCGTTAACCGAATTCCCACTGTACATACTTTTTCTACCCCCAAATCAATATTGCCCCCCCCCATGTCTACAATTAGTCTAACCGCCTGTATAACTGTTAAACTGTTAAACATCCTTATTTGTTATGGACACCCCGCTGCTGGTCAAAATCGGTCAATTTAAAGACGTTCAATTGATTAGTATGAACTAGGACTTTCATTTTAGCAAATTTATTGTCGTCACTCGCGGAGTTAAACGGAAAATTCCGATGGCGGCCAAATTATCGTGATCTTCAATAATATTTAGCTTTTATCGCCATTACGAGGAGTGCATTCAACGCCTTAACCCACTCTTCCTCATTCCCCAGCATTTGATTATATAAAATTTGACGTCTGAGAGGACCCCGACTTGGCTAGCGCCATAGTCAATGCCTTTAAACCCCTAAATACCTAAGAATGGCTTCGGATGATTGTAATATTAACGACACATAAACAGTGCCGAACCTAGGGATTTGGGGGCCCGGGGGGGCTTGGCTTCTTTGGGGGCTCCTGCATTTTGACATTCGACACCGTGATATGAGATAATGTACTTAATATTTGATGTAAAAAATTTTTTGAGGGCCCTCCCCTCAAGCTGGGGCCCGGAAGGACATTCAAATTTGGACCCCACTCTCCCCGCACCCTAAGTACGCCGCTGCACATCAGTGAGTAAACAAACATTACGTTTTTTTTTTGTTAAAAAAAACCTTAAGGCAGTAATTAGATCCACACATCCTTCCAGCTGTAAACTGCCATTCTCATCGTTTTACAAATGTTTCTCGCGAGAGCCTGTGAAGTTCATATCATTTACCCCGAGTGTTAATACCAGAAAGAATCCATATCAAAGTAAAAAGTACTTTCAATATGGCTTTAGGTAATGTCCCCTTGGTAACGGCTCTTGAAGGTTGCCTCCTCTTGGGATAGATGAAATAAATCAGTCCCCATGACTCCAACAAAACTATGTGTAAACAGGAGAGTTATCTTTCCCGTGTTAACATTTACTTCGTTAGATTAGGATAGACAGGCTGGTGTGTGTGTGGGGGGGATGTGTGTGGGGGGGGGGTTAGATATTTACATGTGGACGTTATAAATAAATCGAAGTATTTGTGCGGAACAACACTATCTATCTATCTATCTATCTATCTATCTATCTATCTATCTATCTATCTATCTATCTATCTATCTATCTATCTATCTATCTATCTATCTATCTATCTATCTATCTATCTATCTATCTATCTATCTATCTATCTATCTATCTATCTATCTATCTATCTATCTATCTATCTATCTATCTATCTATCTATCTATCTATCTATCTATCTATCTATCTATCTATCCAACCACCCACACAAACATCCATCAGTCCGTCCTTCCGTCTGTCTGTCTCTTTTCCAGATACTATTGCGGTGATATATACAAATTCAACGGTCACATTACAACCTATCAACGTTGCTAAGTCGCCTCAACCTTTTCAACGGTCATCCCCTAAAAGGTCACCAGTTTACCAATTATGACCGTTGGTTTGACCATTACCTTCAATATCATTTTCTCTCCGTTCACAATGGTCCCGTCTGGTCAAACAAAATGTATCAACACGAGACCCTTTTTTTTCGTATTCAAAAATTTACTTTTTACGGCACTATATTTTCAGTGTTATTTCTTTTTGACTCGACGCACATTAATAGGCGTTCCGGTACCTTTTTTTTAAAGAAAAAGTACACTGCTTTTACGTTAGGTAAAGTACTTATTATATGTTTAGCAATGTACTCTTGTTATAGGAATTAAATTCAGTCATAGCTTATTGCTATCTTTATAATATTTTTTAATGTATCCAATTTTATGAACATCTGTGCATTGCGACGAGCGGTTAAGTTATAAAAAAATATTTTTATAAAACCGTTCCAATCTTCTTAAACTTTTTATTTTTTTAAAATCCAGGATCAAAAACAAGATTTAAGATTTTACACTTGTTTTTTTTTTTACTGTAAAGCAGTCATTTTTAAGACTGTTACTTCTCTTTACCACCTACATTACCAGCGCATCCATCTTTAGGCGCCGACTTGCGTGCGGGAATACAAATGTTAAAGCAAGACAACATCCATAAATCTGCTCCCCTTATCACATCAGACAGTTTATTTATAGCGTTAACATACTGTTAACCCATTTTTTTTTAGATTTAGAAGTGCGAAGTACTTCCGGTATCTTGTACTTCATAATCATGTTACAGAAAGATGTTAACATAGATTTGACCAATAGTCTTCCAACCTTGTTGGAATCAGTTTATCATAGGGGTTACATTCCAGAACGACCAGCGTTATGTTACCATGCAAAGTGTATTTTAAAATAGTAACTTGGCGACATGTGTGTGGTCATCTTAAGATTCGCCCTCCCCCCTCCCCCTAATCGACCGCTACGGGGCCCCCAATTTCAGTGTCCAGGGTCGCTTTTGTCGCCTTTCTCCGTATAGGGCTTGACTTGCTCAGGTCGGCTCAGGACCGTTTCTTCGCGAGATACTACAAGCAAGTGAACACCGTGGTGCTTTCATCATTACCACAACCTCACATGATACAAAGGTACTGATTAAAATAGACTTAATTCCATAGGCTACATAGTGAGAAGAACAACATATCTAGATCTAAAGGACAAACAACCTAATTAAAACAACAACAACAACAACAACAACATAACAGCTGATCACAGCGTGAGATAAGAAGGCAGCGTGAGAATGCAGATGCTGATTCAACAACGTGCCCTCAGTACAAATAATACATTCTCCAGAGACGGTGTACACGATTTTTTCAATGCTAGATGTTACGAAGGTTAAAGGTCAACATTAAATGCTGTTGATTCCTCTCACTCTGAGAGTGTACTTCTGTTAAGGGACTTTTGTTATTTACCCTCAACCTCAATAACATGATAATCACGGGCGTTGCTATGGCGACAAGTTGTCAACACATTTTGGTTT
The DNA here is from genome assembly GCA_021962125.1 of Bulinus truncatus. Taxonomy (NCBI): domain Eukaryota; kingdom Metazoa; phylum Mollusca; class Gastropoda; family Planorbidae; genus Bulinus; species Bulinus truncatus. The sequence goes on along the minus strand of JAGDYQ010000048.1, from coordinate 1,986,746 downwards.
GTTTATGTTGAGTTAATAAGGCGGAAGATGAGTGGTGAATGGGTGAATACCGTAACACAGGTGAGACATGGGCATACATTGACTTAGGCAGAGTACTGAAACACAGGTGAGACATGGGCATACATTGACTTAGTTAGAGTACTATAACACAGGTGAGACATGTGTCTACATTGACTTAGGCAGAGTACTGTAACACAGGTGAGACATGGGCCTACTTTGACTTAGGCAGAGTACTGTAACACAGGTGAGACATGGGCCTACTCTAACTAACCAATGACGTAGCAGTTAGCGGAGTCGGTAAGTGGCGGCCACAGTCGTTATTATTTGCCAGGCAGAGGCGCACCTAAGGAGGAGGAAGGACGGGTCCAAATTTGAAAGTGCCCCCGGGCCCCCACCTTGAGGGGGGCCCCAATTTTTTTACATTAAGTATTAAGTACATTATCTCATGTCATGGTGTCGAATCTCGAAGTGCAGGGGCCCCCAAAGAGGCCAAGCCTCCCCGAGCTCCCCAAATCCCTAGGTTCGGCACTGTGGCCAGGGGCGTAAGATTTTATTTTGCATTTCTACCACCATTCCCTCTAATGTGATCTAAACCGCTTACGTGGCGCTGAGAAAACAGTTGATAGTTTTACTGTCACTATTCTGTACATTTTACACCGGGGAATCGTAATACGTGCACAAAGATAAAAAAAAAATTATGCTTAAATATTGAAAGGTAATGTTTCCTGTTATACGGATCAGCCAACATTATTAACACAGTGGCGCCTTGGTTAAACGACGGTCTTAATTAACGAATACTCGGTAAATACAAGGGGCAGCATTACACCTCACCGTTGACTGGTTACACAACTTACACTTACACTGACTCTTCTTATCCGCGGTTCTCAACGGGTGGTACGCATACCCCAAGGACGTAAGGGAAAGGGAATGCACTAAGAGTGACGACTAAGAGTTTGAAGAAGGGCGCCAGTTCGCTGCCTAACTCATCACCAAACCACGTGCCCAAGTGTCGCATTAGAAATATATATATATATATATATATATATTTATATATATATTTATATATATATATATATATATATATATATATATATATATATATATATAGTAGCTGTACCCTGCAAAACGTTTGCATAGAGTTATATCCCCTTAGGCTTGATCGGTAGGTTAGGTTATTATGTGGTTTCGGGCAGATCCGTTTTTTTTTCTTGATTGTATTTTAAACTGGAATACTGTTGCATAAATTCTTTACTTTCAATTTAACGCAGAACCCACACCGCTATTATTTATATAGATATTTCATAATGAAAAAAATTACATTTATTCACGAACATGCGCGTGAGGACATACTTTCGTACCTTTTAGGGTACAGTCGCAAAAAAAAGTTGAGCGCCGCTGCTCTGTACCAAAAAATGAACATAAATCTTTGTTCGTTATATGGGTCAGACATTTTTTGCGCTAGTGCTCGTTCTTTTGGTTATGGTCTGTCCCGTGGCTATACCTCAGTGATACCAGACACCGACTTCCTGTACCGGCTATCAGCTGTACCAATGATACCACGGTAAGATCAAAAAACGTAAATGCTGATAGTGCAGTGCAAAAACTTTAACCAGGAACACCTGTAGCGAAACGAAAATAGCCTGTAATGAAGACTGAAGTCACTAGTCGTAGTCCCTAGCTATCGAACATATAATTTTAAAATATGTAATGAACAGCTGGACCACTTGACTTTGTTAACCTCAAGAGAGGCTGGTCAAATTTTGTTCTTAAAATGAGACCATCAGACCTTAAAAGACAACTGGCCTTTAATAATAAATGTTACTTGAACAGTAATCTTAACTTTAACCGCATAATAACTGATGCAATGACCTAAGCAAAAAAACTGCATATTTTCAACTCCCGATCACGATCAATCGTCTGGTCCAGACATGGGAAAACTGAGACCCGCGAGCCAAATCCTGGCCGTCGGTCTCCCAAACCCCGCCCGTGACTAGTCTTAGATTGAAGCACATCACTAGCTTGTTAAGCTATGTCGTTTACCGTAAATTTATATTAGTTCTCATCAACACGAACCCAACGTGGCCCGCGACCAGAGGCGCAACTAGACCAAACTTTCAGGGGGGGGGGGGGCAAAAAAATCACTTGCATTAAACATCATGAGATACAACTTACTTACATGTGACTAATTTTGGTCTAATCTTATAATATTTTTTTTTATTTCAGGGGGGGGGCAAATGCCCCCAATGCCCCCCTTGTTGCGCCACTGCCCGCGACTGAAAGTGTTTGCCCACCCCTCATCCAGTCACTAACATGCATCACTGGAGATGACTATAAAACTCTTTCGTTCATGTAGAGAATGACTGTTATCTAAAAACATATTTTTTTCAAAATAAGGTCTATTTACTTCATACTAAGCATTCACTTGAAAATACATAGAGGTGTGAGTAAGCGTGCGTGCTTGTGTGTGTGTGTGTTTACATCTTTAATTAAGTCGATATTCGGCACATCGCTGGTGTAAACCAAACATGTTTTAAAAATTGCACAACGTTTGACTACTGTACAGCGGTATCGTCTAGGCGATACGCTGGTATACGTCGATTACCGCCTAGAGGAACTTGGGAATTCCCGTTTAACTTATTTTAAAACGCTTGATGCTTAAACAAATACATATTGCCGATTACATTGCGCTACGTTGTACTTTGCCTCTGTGAACTGTATACCCACTACTTCACTACCCAGAATACACCACTGCTGAGTTACTACCTACCTGTGGACAGAGTGACACTTCTTGGACGCGCTCAGGTGCGACATGTCCGTCTCGGCGTGGTCAGTCCTGGTCAGGGGGATCTCCTGGTTGCTGTCATCCACGACCCCGCCGTTGTCCACCGCCTTCTCCTCGTCATCCCCGGCGGCCCTCTGCTCGCTCCCGGCGTCACTCATCGTCTTGGGCTCGCTCACGACGTAGGTGCCAGACCTCAGGGCGTTCAGGAGGGAGAATCTGGAAAGTCTGGCCGGAACTGAAAGTAGGTAATAACGATAATAGTAATAACAATGATGATCGCAACGGGATTGCATCCTGAAGATGGCGCTGCCTATGAAATAATAACACAATCCTACTCAACAGTCTCCTTGATTCCATCGTAGAACATTTTTTTTATGGATTGTCAAACAAGGCGAATGCTTGGACCTGCCAACCCAAACCAATGAAATGCCCCCCGGGCCTCATGCTATTACAAATACAATAATTTAGTCATATTACGCTAGCATAACACAATTAACACCCAATGAGAAAAGGCCTAAGGGCAGACCAAGAAGTAGAAGGTTATAGGAAATGGAGAAAGACCTTAAAGCCATAGGAGTGATAGAGTGGAGGAAGAAGACCATGGATCGGGAAAAGTAGAGAAGAGTAATATGGCAAGCCAAAGCCCTAAATGGGCTGTATAGCCAAAGGAAGAATACGAAGAAGTAACATAATTAATTATAATGCAAATAAAACAATTATTCAGCAGTCTCGTAGATTTAATTATTACCGTATTTTTATAGTATTTATTTTTATCAGAACCCTCCCCCTCCCCAATACACACAAACACCTAGACTGTGCCCAGACAGATACTTGGGTCTAAGCCTCCCCTCCCCAGCTTAAGTACGCCCTTTGTCTATGGCATGGATCCGGTAGCTCTGAATTTATTATTTAATAAAAAAAATATAAGGGTTCTCAAAAACATAAGGAAAATCTTGAACTAAATAAAAATTACAAATTCACTAACAGGCCTATCATCACATGTTTAATATTAATATACTGAACAAATTAGAAAAAAAAACAAACAATTATTTTAAAGATGTCTAATAGCATAAATCTGGTATAAGTAAAATTAAAATACTGTTTGTAAAGCTAAAAATGTCAAAGCTACACGTTAGCTTTAACATGTGTGAAAGATAAAACTTAAATTTGGAATATCGTTACACAAACTTGACATACTAAAAAATGTCATAACTACATGTATTACCTGTGTTAACATAGATTAGGGTTATGTTTTTTTTTTTTAATGCTTTCTAAACGTTTTTAGTTGTTTTTTTTATACAAATTCTGGAGTGACCAGGTGTTACGTTCCGTTGAAGATTCTCCGACGCTTACGAACCCCCCCCCCCCCCCACAACATTTCTACTCATCTATACATTACATCCAGCGCAACACACACACACACGCAACTACATGGGTCAAGGAGAGTGAATCAGGGCACCCTCGTAACACAGGTCATGGGCGTCAGATTTTTAAAAAAAAAACATCGACAACCGAAAAAAAATGTAAAAACTAAAACAAGAAAACGATGGAACGATTTGCAGAGTTAAAAGAGAGTTATTAAACATCTGGATCACGCCCATAGTATTCTCTGGTATGATGCGTTGTTATATTCTTTATAAATGTAGCGTTCAAATTACTGTAGAGCCGAACCTAGGGATTTGAGGGCCCCGGGGGGGGGGCTTGGCCTCTTTGGGGGCCCCTGCATTTAGACATTCGACATCATGACATGAGAGAATGTACTTAATATTTAATGTAAAAAATGTTTGAGGGCCCCCCCTCAAGCTGGGGCCCGGGGGAACTTTCGAATTTGGACCCCCCTCCCTAGTTACGCCTCTGAGATTACATAGTCATTCTTTAATCAAGTGATACTGATATACTATTGCTGCTACTTAATTCGTTCTTGTTTTTTGTTTTTTGTTGAAACAAACAGATGGATAGGTATAAATACTGGTATAAATAAATACACGCATCTGTATAGCCATAGGTAAACAAATATTGGTAGAAGTACATCTTTGTATTAGACCGGTAAGAAAAATCTATGATTAAACGCGCAAACGTTTATGAGAACAGTGTGTGAGTGCACACAATAATCAACATCATAAACACCAAAAGTTTGCACGTTGGGTCACAGTACTTTTAATACAGTGGATTCCGCTTAATTGGGACACCGCTTAATTGGGACAGTCGGTTATTTGGGACAAAGCTCAAAGAAACCAAACCAAGAAGCCAATGGTAAATTTATATGTTTAATTGGGACAGCCGCTTAATTGGGACAAAAAAGCCTCGGTCCCGATGTGTCCCAATTAAGCGGAATCGACTGTATTTCAATAAGAGCAACTAAGAAGTTAAATCAAATGCACATTTTTTGATATATCTGCAACGTATAATCAAGGTTCTTTTTAACTCCAAGTAGCTCCTTTGAAAATCAGTTTCTAAAGCCTACCTCATGTCTTACAAATTTAAAAATGTTTTTTTTTATAGGGATATATAATGTCAGTTAGTTAGTGCGGGTAGAGCCGTTAGTGGGTCCGTCGAGATCAGTTTGAGATCCACTGCTGTATTTGCGATTTCACACATCTCTTCTTGTTGACTTTGCTTATGGAAGTCAGTAGGCAGACTTACATCAAGACAGTTTTGAATCTTTATTTTTGTGTGCGTGTGTGTGTGTATGTGTGTGTGTGTGAATGAGTTAGATTTGTGTAGGTTACTTTGGAGTAGATGATCGCTCACACCTCCCAGGGCCTATCTTACAGAAACATGTAACATAATAAAAAAAAATATATTTCTTGAATGCTGACTCATCTAGACCCAAGGGACTGACCTTATTTTTTGGACGCTGCTTGATACGTTGGGTGATGACGTATTTTATTTATCTGTTCGTCTCTAGGGAGACACAATTTTTTTTATACCGTTTAACTCTTAACACAGCAGCTGAACAAAATTTAACTGCAATTTTAACCCGTCACTGCCTGTTATGAAAACATTAATACAGTGGCGTGGCGAGCTTAACTCGAGCCCGGGGCACAATACCTTTTTAGTGCCCTCCCCCATCCGAAAACCATATAATATTATATGTAAAATATACCATTGGGCGCCCCTTTGTGAGTAGCGCCCGGGGCAATATGCCCCCCCCTTGCCCACACCTCGGTGCGCCAGTGCATTAATACGTTTCCGGGGTGTTGCACACTGGCATTACAATAGGAATCGTCTTTTCTTTAATTTGCGACTTCCAACGCTCAGCTAAACCTGGCCATCAATGTTTTGCTGATCTACAGACCATTAGTTTGTTTATTTTAATTTTACACCATCAAAATATGCGATCAACCTGAACTTTTTTTGAGGACCCCTACCCCCCCTCCCCACCTTCCCCGGGTCTGGATTAAATAGACTGCATGTTAGCAAATGGTCATAATAATTCTCAATGACTGCTGGTGTTATTTCATGCCAACATTTGACCTATCCGCACAGACAACACACAACCCTGTGGTTGTGGATTCCCACGATCGGCCGGGCCAAGACATGAATAGGTCGCAAATTTTAGTTATGATGGGCAAGGGGGGTAACTCTTGTGACATTTGAATACAGTGGAGTTGCGGCGCTTGATGAGAGTTTGCATGCCTCACGTGAGCTGAGAATTACCGGTATCCGGGTATATGATGTATTCTAGCAGCGTGCCCTAGTGGGTGTTGTGGTGATAGTTGTGGTGATGGATAGAGGAGGGTGCCAAAAGAAAAAAATAAAGTGTGCTATGCTATCAGAAGGAGGTCGAATCGACCCATATCTACAGCAGACGATATAAAGCAGACAATAGTTATAAAGAACACACATGGCAAAACACCGGAAACTGCCAGTAATTGATGTTGACATGCACGTGGAATATTGTATTTGCGGAATATTGTGATAGTTGTCTGGGACAGTAGCTGTGATAGTTGTCTGGGACAGTAGCTGTGATAGTTGTCTGGGACAGTAGATGTGATAGTTGTCTGGGACAGTAGCTGTGATAGTTGTCTGGGGCAGTAGCTGTGATAGTTGTCTGGGGCAGTAGCTGTGATAGTTGTCTGGGACAGTAGCTGTGATAGTTGTCTGGGGCAGTAGCTGTGATAGTTGTCTGGGGCAGTAGATGTGATAGTTGTCTGGGACAGTAGCTGTGATAGTTGTCTGGGGCAGTAGCTGTGATAGTTGTGTGGGGCAGTAGCTGTGATAGTTGTCTGGGACAGTAACTGTGATAGTTGTATGGGACAGTAGCTGTGATAGTTGTCTGGGACAGTAGCTGTGATAGTTGTCTGGGGCAGTAGCTGTGATAGTTGTCTGGGGCAGTAGCTGTGATAGTTGTCTGGGGCAGTAGCTGTGATAGTTGTCTGGGGCAGTAGCTGTGATAGTTGTCTGGGGCAGTAGCTGTGATAGTTGTCTGGGACAGTAGCTGTGATAGTTGTCTGGGGCAGTAGCTGTGATAGTTGTCTGGGACAGTAGCTGTGATAGTTGTCTGGGGCAGTAGCTGTGATAGTTGTCTGGGACAGTAGATGTGATAGTTATCTGGGGCAGTAGCTGTGATAGTTGTCTGGGACAGTAGCTGTGATAGTTGTCTGGGACAGTAGCTGTGATAGTTGTCTGGGACAGTAGCTGTGATAGTTGTCTGGGACAGTAGCTGTGATAGTTGTCTGGGACAGTAGATGTGATAGTTGTTTGGGACAGTAGCTGTGATAGTTGTTTGGGACAGTAGCTGTGATAGTTGTCTGGGACAGTGGCTGTGATAGTTGTCTGGGACAGTAGCTGTGATAGTTGTCTGGGACAGTGGCTGTGATAGTTGTCTGGGACAGTAGCTGTGATAGTTGTTTGGGACAGTAGCTGTGATAGTTGTCTGGGACAGTGGCTGTGATAGTTGTCTGGGGCAGTGGCTGTGATAGTTGTCTGGGACAGTAGATGTGATAGTTGTCTGTGACAGTAGCTGTGAAAGTTGTCTGGGACAGTAGCTGTGAAAGTTGTCTGGGGCAGTAGCTGTGATAGTTGTCTGGGACAGTAGCTGTGACAGTTGTCTGGGGCAGTAGCTGTGATAGTTGTCTGGGGCAGTAGCTGTGAAAGTTGTCTGGGACAGTAGCTGTGATAGTTGTCTGGGACAGTAGCTGTGATAGTTGTCTGGGACAGTAGCTGTGATAGTTGTCTGGGACAGTAGCTGTGATAGTTGTCTGGGACAGTAACTGTGATAGTTGTCTGGGGCAGTAGCTGTGATAGTTGTCTGGGGCAGTAGCTGTGAAAGTTGTCTGGGACAGTAGCTGTGATAGTTGTCTGGGGCAGTAGCTGTGATAGTTGTTTGGGACAGTAGCTGTGATAGTTGTCTGGGGCAGTAACTGTGATAGTTGTCTGGGGCAGTAGCTGTGATAGTTGTCTGGGACAGTAGCTGTGATAGTTGTCTGGGACAGTAGCTGTGATAGTTGTCTGGGACAGTAGCTGTGATAGTTGTCTGGGACAGTAGCTGTGATAGTTGTCTGGGGCAGTAGCTGTGATAGTTGTCTGGGACAGTAGCTGTGATAGTTGTCTGGGACAGTAACTGTGATAGTTGTCTGGGGCAGTAACTGTGATAGTTGTCTGGGGCAGTAGCTGTGATAGTTGTCTGGGACAGTAGCTGTGATAGTTGTCTGGGGCAGTAGCTGTGATAGTTGTCTGGGACAGTAGCTGTGATAGTTGTCTGGGACAGTAACTGTGATAGTTGTCTGGGACAGTAGCTGTGATAGTTGTCTGGGACAGTAGCTGTGATAGTTGTCTGGGACAGTAACTGTGATAGTTGTCTGGGACAGTAGATGTGATAGTTGTTTGGGGCAGTAGCTGTGATAGTTGTCTGGGGCAGTAACTGTGATAGTTGTCTGGGGCAGAAGCTGTGATAGTTGTCTGGGACAGTAGCTGTGATAGTTGTCTGGGGCAGTAGCTGTGATAGTTGTCTGGGGCAGTAGATGTGATAGTTGTCTGGGACAGTAGCTGTGATAGTTGTCTGGGACAGTAGCTGTGATAGTTGTCTGGGACAGTAGCTGTGATAGTTGTCTGGAACAGTAACTGTGATAGTTGTCTGGGGCAGTAGCTGTGATAGTTGTCTGGGACAGTAGCTGTGATAGTTGTCTGGGGCAGTAGCTGTGATAGTTGTCTGGGACAGTAGATGTGATAGTTGTCTGGGGCAGTAGCTGTGATAGTTGTCTGGGGCAGTAGCTGTGATAGTTGTCTGGGACAGTAGCTGTGATAGTTGTCTGGGACAGTAGCTGTGATAGTTGTCTGGGACAGTAGATGTGATAGTTGTTTGGGACAGTAGCTGTGATAGTTGTTTGGGACAGTAGCTGTGATAGTTGTCTGGGACAGTAGCTGTGATAGTTGTCTGGGGCAGCAGCTGTGATAGTTGTCTGGGACAGTAGCTGTGATAGTTGTCTGGGACAGTAGCTGTGATAGTTGTTTGGGACAGTAGCTGTGATAGTTGTCTGGGACAGTGGCTGTGATAGTTGTCTGGGGCAGTGGCTGTGATAGTTGTCTGGGACAGTAGATGTGATAGTTGTCTGTGACAGTAGCTGTGAAAGTTGTCTGGGACAGTAGCTGTGAAAGTTGTCTGGGGCAGTAGCTGTGATAGTTGTCTGGGACAGTAGCTGTGACAGTTGTCTGGGGCAGTAGCTGTGATAGTTGTCTGTGACAGTAGCTGTGAAAGTTGTCTGGGGCAGTAGCTGTGAAAGTTGTCTGGGACAGTAGCTGTGATAGTTGTCTGGGACAGTAGCTGTGATAGTTGTCTGGGACAGTAGCTGTGATAGTTGTCTGGGATAGTAGCTGTGATAGTTGTCTGGGACAGTAGCTGTGATAGTTGTCTGGGACAGTAGCTGTGATAGTTGTCTGGGACAGTAACTGTGATAGTTGTCTGGGGCAGTAGCTGTGATAGTTGTCTGGGGCAGTAGCTGTGAAAGTTGTCTGGGACAGTAGCTGTGATAGTTGTCTGGGACAGTAGCTGTGATAGTTGTCTGGGGCAGTAGCTGTGATAGTTGTCTGGGACAGTAGCGTGACAGTAGGGGGTAAAAGAGGGGTGGGGGCGTTGATTATTTATATTTTAGATTGTTTTGATTTACAATGCCTCCGCCGCTCACAGCCTCTCAGCTCCTGGTCAGCCTCTCGTCCATGGAATGTCTAACTATCCAGTGAGAGAGAGAGAAAGAGAGAGAGAGAGAGAGAGAGAGAGAGAGATAGAAATACACCACAGTAAATAAAAAGGAAATAATTTATTGTTACTTGGGCGGCCTAGTTCCATTTGATCCACGGACCGTCACTGGACCGCGGGCTCGGAAGGGTTTGGGGGTGGACCATTGTTCTAGAATAAGTAATCGTCTTTTGTGGGGGAAATAGCCTGACAATGTGTTACCATAGCTGTTTTGTACAACAGTCTTTGCTTTCAATGCTGCGCACGTTACCGATAGTGCATCGGTTCTCAAAAGTGAAGGTGTCCATAGCCAATTTGAAGTAGGTCACCCCCCTCCCCTCAATAAATGACAATAATCAGTTCATCGAAATTTTTAAAGATTTTTTTTTAAAGATTTCTTTACAGGTGGGTCGTGCGAATCGCAGAAGTTATTTTTTCGTGAACGAATTCGAACAAATTTTGTGGCAGCTATTAGTTAATGAGCAATTAAGAACAAAGTATAGGGCTGCTATAGTCGTGGACAGGGACGCGGTGACACATAAAAATCTCCGACGAGCAGTTGTAAAAAAAAAAAAATTAAAATACACGCACTTGGACTTACGGATACATTTTTGAGGATCCCTGGCAGTTATTGCGTAGGGTCAACCATCGGCAGGAATAGAGAACAATTAAATCTTCAAACAAAACATAAACAAACAATTTATACAAACTGAAACGTTGGTAGGGAGTGGTGGGGGTGGTGTGTGTGGGGGAAACAAACAAGTGATTGGACACATCCTTTGATATGAAGTAGAACCAGTAGTGTAAAGGGAGAATAATGTTTTCTGCCGATAATAGTAATGAAGGGGAGATAACACACGTACAAACTGAAAGGGAAATAACTTAAAAGGAAAAAAAACAACAGAGAAAACCTTTCAATATTGAAGTGCAGTTGTGTGTTGTGGGAATTTATTCAGGACGTAACATTTGCAGGAAATTTGAAGCGTTTATACATAAGTGCATAAAAGCAGTAAATTACGTAAACGCGCGCGTATGTATATATATATATATATATATATATATATATATATTTATATATATATAGAGAGAGAGAGAGATAGAGAGATAGATAGATAGATAGATACATATATAGATAGAGAGAGAGAGAGAGAGAGACAGATAGAGAAGGAGAGATAATGAGGGAGAGATAGAGTGAGAGAATAAGAGAAAGAGATGGAGAGGAAGAGAGAGAAAGAGACACGGAGAATGAAGGAGAGACTGGGACAGAGAGTGATAGAGAGGGGGAGCAAGAGAGAAAGAGAAACATTTTTGAGAGAGAGAGACAGATAAAGAGGGACAGAAAGAGAGAGTAATAGAGAGAGAGTACAGGGAGTAAGAGAAAGGGAGAGAGAGAGGGAGAGGGAGAGAGAGAGTTGATATTCAAACGGAGAGGCAGAGATGTGGTTTAGTTATGAAAGTTACTTTAATCTCTAAACATAAATTGTTGTTTTGATTTAGTCAGGAAATAGAAAACGTTGCATTCTCGTATTCATTTTTTTTTTGGAGCAACGGTATCGGAAAAACACAAAGCTGTTGATTTGTTCCTGACTATGACAATGGCCACATGACATCAACCAAATACACCCCCCCCCTTGTCCGACCCATTACCGTAGATCAGAGGTTTTCAACCTGTGGTCAGCGGACCCCTGGGGGTCCGTGAGGAGCTTTTAAGGGGTCCGTGGGCAAGTCAAAGAAAAGTGATTTTTTTTAATAAAGTATTGCTTGGTTTGGTTGAGTGGTTAGCTTTTAGCTAAACAAAAAATCCTAGCTAAGCCAATGTTTCAGGCACGTACAGTGTCCAGAATTGAAAACTTCGCTGGTATTTCCTTATATTTTCGTTTGAAGTCTGAACTAGACTGAATACTACATGTACTTGTGCAGTTCGTTCTTGAGTCATGTCATCTTGGCAATATTTATTACTGAGCTATGACATCAATGTTAAAAAATCCGGATCTGCTCAAATGCGTGTATTGTTGATAAATAGTCTGGTTAATCAGTGGTTAAAATTATTATAAACCTAGATTGGCTTAGAAATAATCTTAGGCACAAGTTTTTTTTATATCAAATTGCTGGTGCACACTTCGCATGTTAATTTAAAATGACACCCACAGATTGTTTTGGTTCGAAGTAAAGTTTTTGTAAACTTTTAATATGAAAGTATAGGTCAGAGCGATCATAGGGATTTTTCGCTAACACATCGATGTAACGGTGCGAAATTCTAGCGATGAACCTATTATGCTGTTCTGTTGTCATGTGACTTACTTATGTGACAATTAATTTTTAAAATGTTAATAAACAATTCAAAATATTTGATAAGATTCGTACTTGTTTTATCAAAGTAGTCGATTAAATTCTAAAATGTGAGTTTTCTTCATCAGAATGTGAAATAATTTTTACAGATAGTTACCTCCTCTAACTCTCTTTGTCTCTATTTTTTTTCCATGTGAGATCTGAGTCAACGGGACTAAACTGTTTTTGGTCATTTGTTTATCAATATTTGTAAAAGTAAACTTCCAAGTCTGGTAGCATGGATAAATTTGTGAAGAGGAAAACTGACCAGAACCTGGAAGATTCTGATGATTAAGCAGCCAAAGACGAACGAAAAAGAAAACGGCGCAAGTATAATCCAGAATATATACCATTTGGCTTCACCGCAGTGATAACCGATGCTGACCAACCTCTTTGTGTCGTGTGATGCACACATTATCGAGCGATGCGATGAAGCCTGCAAAATTGAGGCGCCATTTGACCAAAGTGCATTCGAAACTTGCCAATAAAACGAATTAATACTTTGAGAGGCAGAAAGAGCCCTATTTGAAACAGAAAGGCAAACTAATGGCCTGCACTACTGTGAACGAGAACGCTCTTCGAGCGTCGTATTTGGTTGTTGCATTGCAAATAGCGGTTCCACAAAAAAACCTCACACAATTGCAGAGAATCTAATTATACCGGCAGCGGTCGACATGTGCGCAGTCGTTCTAGGAAAGGAATAGAGTAAAAAACTGAAAGTCATTCCACTGTCTGATAACACAGGGAGCAGACGAATTTCCGACTTGTCAGAAGATGTTCGCTGCCAACTGATTGCACACCTTCAGCATATCAGAATCCCAATTCAGCTTTACGAAAGTACAGACATTGCAAATGCAGCCCAATGGTTGGTTTACGTTCGATACTGCTGGGAAGGTGTAGTTGTTGAAGAATTTTTGTTCTGCAAGTCGCAGCGGGGTGCACAACCGGTGAAGAACTTTTCAGTGTGGTTGATGCATTTTTTTGAGGAATCGAGACTGGCCTGGACACTATGTGTTGGCGTGTGCACGGACGGCGCTGCTGCGGTGACTGGTCGTAAGTCTGGTTTAGTCACATGAGGGAAACAAGCAGTGCCTCACATAGTATCAACCCACTGCGTGATTCACTGCGAGGCCTTGGCGGTAAAGGACATGAATGAAGATCTTGCTGTAGTGCACAACAGACACAGCCTTACCACTAAACAGAAAACTGTGTAACAGACATACCACTGGAATAAATACTCGGTGATTGTTTCATTTTTAAGATAGATTGCTATTTTATATGTAAAATAACTTGTACATGTTATGTGCGTAACTTATGCTAGGCCTACGTTTTAGCAGAATTTAAAGCATATTCTGGGCGCCTTGGGCTATGGGGGTCCGCCACCCGGGCTTGGAATATCTGAGGGTCCGCAGCATAGAAAAGGTTGAAAACCTCTGTCGTAGATTACAGTTGGGCTTCCATCATTGACCCCGAGCTTCAACTGCAACCACGCAGTCACTGGTGTAGCTTTTTTTATTCGTGAGAGCTTCAGTGTACTAGTGGGTTAAGGCGGGGTTGGGGGTGGGGTTGGTGGGGGGGGGAGGTGTTGATGCAGGGATGATATTAATCAACAGATGGCTGATACTGCATTTGACCCGGTGGCGGGGGAGTTTGGGGGGTGGGGGAGGACGTCACGGATCAAAACGTTACAGGTGACCACATCGATGACGTCATTGACAGCTGGAAGCCAACAGATCTCGTTTCCTCTAAAGCAGCGAGTGGTCCCGAGAGTAGACAGCCGTCGGAAAAAAAGAAAAAAAGTCATCGGACCGTAAAGTAAGCTTTCAGCGGACTGTGACGTAAAGAGATACGTTATAGGAGATAGGGGGGGGGAAGGGAAACAAACAACTGACCCCACCCCTGCCCTCCCAACCAACTGTCACGCCCACAGCCTCCGTGTGTGGCTGCGGATACCGGAGATACATTAAAGATGTTTGTGTATGTATGTGTGTGTTTGTTTGTTTGCGAGTGTCATGGGATTCACTTAACCCCCCCCCCCCAGGATGATAACCCCTCCCCCCCACCCCTTTCACTGACCGTGGTGGCTTGTTCGAAGAGTTATCGTTCCATGTACACTTTCCCCCACCCACCGAGCTATACATTAAAATACGGAGTTCAGCGTTCACCACTTGCTCGCTGTCCAAACATGAATGGAGGAGGAGGGGGGGGGGGTAGATGCGGATCGGCCGTTCTGATCTGTTTACCTCTTGACCCAAGTAGTGACGAGTGTGGGTCATCCACGTGTGCGTGGGTGGTCTCAGTTTTAGAGACAAAAAAAAATAAAATAGACACAAGTCCGTTACTCATGATACATGTTATCACTGACCTCTGGATACAGCAACTATTTCCTTTGTAGAAATTTCAACTTTTAATGTTGAGTGAATGATTTTTTAATAACTTAATGGTTTTACATTAGCACGAGTATGAGTAATTGGACTATAATAGCGATGACTGACATTGGTAAACAGTTTTTGTCAAGTTCCTTCCATTCTCTCTCTCTCAAAGTCTATCTATTTCTTTCCCTGGAAAATTTATAAGAACAATATTTTAACAAAAGTAAAAACAAAATCATCCCTGGCGGGATTAGAAGTCCAGCGCGCTATCCCCTGCGCTACAGGGACACACATACATTATTGGTTTTTTATTCCAACTTTCAATGATTAACCTTAAAATTTCCGAGCTTTTTACATTAAAAATACAAGAAACAAAATTTCCACAAGAGGAGTGAGACATCCTTAGTTGCGCCAGGAGCCATAGCGGTGGTGGTGTAGATCTACTAGAGAGCTCAGGAAGTCTGAAATAAAAAATGGCCGGCGGCTGGTGGGTGAGAGAAGTTTAATGCTTGGAACACAGGACAACATGAGCTTACCAAATTGTCCTCACTAGCCGGGTTAGCATGACATTGAATGGAAGGCGAACGGTACAGTCTTTCTGGAATTTAAGACCCCCCCCTCCCTCCCCAACCACGGGCTTGTTTCCCCTTGATTGCGTAGTTCGATATATATATGGGCTGTAACCTGGGGGCGCTGCTCGCCGGGCGAAACTTTGTTGTCAATCAAGTGGGGCGGCATTTTCACCCCTTTTTGATCATTGTGGCGCCCTTTTTAAATTACGTCCTGGGTTGGCATTTCCACCACTTTTGTAATCTGAGCTCAGACATGGGGGCGGCGGTTTTTTTTTTTAAGATTTCGGGCGCCACTAAACGCCACGGTCTGTACTATGATGGTTGGAAAGAATTTCCAGCATCCAATTTTTTGTTAAAGGTCTGGAAGACAGTTGCTTCGATTTTGTAGATGGGCTTCTCTATGGACTTAGCAGTCCCCGAGTGACCCCCGTCGGTTACGGTGGGGGCGGGGGGGGGGCTGGGATGAAAGAAGGGCGACAGGAAAAACCGCAGCACATTGATTTGAGAAATAAACATCTCATCCTTACAGGGACTCCTACAAAGTGGGTGTAGTTGGCCCGACTGAGGTCAATGGAGTTGGACTTTTATTAAACTAAAAAACAAAAAGTAGATAACATTTGCACAGATAGTGCTGACGTGAAGTAAGTTAAGTTCCATTATCTCTAACGGGCCGCCATCGGCGGCAGATGAAGTGTAGAATTCATCTGTTTCAGTAAAACTCGGCATATAGAGGGATTGTGTGGTTACTCCCCAACTTAAAGTCAGGTACCCATTTGAAGCCGGGACTTTCACCAGGACCAGAAAAAAAAATCCCGTGGTTCTCCCTGAGATTCGAACCCGGGACACTCCCGTCGACAGTCGAGCGCTCTACACCGCACGACCACCCGTCCCCTGTGTGCTGACGTGAAAGAACATCTTATTCTTACCGAGCCCTCGTAAACCAGGGGCGGTGGCAGTTGAAACTCACATCGTTAGGAACCGAGCCCCCCACCCCCCTAGTCCCGTGCCACGCCAGTTTGTCTATTTGACCAACCTCCACAAAACTTGCTTGACATCAGAATATGTCCGGGTTTACGTCACATTTTCTCGCCCACTCGCGAATCCTCTTCAAGCTCATCAATATGATTTTCTTTGTTAACGCCCCTGCCCCCCCTTCTCTCTCTCAACGCCCCCCCCCTCTTCCACCACCACCACCACCACTCCCTTCTCTGTTTCCATGTTACGGTTTCTATTTATTTTGTTTATTATTTCTCTTCTTCCCTAGGACTCTTTTAATAGCCGGTGTTTACACAATAATTACCCAGTGACGATACAATAATGGTACATCTTAACATTTGCCAAAATTAGGTGTATACATCTATACACTTATATATATATATATATATATATATATATATATATATATATATATATATATATATATAAACATGTATGTATTGTCTGCGTGTGCAACCACCACTTCAGAACAGAGTCACATGCAGGCTCATGCAGTATGTCTACAGCGCATCGATCATCTGTAGATGTTTCTGTTCAGACCTTTATCCCCTCCCTCCTCTCGCTCTCTCTCTCTCTCCCCCACACACACACACTCACCCGATAACATTTTCTGCGAACATCAAGCGCAGTTTAGCTGTTGAAAATAACACACACTCACACACACATACACACACACACTAACTCGAAGCATTTTCTTCTTCATTCCTTAAAATAAAAATAAGAAATAAATAAAATAAAAAAAACGAAAAATAAAAAGAAAAAGAGGAGGGTGTGTGGAGGGGTGTGTGTGTGTGTGGGGGGGTGTTGAATATTTAAAAAGAAAAACCAATTACAGTCTATACGAAACAAACAAAGATTTTTTTTTTAAATAATAATAATAATACTTTTCAAAGATCGATATACGTAAAGCGATAGAGTGCAATAACAGGATTCAAAGGAAATAATTTCTTGGGATAAATATCAGTGGAACAGAAAAATTACTTAACATGTTGTTTGAAATGTTCGTAGTTTTTTTTTTTATTTCGTTTTTAATGTTTACCTTTTAGTTTTGTTTCGTGATAAAAAAAATCTTTACTGTAATACCGTGATTTACTGTAGACACCTTGACGATACGTTGAGTTCTAGCAAGATTATTTTTTTATTCAGCGCTGCCTATTTAGGCTTAGTAAATATAATGCTGACTATTTTACTAAGTGTAATACTGCCTACATAGTACTGAACAAGGGAGATGGTACGACGAGGCGTGTGACATATTACATGTAAATCTAAATATACGTACATATCGTGCTGATAGAAATGTACGACGAGGCGTGTGACATATCGTGCTGATAGAAATGTACGACGAGGCGCGTGAACTCAATGCATTAGGGGACCCCAAAAAAAAAAAGACTTTTGACTTCTGGACATATTATACTTGTTTATGGATCAATATCAGCGGGTCTCGAGTGTGGGTCGCAAACCACCAGTGGGCCGCGAGCTGAGATGAAGTGGGCCGCCGCCAAAAAAGTAATAATATATACAAATAGATGTGAGCATTTTCTCTATTTATACTTTGTTTCTTTATTAACAGGAGGGTGTCGAAGACAGAGCAGGTCTGTTAGTGAGTCTGTTAGTGGGTCTGTTAGTGAGTCTGTTAGTGAGTCTGTTAGTGAGTCTGTTAGTGGGTCTGTTAGTGAGCCTGTTAGTGAGTCTGTTAGTGAGTCTGTTAGTGGGTCTGTTAGTGGGTCTGTTAGTGAGTCTGTTGGTGGGTCTGTTAGTGAGTCTGTTAGTGGGTCTGTTAGTGAGTCTGTTAGTAAGTCCGTTAGTGGGTCTGTTAGTGGGTCTGTTAGTAAGTCTGTTAGTGAGTCTGTTAGTGAGTCGCGGAATCGATGCAATCAGATTAAACGTAAACCATAACTTTGACAAATGCGAAGAATATTTTCTCTGACCCAATCATTCAAAGTAAATGGGGCCCCACATTTTCTTCTGCGCCCCGAGGGGACCAACTGGCCTTAATGCGCTTCTGTCTACGGATACAATAAACAAGTGGTTTTTTTTCATGATATAGAACCGAAAAGTGATTTTAAAAATTTTATAAATAATACGAAACTGACCTACACAGCTCTGCCATTTCCAGAACTACTTACGTCAGTAAAACATTCTGTGAGGTGAGGGGTTAAAGGTTGCGCTGCTATTCACTGACACCATCAACACACACACACACGCACACAAACACACACGCACACACGCACGCACGTTCACATTCCTTGTGAGAACTAAGACTTTAAAGTCAGCGGGGTCTCCTAGCCAAGATTCTCGACCCTACACGGTGTAGAAAAAAAAAACGGTTTTCTGGAGGTGGGGGTGGTTGGGGAGTTCAATAATTATATCTGAATATTTGTAAAGTGTAATTATTGAAAGAATAAACAACAACAACAACAGCAACAACAACATTTTAGGAAGTTCCCATAAAGGCCGTTTATGAAAATATCGAAATCGAATTGGTGTCCCCAGCTCACTTTGCTCTTGTAAAAACGGGGTCATGACTTTATAAAATACTGGGAACCATTCATTTTAAAATTCAGTATACAGTTGATGTAAAGACA
>JAGDYQ010000048.1:1955434-1960434 GCA_021962125.1 Bulinus truncatus | reverse complement strand
GAGTTAAGTGGTGGATGTGGTGGAAGTGGCGGATAGGGTGGAGTTAAGTGGTGGATGTGGTGGTAGTGGCGGATAGGGTGGAGTTAAGTGATGGATATGGTGGTAGTGGCGGATAGGGTGGAGTTAAGTGGTGGATGTGGTGGTAGTGGCGGATAGGGTGGTTGAGGGGGCTGGTGTTTGAGATATGTTTGTGTATTGTAGAATAAATATTATCAACTCGCTGTAACTCACACTTTTACACACACACACGCGCGCGCAGAACCTCACGTGAAAAGAAAGATTAGGAGGTAACTAGATCCCGCGCACCCGGACTGGCTGTTTACAACTGAACTACGTCTGCCACGTCGTGTACGTCGAACACGCCCCCCCCCCCACCTCATCGTCTACTGCACCATCATCATCCAACGTCATATACCTACATCATCATCATCATATACCCACATCCCCATCATTAACCACATCCCTATCATTAACCAAATCCCCAGCCTTAACCACATCCCCATCATTTACCACATCCCCATCATTAACCACATCCCCATCGTTAACCACATCCCCATAGTCAACCACATCCCCATCATTAACCACATCCCCATAGTTAGACACATCCCCATCATTAACCACATCCCCATCATTAACCACATCCCCAGCGTTAACCACATCCCCATCATTAACCACATCCCCAGCTTAACCACATCCCCATCATTAACCACATCCCCATCATTAACCACATCCCCATCAAAATGGACGCTACACACTGTGTGGTCCAGCACGAGGGTCGCCATTTTCTTTCTTATCTTTTGTTTCCGTTAGGTGTACTGTTGTAAATATAGAGAGAAATAAAACATACCATGTTGTCTCCCCTTGTGATTGCATTCTCTATTAAGATTAGCAAGTTATCTCCCCCCTCGGTGATAAAGAATAGACCAGCGTCAATTAATGTTGAGCTATAGCATGTTAAGACATGTGTTTATCTATCTATCTATCTATCTATCTATCTATCTATCTATCTATCTATCTATCTATCTATCTATCTATCTATCTATCTATCTATCTATCTATCTATCTATCTATCTATCTATCTATCTATCTATCTATCTATCTATCTATCTATCTATCTATCTATCTATCTATCTATCTATCTATCTATCTATTTGTCTGTCTGTCTGTCTGAAAGTCTGGCTGTCTTCATGTCTGTCTTATCATTTAAAAAAAAAACAAACTTTTACCCATTCATTCCCTCGTTCATTTCAATGTTAACACCATTGCAGAGCAGAATAATAGTATAGTGGTCACATGTTAAAAAAAAAACATTAAATGAATTTCAATGACTTACAATGTTAAATTTAATGATTGACTCATTTGACCTAGTAATCAAATAATGTACAACATTGCAGTTGATTTGGTCGAGATATGCTCTGGAAAATGAAGACCAACATATACTTAGGGGTGAACAGTTGTCTATCTTGTGGCACTGCATTTTCATTTACAACTGGCAGAGGCAGACACCATAGGTCTCAACTGGACTTCAAATTTAGTAAAAAAAAGAAAATCATAGTATAATGAGAGACTTAATCGAATTGCTAGGTACTCTTGACAAACATTATTACAAGATTCACAGCCTACAGCCAGAGGCGGTTTTAAAGAAGTCAGTTTGAGGATGGGTGGGGTGGGGTGGGGGGGACTTTACCCGTCAAACATGTGGTCGCTCAACCGTCCAGGTCCGCAGAATGGGCGCTTAGAAAATAACAGTACAATGGGTAGCATGACGTAATGATGCAGACGTTACATTGCATAACAATCTCTAGGGGACGGGTGGTCGCCCTGTGTGGAGCGCTCGGCCTCCGACTGGGGGGTAGGGGTTCCCCCCCCCAAATCCTCCTAATTGGGGGAGTAAAGGCGGCTGGGCGTTGTGCAATTCATTAGCCCCGTTGAGCCATACGAGCCCTCAAAGACTTAAGAGAACTTCATTTATACGTTCTAAAATATTTTTTTACTCAGTATAGAGCTTCTCGGCTCCAACTTGATATTTTCTTAAGAGAACGTTTGATGTGCATGCATGGAATGAATGGATGTTCTTATATCTTCACCCTCGGGTCTTGAGCTGATGACTCGATGACGTCAACATTCACAGGCTCATAGTAACACTGACAGCATACAGAGCAAATCCAGTTTCCAGTTCAGGCAGGTAATGCAATGCGACGCGCTCCGGGAAATCCCGCTAGCAACTATGTCCGGTATTCCATAGTCATCTCAAAAAAAAACACAGATGGGCGTGGCATAGCCTCGACCTTGAGATGTGCAGCCGCGACAAGCGCGTGTTAAGTTTCAATATATGTACATACCCTGCGAAAAAAAAAAAAAGTTCGCTTCGATGCTTCGTGCGAAAAATTTGCAGCCCGGATTATGGGCTGTAATCTAGCAAAGATTACTGCAATCCTTTCAAAATAACTATACGTTCAACCACCGGCAGAAATATAAAAAAAAAAACCTAACGTAAAAAATTGCAAAAATCATTTTAAAAATAATATCCACAAAAATGTACGCGCCATTTTAAAATAAACAACCGAAGTCTGCGGGACCAACAGAGATTCTAAAATTACCCAACATTCAATGCAGAGAGAGAGAGACAATGTTTTAATGGACACAGCGCGGAGGTCTTTCTTTTGAGCGACAAATCGCGACCAATCGAAGCTTGAAGAGCAGAGCACCAATTTGGAGAGATATTTTTGTAGCGTTTTAGATCGATACCCCGGTCTTTGAAAAAAAAAAAAACAACACATTTTATGTTGTTGTTTTTTTTTTTTAGTTTTTTAGGGTCAAGCAGACGTACGTGTGAATTTTCTACGATTCTTCCATCGACGCGACGCTGTTAATGTCGCTTTTAAAAAAACAAACAAAAAAATGTATCGTGTATGCCAGTGAAGATTTCGTGAATTTGAAATATGGAGTGGGATGTCTACTGAGATTTAATGAGCGGGAGAGAGAGCAAATCATACAAATCATCGAACTAAATCAGATCGATGCAGAATATGACTGCATTCAACTATAGTGGATTTTTACTTTTATCATCATGTTTATTATTGATGATTTTTTGGTCATCTGTCTGTTTATCTATCTATCTTATCTATCTAACTATATAACTTTCTAAGCTATCTATCTAATCTCTCTCTCTCTCTCTCTCTCTCTCTCTCTCTCTCTTTATATATAAATATGTATATATATATATATATATATATATATATATATACATATATATGCTTACCTATCTATCTTTTTATCTAACTCATCTACGTATCTATCTATTTACTCATCTATCCATCCACTATCCACCTAGTCATTACGGATATATAGCGCTGGACACTTGGACTATGTACGAGTGTCAACAAGAAGCACGACAATAATTCCCCTCCCCCCTCCTCCCCCCCCCCATCGATGATCAATGAAATTAAGAGATGAACATCTTCACGTTGCCTTCATTTGTTAGCTCAATATACACACAGAACAATGATGTCCTAATACACGCTTGACTATGTTACGAACGCCCAAGTTTATGTTTGTCTTGTACACAGTTTGTACACAACACGCCAGGGAGAGTTGAGCACATCCATGGTTGGCCTAATTGATCTGTTTTATTGCATGGGAAAACGTCAATGACCAGAACGTCTATTTTATGTCTTGTTTTTAAAAAAAAAAAATTCATTCTCATTTCCGTTTTCTATTTAATTATGGATTGGTTTGATGTTCAACTTTTTTTTTTTTTACAAATTCAATTTGAAGCTTTTAATAAACGTTCTTCGTCCCTTGAGTTAATATGTTACATCTCTGAGTGGTAAATGTTTTAATACGCATCATTTGTGTTGTGTGTGTGTGTGTGTGTGTGTGTGTCTGTGTGTTTTGCTTTGCATGCAATATGTTATTTTTATGCGTTCTGTATCGTATCATATATTTGAGAGTGTTATCTGTGCTGTCATTGGGTGTCGGGGAGTCATTCGTCACTATGGCAACTGTCCGGGATCTCGCAAACAAAAAGGACGCCCAAAATATGTTTGTTTTCCTGGGTACCAAAAAAAAAACTTGACTTTTTAACCTAGGGCCCCCCTTAAAAGTTGAACAAAGGGCCCGACTGTGTAATATCTAGTTTTTTTTGTCTCAAATTGTAAGGTCTGTAGCAGGAAGCGTTTCTTCTGGGCACAGATCTATTGACCGTACTATCGGTTGATGGAGTTGTTTGAAACTAAGTAGGTTTCTACGTACCACGGGTATTATACATTACTAGCTGTACCCTGCAAAAACCTTTGCATAGAGTTATATCCCCTTAGTCTTGATCGGGAGTAGGCTGGGTTATTTTTAGTTTCGGGCAGATCCGATTTTTTAATGTTTATATTTTAAACTGGAATACTGCTGTATTAATTCTTTACTTTCGATTTAAGATTTAACGCAGAACCCAAAATCGCTATTATTTTATTAGATTACACAGACAGACTATGGCTTAGTTAACTTGTACCACGGGTATCATACAACATTACACAGACAGACAGTCTGTAGTGTAGTTGGCATGTATCAAGGGTAAAATAATACATTATTACACAGACAGACTGTAGTTTTATTAGCGTGTACCCAGAGTATCATGTATTATTACACAGAGACAGACAGTCTGTAGTCTAGCTGTAGCATGTACCAAGGATATCACACAATATTACACAGACAGACAGTCTGTAGTTTATCTAGAATGTCAATAGATGTTGTAGTGTAAATGATGTTGTAGTGTAATTGATGTTGTAGTGTAATTTATGTTGTAGTGTAATTGATGCTGCAGTGTAATTGATGTTGTAGTGTAATTGATGCTGCAGTGTAATTGATGTTGTAGTTTAATTGATGTTGTAGTGTAATTGATGATGTAGCTTAATTGATGTTGTAGTTTAATTGATGTTGTACTGTAATTGATGTTGTATTGTAATTGATGTTGTAGTGTAATTGATGTTGTAGTGTAATTGTTGTTT
>JAGDYQ010000048.1:1932934-1950434 GCA_021962125.1 Bulinus truncatus | reverse complement strand
ACAGTTTGACAGTCTTTTTTGTAACCTTCTAACGTAAATTATGTATTGATAATTTGGCCCGGGGGGTGGCTCAAGCCCCCCCTGCCCCCCCCCCTCCGGTTGCGCCACTGCGTGTATCACATTTCACGTTATTTGGTCTGGATCTTGAGTTTTAAGGGAACAGACAGATAGCAAATGCGTCTTATAAGTATAGAGAAGTACAGGCCCGTAGCCAGAAGGGGGGGCTGGGGGGGCTGAGCCCCCCCGTGCATGACCTGAGCCCCCCCCTGTGCATGGATTTGAGCTTTTGACAAAATTTTAATAATAACGGCTATAAAACATCAATCATTTTGTTCAATTAATCAATAACAATAAAAACTTAAAAGTTTATATTTTGGCAATCATTCAGGCTATTTTTCTTACATATATAGCTTATCTAATTTTCGGGCATAAAAGATTGAATCTTATTGGTATTTGGGGCTTCAACAGCCGTGTGTGAGAGCAGTTTCTCAACCCTCACACGAATGCTCACCCCATATCGCAAATCAAAGTTACAAAAGCGTCTAAATAATCTTTTCCTGCTTACATTTGAAAAAGATTTAACAGACAATCTGAATGCTGAAACATTTTTAGGTAAATTCAGTGCTAAACCACGACGTTTGCAAATTTGAAACGTATTATAATATAAGTTCGCAACCAATGCCGACGAGTGTGGGGTCGGGGCAGGGGGGAGCCAATGCCCAGGGGCCCGGCGAGTTTTAGGGACCCGGACTGAGCTGGCCAATCAACTTTGAAAAATATTAATATCAGCACGGGGGCCGTGTCACCCCTGCCCACGGACCCGAAATTTCTGTCGATGGGCCTGTTCGCAACCTTGTAATAGTTTTGGTATATTCTGAGGACAACTAGCAACTTAAATAAGTTAATAAAATAGCATTTACTTCTGACTTCATTTTTATACATATGTATAATAAAATAATAAAGTACAAACTCCGTGATTTCTGATTGATGCTATTTAATTTGCAAATTTACTTTTTAGCAGAATTAATTTTATTTTAAATTGAAAAATTGCGACTGTTTTTGTTGATAGATCTGTTCTTTGTTTTCAATATTTTATAAGAAATATCGAACAAATAGCTAAGCTTTATTCATGCATCTTTGTCGTTCTTCCCGGGTTGTACGTTAAACAAACAGTATAATAATATAAATCAGGTATCTATTATGTAACAATTGTGTAGCAGAACTATTGGTCAATATATTTATAACAGGAATCAGAAATTGCTCAGACTCAATACATTTTTATCATTAAAACTCTTTACTATTTAAATTATTTTTAACAAAACTGCAACATGCCATGCATTATTAAAACGTAGTTAAAATTATATATTACTAATTAATAGCTAAACAATCGGTACTAAAATGCAACATTCCAGATATGGAACTGCAAACAATTTCTTGGGGAGGGGACTCACTGAGATCCCCTCCCCAAACCCCTCCTCTCCATTCGCAAGCTTTCGGCGCTTCGCGCCTCCATTTTCGCTCCCCCCCCCCGAACATTTCTTCTACCCCACCAGGGGCGGATTTAGGGGGAGGGGCCTGGGGGGCCCATGCCCCCCAGTTATCGCAAGTTTAGGTAATACATCATTAAATTATCGAAATATTTTTTGTTCTAAGACCAATTTTTAACAATGAAAACAGTTTTGCCCCCCCCCCCCGGGGTCAATTTTTTGCCTCCCCTCCCTCAAAGTTGTCTAGATCCGCCCCGATCATTTCTTCGGCACCCCCCCCCCCCCGAAAAAAAATTTCTTCGCCCCCCCCCCGAAAATGTCTTTGGCCCCCCCAATCCAATATTCCTGGCTACGGGCCTGGATAGGGTTAGAGATAGGGTTAGGGATAGGGTTAGGGATTGGGTTAGGGATGAGGTTAGGGATAGGGTTAGGGATAGGAACAATATCTATAGCTGGACCCCGAAAAAAAAATTCGACAAAAAAAATAGTCCGTCTAGAGCGCTAGAGCGCATGCGCGTTGAGCGTAACCGTAGCCACTGCGTTAAATTTAATAAGTTAAAAAAAAAACAAACTATTTTAGCCAAAATAATTAGATTTTGAAAAAGCCTAATATGTGTATCAGTTTTACGAATGTCAGATATTCCTGTCGACAGATCACTCACTCATTCGGCAATCTAAAACTGGTAGAATGTGTTTTTAAAATTCAAATGCTTCATCCGTTTATAGCAGACGTAGCAAGGCTGGTCTCAGTGCCGTAGCGAGCTTAACCCGCGACCGGGGTACAATACCTTTTTAGCGCCCCCTCACCCACATTCGAAAACCACATAATATTATATGCAAAATATACCATTTGGCGCCCTTTTGTGAGTAACGCCCCCCCACCCCTCGCTGCGCCTCTGTATGATCTAGCGACACAATTCGCTTTAATCACCCCTGACTTCAATGAATTTTATTATTGCCAATTTAGCTATAATAAAATTTCTAATCTAAAAATAGAATATTTTTTTTTATTAAATTGGAAAGATACAGTAAACTTCTGATTATCCGGATTTATGATCCGCAACGACATTCCGTATACTGCCAAAGCCGGTTAGGCTTTTATCAATAAATAATTATTAACCGCCTAACACAGGGGTCGGCAACCTTCTCTTACGTCCTATAAACCACTGATCGGACGGTTTTTTGTGGTGCCTTCTTTCGTCGCCACTCTAGCGGGGGGGGGGGGTAGGGGGGACTTTAACCATGACCTGAAATATCCAGTCCATTGGTCCTCACCGGAGATCAAACCAGGGACCCTCAGGTCGACATTCAAGCGCTTTACCACACGACCATCCGTCCCCCATCTGTTTCTCGAGCCACGGGTTAATCTATGGCATAGTGTGGGGGCTAGCACAGTGCCCGGCCGTCTTTAAAGTTCACCCCCCCCCCACCTAGTGTCCCATTTTGTAAGCCGGGTGGACTTAGGGACATCGATCAGACTGGAGAAAAGTCACGGCACTCGTTGGTGATAGAACTCTAATCCTTTGGTTACGGCCCTCCAAGTATATCTTACCGCGTTCCTCTTGTATAAGTCACTAAAGGTAATGTTGTTGTTGTTTTTTTTTTTTTTGCACAATAAAACTATCTACATAAACAACGAGTATTTTATATCATAAATCTACATGCGCACCATTTTATGAATGCCACGGCAATCGTTTTTTTTTTGCCACATAATGTGCACCACCTGTGATTACTTCAAAAGTGCAACAATTGTGATTACTTCAAAAGTGCAACAATTGTGATTTCGTCAGCTGTGCTCTTTTGCTTTACTTTAATTTTTACAAAAATCTATGTTTACGTCAAGTTACAAGCCAATAATATTTACGCTAGATTCCACCATGTACAACAGCAGTGTTATGTCACACCAGCTGTGTAATGTCACATCAGTTGCGTAATGTCACACCGGCTGCGTAATGTCGCACCAGCTGCGTAATGTCACACCGGCCGTGTAATGTCACACCAGCTGCGTAAAGTCACACGAACATTGGTTTCCATCCACGTCACATTTGCAACAATTATACCTACTTTCAGTCAAATGCACTTCACTAAATCAATGTCACATTTAATATCAAGCCAAAATTTAAGAAAAACAAAAAACAAACAAACAACTTAGTCCAGTTATTAGATTATAAAAAAAAGCAGCATATATTAGTCAACCAATGGAAATATTGCATTTCATTCACTTCTGATCAATTCTTTTTTTCAAATAAATCGCGCGCCACGATGAATTTGTTCCGCCATCTCTTCTTCTGGAGTCTGCAAGGTACGACGTATGCTGGCGAAATTTGACTATCTGGAACATTCTAGGCCTAGATAAGGACGCTGGCGGCGAGGGTAGTGGCTGTCTTATCTGTAGGAGGAGCCCCTGCCTAACGGACGCGGCCATTATTTCTCTTATGGTGCTAGGGAGGGGGGAGAGAGGAAAAGTTTAAAGGGAAAAAAAAACACTCTTAAGGTAGCACTAACAGTAGCTAGAGAGAGAGAGGGGGGGTTGAGATTCCATAGCAGGCAGTGGACTAGCGGATGTAGCTCACGAAAGTAAGAGAGATGAATGGTAGGAGAGAGATAGAGAAACGGTAGCTATGGGAAAAAGAGAGCAGAGTTCAAGAACGACTATTCAGTGTTTACCCAACATTTTCTCGAGTACAGAGTTACGTGCTCCTGTCGATTCTATTAGAAATCTGTCTATTTCAACCTCGATCAACTTCATTAAATTTTCATGTAGCCTATAAAGTTTTTAGTTTAAAAAAAACAACAACATAGATTCTGGGTTTCAGTTTACTCTTCATTACGAGGGATTCGCTCTCGGCACCCCCCCACACCCCCTTTTCGAATACATTTAAAATTGTAAAGCTCTCCCCCTTTTTGATTATCTTTGTTTTTCTTTTCATGTGTAGCTCATCATTTGTCTTATCAGTGAGTTCACGGGTCACTTAGTAAGATGTGAACACACAGTCCTCTACACTCTACACTCAGCCAGATACTAAAACATGCAGCCTCACAGTCACGTGGTTCAAGGCCGTACATTTTTAATTTTTACACCAACCGAACATCACACACACACACTCTCACACACACTTACACACACACTCACTGATACACACACACACACTCACTCTCACACACACTTACACACACACTCTCACACACAATTACACACACACGCACACACTCTCACACACACTTACACACACACACACTTACACACACACTCTCACACTTACACACACACACACACACACTCACAGATGCATACAGACACACACACACACACACATACACAGTCGATAAACATACACAAAACGACACACATACACACTCTATGACACACTTATGCATACACATACATAGACATACACTCAGACACATACACTATCATACACACACACACACACATACTCAATCTCACACACACATACACAAACACATACATAAACACATACACTAACCCTCTCACACACACTTATAGACACACTCACTCTCTCTCTCTCTCTCTCTCTCTCTCTCTCTCACACACACACACACACACACACACACATACACACACGTATACTGTACATCTTCACACTGAAGGCGTAAATAAATATGTATTTAGTATTAATCTCTATATAGATCACCACAACATCCACCCAACTCCAAGTGTATCATTTTGTATTCGGCTCTATATAGGTAACCACAACATCAACCCAACTCCAAGTTTATTTCCCCCAAGGCTTTGAAGAACGTGACGAAATTGAATAAGAAATTAAAGAGACTGTACTTTGACCAGCGACCTTATAAAATTTGGCTGAGTACCCTCCCCTCACACCTCGTTAAACATTTCCCCGGGGAGGGGGGAATACTCAGTGTGTGTGTGTGTGTGTGTGTGTATGTGTATGGAAATTCGCTTTATGTATTAGCGAGTGCACAGTGCTTTTTTTGTATAAAAAAAAAATAGGTGCCGGTACTCAGTGAGGAATTGTCTAACTTTTAAACTACCAGTTCGCACCTCGATCGATGCAAGCTAAATCACAGCTGCAAAGATACTATTTTAAAATGATTCAATTTTAACACATTAATAATAAAATAAATTAATAATAAACGTTAAAATACAAGAAAAGTAATACATGTAATTTTTTCCTCACATTGAAAAAGGTGCACTGACTGTATGGGTGTGTCGGTGTATCAGTGTGTTGGTGTGTCGGTGTATCAGTGTGTCGGTGTGTCGGTGTATCAGTGTGTTGGTGTGTCGGTGTATCAATGTGTCGGTGTGTCGGTGTGTCGGTGTATCAGTGTGTCGGTGTATCAGTGTGTCGGTGTATCAATGTTTCGGTGTGTCGGTGTGTCGGTGTATCAGTGTGTCGGTGTGCACAAACAGTTGACAGATTGATAGAGAAATGTTGTAAAGTGTTGATGTATTTAGAACTGTTCCTATGGTTTTCGGGGTTGGGGGGGGGGGGGCAAAAAGCAAATGCACCTGTACATAAATCCTGGATTTTTTTTTTTTGGTATGGTGGGTGGGTGGGTGTGGGGGTCTTATCTTTTGGGGCTCTGATAGAAATAAGATTAGAATGGAATCAGTACTGTATAGGGGGGAGGGTGACCTTGACACTTGAGTTTACCTCCACCTGTGAGCGGCTTCAGAAAATTGAACATGAACCGACGAGTGTATGAGTGGTGTGTGTGTGTAGGTGTGTGTGTGTATGTGAGTGTAGGTGTGTGTGTATGTGAGTGTAGGTGTGTGTGTGTGTGTGTTTGGTTGTATATATGTTCAGGTGTGAAGGACGCTCATTCTCCAGTAAATAATTGTCATGACTGGGGTTGCTGATATTGTGACGCCAAAATGTGTGGTGTCAGGCCTGGGTTCAATCCCCAAATAGTGACCAGGGGGACTCGGTTATATGGCGCTGATGTAGAAAGTGGAGTGTAAAAAAAATTAATAAGTAAAGGGAGGAAATCAATGACAGTAATTAGCCATGACTGTTGTTGTTAATTATTATTATTTTTTTTTTAATTTTATTGTGAAATGAAATAATATTAGGCTCATAACAATTAAGTTTCTTATCTCTCCCCCCTCCTCCCACTCCCCCCCTCTCAATCCGCCAGAGTTTAGAAATAGACCAAGCATGCATAGAATTCGGACTGACCATCAGCATCAAGAAAACCAACATCATGGGTCAAGGCATCCCAGCTCCACCCCTCAATCACCATCGACAATGAAGTTCTGGAGGTCACCGACAGGTTCACATACCTGGGCTCCACCATCACCAGCAGTCTGTCCCTGGATGACGAGATCGACAAGAGGCTTGCCAAAGCAACCAGCGTCATGGCCATACTAAGCGAACGAGTATGGACTAACAACCATTTGACACTGAGCACCAAGCTCAAGGTATACCAGGCATGTATTCTCAGCATTCTTTTGTATGGCAGCGAAACCTGGACTACCTATACCAAACAGGAAAATCGACTCGAGAGCTTCCACCTCCGCTGTCTCCGTCGCATCCTTGGCATCAGATGGCAGGACAAAATCACCAACACTGCCGTACTCAAACAAGCCAGCTCTCTGAGCGTGCATCTCCTTCTGTGCCAGAGACGTCTACGCTGGCTGGGTCATGTGCATCGAATGCAAGATGGACGCATACCAAAGGACATCCTATATGGCGAGCTTGCCACTGGGCATCGCCCCGCTGGTCGCCCGCAACTGCGATTCAAGGATGTCTGCAAACACGACCTCAAACTGACCGGCATCAGCCTCGATAATTGGGAACAGCTCGCCGACGACCGGAGCGGGTGGCGTCAGGCTGTTCACAAAGGCATCCTTAATGGTGAACAATTAAGGAACCAACAGCAGGAGACCAAAAGACAGAGAAGGAAGACCGCACGACAGAAACAGGCCCTCGGTTCCCCACCCAGCTTCATTTGTGGCCACTGCGGAAGAATCTGTCAGTCCTGGATCGGTCTGCTGAGCCACTCAAGAACCTGCTCTCAAAACACGACTAGATGACTAACCTAGAGCGCTACCATCATCTTTCGAGTTGGACGGGTTGCCTACTACTATATAAAGAACACACAAATCAAATTATCGGTGTGTTCGTGTATAGTCATGTTTACATATTGTATAATGTTTGTGTGTAACAAGAATATCTGTTTATAGATTCTTTCATCCTTTCATTTATAAGCAAGCTGGTTTAAGTTATGAAAGCTTAGATGATTTATACAAAATACACTCGCTTAGATTTTGAAATATGCAGTGGCGTAGCGAGTTTAACTCGCGCCCGGGGCACAATACCTCATTCGAAAACCATATAATATTATATGGAAAATTTACCATTTGGCGCCCCTTTTGTGAGTAGGGCCCAGATCATGATACCCCCCCTTGCCCGCCCCCCCACCCAGCTACGCCACTGGAAATATGTATTAGCTTTTTTCCTTTTTTTTTTTTACTATGGAAACAATTTCTAATTTTACAATTTGACATTAGTTGTTGCGTTAATTTCTTCAATTCTAATTTTAAATAATAATCTTTTAAAATAAAAAAAAATAACAGATCTAAACGACAATGACGTCATCAAGTTAAACGTTTTATTCTTAATTGAAGGAAAAGATCGTTAATACCTGGGTTATTGTTTTTTTCTTTTTTAAAACAAACCAGGTGGTGACGTCAGAAATTCTTTTGAAAATGTATTCAAACAAATGAAAAATTAAAGTCTAAAGAACATAACGTTGACCAGCTAATAATTGAGCCCAAAAAAAAAATGTAGTTCTACGGAAATAATTATTGAGCACATCATATGTGTTTTAAAAAGCCTGTCAGTTGTACGTGAATTCATAAGCTATCACAATACTTCATACATAAAGTTTCATCCCCTTTCTCTTCTTCTCTTCATCTATCTTTTGGCTCTACAGCCCATTTAGGGCCCTGGCCTGCCATATTACTCTTCTCCACTTTTCCCGATCCATGGTCTTCTTCCTCCAATCTCTCACTCCTATGGCTTTAGGGACTTTCTCCACCATCTCCAACCATCAGCTTCTTGGTCTGCCCTTTGGCCTTTTCTCATTTGGTGTTGCCTTATACATTGTTCTTAGACCTCTGTTGTTTTCCATTCTTTCTATGTGCCCTACCACCTCAATCTATTCATTTTAATTTCAGCTGTTATATTTGGTTCTTCGTACAGTTCGCACAGCTCTAAATTTGTTCTACTTCTCCACTCGTTATTGTGCTTTACTGCCACGTATGTTTTCATACATATTTTCCCATCCCAAGTGTTAAGCTTTTTTTTAAACTCTCGATTTTATTCGATTTGGTCTAGTTTCCTTTTTACCCTGCACTTTTTTTTTTTGCCTCGATTAATTCCTTGGAAACCCCCCACCCCACGGGAAAAAAAAGGACCCCAGCCATAGCTCTCCAGTTTATTTATTTATTTATCTTTTTTTTTAAAATAAATTTTTATGATTTTTTTTTTGTATTCAAGAATCAGTTTAAATGCGAGAGTTAAATTATATTTACAAATATACATTTTCTAATACAAGGGAGGGGACGTAATCCAATTTGTTAAGATTGTCATGAAAAATTTACAGCATTTATGAATTCAATATAAAAACATTCACAATTGGAAATCTTTATATATATATATATGGAGTAAAAATGATGGTCAATAGATGCTGACATATTGATAAATGCTAAAGGGTTTGAAAAAAAAAAATCCTTTTAAATATTTAACAGGATACACGGTTACACTCTTGGGATAACAATTTAAAATGTTAATATTGTTTTTTTTTTTTTTAATATAAACATAAAATATAATGCGCGTGATATAATATAAAACAACTTTAAACCTCCATAAAGAAATTATTAATACAATAAGCAGACCCTAAATGTTTTATAGAATATGTCAACGGCGGCTCCTTTATATGTCCACAAAGTCAACCCAGAAGACGCCTAAACAGAGTGGGTATTTCATTGGTTAATTCCCTTCTCCCTGCAGGATTACCTCCCCTGTCCATAACACCAACTTGACAAAGTAATTTCATTCGAGTACGGCCATCTTCACATTTACTCGAGACACGGCCAGAGGGCGGGAAAATGTACCCGTCTGCTACATGAACACAAACTCATAGCTGAGATCTACCCGTCTGCTACATTATACAAACTCGTAGCTCAAATGTACTAGGGGTGGAATAAAAAAAAACACAGAAAAAGAAAAAAAGTTAACTTTTAACTTGCATCTTTTGAAAAATCTGGCAAGAGCGTAACTAAGATAACAAATCTGGATGTAAAAAAAAACAGACGATGTTAGACTGGAAGGCGGTTTGTTTTGGTTACGGCTTGGATGGGACGCGCTCGGTGGTTCCGCCGTGTGTAAATTTGTAGCCCCGATCGGTGTGTCACAGGGTTATGTTCTAGTAATTCATCTCACCGTTGCCTAACTGCATGAGTTTGGTCAGGGGTGGGCAAACATTTCGAACCGCGAGCCACATCGGATTCTAAAATTTAACAGAAAGGCCGGATGCAGAATAGATGGAATGTTTTAATGATATAATACAAATAACTTGGATTGGATCAGTCGGGCTGACGGCCTGCGGCCCGCATTAGGCCCACTCATGACTTAGGCGATTCCTAACTTGTAGCTAATCTTGACTACTGCATGATGGGTAATTTATGCTGCCTGTTAAAGAAAGGTACCTCTATCCTGTTTTATTTACCAATTCGCAAAAGTTAAAAGGTTAAAGGTAAACCTTTTAATATTTTCAACGGTCTAATGTATCCATGGTTATAAAAAATTGATGTTTTAAATTATTTTTTTTTATAATAATGGCTTTTTAGATGAAATTCTCTTCTTGCACATAGACTATTTTAAGTGTGAAGTGAGTGCCGAACCTAGCAATTTGGGGGCTTGGCCACTTTAGGGGCCTTTTTGGGGGCCCCTGCATTTTGACATTCAACACCATGATATGAGATAATGTATATAATATTTAATGTAAAAAAAATTTTTGGGCCCCCCTTAAG
Organism: Bulinus truncatus; assembly: GCA_021962125.1. Taxonomy (NCBI): domain Eukaryota; kingdom Metazoa; phylum Mollusca; class Gastropoda; family Planorbidae; genus Bulinus; species Bulinus truncatus. The sequence continues at coordinate 1,939,922 of JAGDYQ010000048.1, read as the reverse complement.
TTGGGGCCCGAGGGTTACTTTCGAATTTGGACCCCCCCTCCCTAGTTACGCCTTTGTGTGCATCATCACTTCCAGGAGCATTCTGTTAACGCGGTCACCCTCCCCCCCCCCCACTCCCCACCCCTTACAAAAAAAGATGGATGACTAACAGACTGACTTCACAACAAAAAACACTGTTTCAGACCAAAACGAATAAAATCGTTTTTTTTTTGTTCACCACAAAGTTTTTGAATATCATTTAAAAAAAAAAATATCACCCCCTTCCCTCATCCATCTCGCAGTAACTCGAACAATTTATCTCAATGGCATCTCAAACTCCGTGGTTCAATGATTAGGACGATCGGTTGACTACTGAACATTCTTTAAAGAAAACAATCTGCTTTACTATTTTAATGTTTATTTTAAGAAAATGGATTTTAAGAAAAAAATAGAAGATATTTGCCTGGCAAAAGCCGCTGTCTATATCTGTATTCACCAATACCTTCAGCGTTCTGAACAAAGCGGGGGAAAATAAATTACCAGAATCTCCGAGAAATCAAATAAAAACGCACACACAAAAAAATGGAAGAAATATCTCCGTTTTGTTTTTGTTTGTTTGGGAAAAGTGAAAAGAACAGCAGGCGTGAAACTGACGCAAATAAAACATAAAAAGCAAAGGACAAAAAAAATTTTGCTATGACATATATAAACAAAGGTAGACAAATACGAGATATCTTAGAGATTATCGTTCTTGCAGGTAACGGTGATGGGCAGACCACTCGCGCATTCATGTAGAATGTAAATTGATAGTTATCCCCCCTTTAAACTCCCCCCCCCCCTTACCGACGCATAGATAGACGCACACAGTGCATAACTCAAAACAAAACCTGAACCGATTGCTTGATTTTTTTTTAAAATATATATTTCTTTATCTTACCCGTTTCAGTTTACAAGGTTGGGGTTAAAGTTATGGTTATGGTTAGGGTTATGGTTATGGTTAGGGTTATGGTTAGGGTTATGGTTAGGGTTATGGTTAGGGTTGTGGTTAGGGTTATGGTTATGGTTAGGGTTATGGTTAGGGTTATGGTTAGGGTTGTGGTTAGGGTTATGGTTATGGTTAGGGTTATGGTTAGGGTTATGGTTATGGTTAGGGTTAGGGTTATGGTTATGGTTAGGGTTGTGGTTAGGGTTATGGTTATGGTTAGGGTTATGGTTATGGTTAGGGTTGTGGTTAGGGTTATGGTTATGGTTAGGGTTATGGTTAGGGTTATGGTTAGGGTTATGGTTATGGTTATGGTTAGGGTTATGGTTATGGTTATGGTTAGGGTTATGGTTAGGGTTAGGGTTATGGTTAGGGTTAGGGTTATGGTTAGGGTTATGGTTATGGTTAGGGTTAGGGTTATGGTTATGGTTAGGGTTATGGTTATGGTTATGGTTAGGGTTATGGTTAGGGTTAGGGTTATGGTTAGGGTTATGGTTATGGTTATGGTTAGGGTTATGGTTATGGTTATGGTTAGGGTTATGGTTAGGGTTAAGGGGACGGATGGTCGTGCGGTAACGCGCTCGACTGTCGATCTGAAGGTACCTGGTTCGATCTCCGGTGAGGACCAAGGAAATTTTTCAGGTCTTGGCTCAAGTTCCCGATATATCTCCCGTGGTGCCTCCATGGCCATTGCACTATCGGCTATGGTGGGGATGAAAGAAGGGCACCATAAAACCGTCCCATTAGTGGTTTATAGGATCTAAGGGATTTCATCTCATCCTTACAGGGACTTTACACATGGTTAGGGTTAGGGTTATGGTTAGGGTTAGGGTTAGGGTTATGGTTAGGGTTAGGGTTATGGTTAGGGTTATGGTTATGGTTAGGGTTATGGTTATGGTTATGGTTATGGTTAGGGTTATGGTTAGGGTTAGGGTTATGGTTAGGGTTATGGTTAGGGTTATGGTTAGGGTTATGGTTATGGTTAGGGTTAGGGTTATGGTTATAGTTAGGGTTAGGGTTATGGTTAGGGATATGGTAAGGGTTATATGGCGTCAGAATGAATCAGTCTAAATCTAAATTAGGGTTAGGGTTAGGGTTAGAGGTTAGGGTTAGGGTTATGGTTAGGGTTATGGTAGGGTTAGGGTTAGGGTTAGGGTTAGAGTTATGGTTAGGGTTATGGTTATGGTTAGGGTTATGGTTATGGTTAGGGTTATGGTTATGGTTAGGGTTATGGTTATGGTTATGGTTAGGGTTAGGGTTATGGTTAGGGTTAGGGTTATGGTTAGGGTTATGGTTAGGGTTATGGTTATGGTTAGGGTTATGGTTAGGGTTAGGGTTATGGTTAGGGTTATGGTAAGGGTTATATGGCGTCAGAATGAATCAGTCTAAATCTAAATTAGATACCTGCTGTGATGTAGCAGAGATCACCTGGTTGGTTGGTGGGGGGGGGAGGACGGGCGGCTTAGTAAATGGGGTACCGCCCACACTCTTTGAATAACAAAATCAAATGGAGATCAAACCAATCTTTTTAGTGAGCGAACTTTCGGGCCACTGGATACATTGACAGGGTTAGGGTTAGGGTTAGGGTTAGGGTTATGGTTATGGTTAGGGTTATGGTTAGGGTTATGGTTAGGGTTGTGGTTAGGGTTATGGTTATGGTTAGGGTTATGGTTATGGTTAGGGTTATGGTTATGGTTAGGGTTAGGGTTATGGTTATGGTTAGGGTTGTGGTTAGGGTTATGGTTATGGTTAGGGTTATGGTTATGGTTAGGGTTGTGGTTAGGGTTATGGTTATGGTTAGGGTTATGGTTAGGGTTAGGGTTAGGGTTATGGTTATGGTTAGGGTTATGGTTATGGTTATGGTTAGGGTTAGGGTTATGGTTATGGTTAGGGTTGTGGTTAGGGTTATGGTTATGGTTAGGGTTATGGTTATGGTTAGGGTTGTGGTTAGGGTTATGGTTATGGTTAGGGTTATGGTTAGGGTTAGGGTTAGGGTTATGGTTATGGTTATGGTTAGGGTTATGGTTATGGTTATGGTTAGGGTTATGGTTAGGGTTAGGGTTATGGTTAGGGTTAGGGTTAGGGTTATGGTTAGGGTTATGGTTATGGTTAGGGTTAGGGTTAGGGTTATGGTTAGGGTTATGGTTATGGTTATGGTTAGGGTTATGGTTAGGGTTAGGGTTATGGTTAGGGTTATGGTTATGGTTATGGTTAGGGTTATGGTTATGGTTATGGTTAGGGTTATGGTTAGGGTTAGGGTTATGGTTAGGGTTATGGTTAGGGTTATGGTTAGGGTTATGGTTATGGTTAGGGTTATGGTTATGGTTATGGTTAGGGTTATGGTTAGGGTTATGGTTAGGGTTATGGTTAGGGTTATGGTTATGGTTAGGGTTAGGGTTATGGTTATAGTTAGGGTTAGGGTTATGGTTAGGGATATGGTAAGGGTTATATGGCGTCAGAATGAATCAGTCTAAATCTAAATTAGGGTTAGGGTTAGGGTTAGAGGTTAGGGTTAGGGTTATGGTTAGGGTTATGGTAGGGTTAGGGTTAGGGTTAGGGTTAGGGGTTAGGGTTAGGGTTAGGGTTAGAGTTATGGTTAGGGTTATGGTTATGGTTAGGGTTATGGTTATGGTTAGGGTTATGGTTATGGTTATGGTTATGGTTATGGTTATGGTTAGGGTTATGGTTATGGTTATGGTTAGGGTTAGGGTTATGGTTAGGGTTATGGTTAGGGTTATGGTTAGGGTTATGGTTAGGGTTATGGTTAGGGTTAGGGTTATGGTTAGGGTTAGGGTTATGGTTAGGGTTATGGTTATGGTTAGGGTTAGGGTTATGGTTAGGGTTAGGGTTATGGTTAGGGTTATGGTAAGGGTTATATGGCGTCAGAATGAATCAGTCTAAATCTAAATTAGATACCTGCTGTGATGTAGCAGAGATCACCTGGTTGGTTGGTGGGGGGGGGAGGACGGGCGGCTTAGTAAATGGGGTACCGCCCACACTCTTTGAATAACAAAATCAAATGGAGATCAAACCAATCTTTTTAGTGAGCGAACTTTCGGGCCACTGGATACATTGACAGGGAGGTTGGTGGGGGGGGAGGAGGAGGGGGACAGATCAGCTGCCCGCCCACGGTTAGGGTTAGGGTTAGGGTTAGGGTTAGGGTTATGGTTATGGTTAGGGTTGTGGTTAGGGTTATGGTTATGGTTAGGGTTATGGTTAGGGTTATGGTTAGGGTTATGGTTGTGGTTAGGGTTATGGTTATGGTTAGGGTTATGGTTAGGGTTATGGTTAGGGTTATGGTTATGGTTAGGGTTAGGGTTATGGTTATGGTTATGGTTAGGGTTATGGTTAGGGTTAGGGTTATGGTTAGGGTTATGGTTAGGGTTATGGTTATGGTTAGGGTTAGGGTTATGGTTATGGTTAGGGTTATGGTTATGGTTATGGTTAGGGTTATGGTTAGGGTTAGGGTTATGGTTAGGGTTATGGTTATGGTTATGGTTAGGGTTATGGTTATGGTTAGGGTTATGGTTAGGGTTAGGGTTATGGTTAGGGTTAGGGTTAGGGTTATGGTTAGGGTTATGGTTAGGGTTATGGTTATGGTTAGGGTTATGGTTATGGTTATGGTTAGGGTTATGGTTAGGGTTAGGGTTATGGTTAGGGTTATGGTTAGGGTTATGGTTAGGGTTATGGTTATGGTTAGGGTTATGGTTATAGTTAGGGTTAGGGTTATGGTTAGGGATATGGTAAGGGTTATATGGCGTCAGAATGAATCAGTCTAAATCTAAATTAGGGTTAGGGTTAGGGTTAGAGGTTAGGGTTAGGGTTATGGTTAGGGTTATGGTAGGGTTAGGGTTAGGGTTAGGGGTTAGGGTTAGGGTTAGAGTTATGGTTAGGGTTATGGTTATGGTTAGGGTTATGGTTATGGTTAGGGTTATGGTTATGGTTATGGTTAGGGTTATGGTTATGGTTATGGTTAGGTTATGGTTAGGGTTATGGTTAGGTTAGGGTTATGGTTAGGGTTATGGTTAGGGTTATGGTTATGGTTAGGGTTAGGGTTATGGTTAGGGTTAGGGTTAGGGTTATGGTTAGGGTTATGGTAAGGGTTATATGGCGTCAGAATGAATCAGTCTAAATCTAAATTAGATACCTGCTGTGATGTAGCAGAGATCACCTGGTTGGTTGGTGGGGAGGACGGGCGGCTTAGTAAATGGGGTACCGCCCACACTCTTTGAATAACAAAATCAAATGGAGATCAAACCAATCTTTTTAGTGAGCGAACTTTCGGGCCACTGGATACATTGACAGGGTTAGGGTTAGGGTTAGGGTTAGGGTTATGGTTATGGTTAGGGTTATGGTTAGGGTTATGGTTAGGGTTGTGGTTAGGGTTATGGTTATGGTTAGGGTTATGGTTATGGTTAGGGTTATGGTTAGGGTTAGGGTTAGGGTTATGGTTAGGGTTGTGGTTAGGGTTATGGTTATGGTTAGGGTTATGGTTATGGTTAGGGTTGTGGTTAGGGTTATGGTTATGGTTAGGGTTATGGTTAGGGTTAGGGTTATGGTTATGGTTATGGTTAGGGTTATGGTTATGGTTATGGTTAGGGTTATGGTTAGGGTTAGGGTTATGGTTAGGGTTAGGGTTATGGTTAGGGTTATGGTTATGGTTAGGGTTAGGGTTATGGTTAGGGTTATGGTTATGGTTATGGTTAGGGTTATGGTTATGGTTAGGGTTATGGTTATGGTTAGGGTTGTGGTTAGGGTTATGGTTATGGTTAGGGTTATGGTTAGGGTTAGGGTTAGGGTTATGGTTATGGTTATGGTTAGGGTTATGGTTATGGTTATGGTTAGGGTTATGGTTAGGGTTAGGGTTATGGTTAGGGTTAGGGTTAGGGTTATGGTTAGGGTTATGGTTATGGTTAGGGTTAGGGTTAGGGTTATGGTTAGGGTTATGGTTATGGTTAGGGTTATGGTTAGGGTTAGGGTTATGGTTAGGGTTATGGTTATGGTTATGGTTAGGGTTATGGTTATGGTTATGGTTAGGGTTATGGTTAGGGTTAGGGTTATGGTTAGGGTTATGGTTAGGGTTATGGTTAGGGTTATGGTTATGGTTAGGGTTATGGTTATGGTTATGGTTAGGGTTATGGTTAGGGTTATGGTTAGGGTTATGGTTAGGGTTATGGTTATGGTTAGGGTTAGGGTTATGGTTATAGTTAGGGTTAGGGTTATGGTTAGGGATATGGTAAGGGTTATACGGCGTCAGAATGAATCAGTCTAAATCTAAATTAGGGTTAGGGTTAGGGTTAGAGGTTAGGGTTAGGGTTATGGTTAGGGTTATGGTAGGGTTAGGGTTAGGGTTAGGGTTAGGGGTTAGGGTTAGGGTTAGGGTTAGAGTTATGGTTAGGGTTATGGTTATGGTTAGGGTTATGGTTATGGTTAGGGTTATGGTTATGGTTATGGTTATGGTTATGGTTATGGTTAGGGTTATGGTTATGGTTATGGTTAGGGTTAGGTTATGGTTAGGGTTATGGTTAGGGTTATGGTTAGGGTTATGGTTAGGGTTATGGTTAGGGTTAGGGTTATGGTTAGGGTTAGGGTTATGGTTAGGGTTATGGTTATGGTTAGGGTTAGGGTTATGGTTAGGGTTAGGGTTATGGTTAGGGTTATGGTAAGGGTTATATGGCGTCAGAATGAATCAGTCTAAATCTAAATTAGATACCTGCTGTGATGTAGCAGAGATCACCTGGTTGGTTGGTGGGGGGGGGAGGACGGGCGGCTTAGTAAATGGGGTACCGCCCACACTCTTTGAATAACAAAATCAAATGGAGATCAAACCAATCTTTTTAGTGAGCGAACTTTCGGGCCACTGGATACATTGACAGGGAGGTTGGTGGGGGGGAGGAGGAGGGGGACAGATCAGCTGCCCGCCCACGGTTAGGGTTAGGGTTAGGGTTAGGGTTAGGGTTATGGTTATGGTTAGGGTTGTGGTTAGGGTTATGGTTATGGTTAGGGTTATGGTTAGGGTTATGGTTA
>JAGDYQ010000048.1:1860434-1930434 GCA_021962125.1 Bulinus truncatus | reverse complement strand
ATGGTTATGGTTAGGGTTATGGTTAGGGTTAGGGTTAGGGTTATGGTTAGGGTTAGGGTTAGGGTTATGGTTAGGGTTATGGTTAGGGTTATGGTTATGGTTAGGGTTATGGTTATGGTTATGGTTATGGTTAGGGTTATGGTTAGGGTTATGGTTAGGGTTATGGTTAGGGTTATGGTTATGGTTAGGGTTATGGTTATAGTTAGGGTTAGGGTTATGGTTAGGGATATGGTAAGGGTTATATGGCGTCAGAATGAATCAGTCTAAATCTAAATTAGGGTTAGGGTTAGGGTTAGAGGTTAGGGTTAGGGTTATGGTTAGGGTTATGGTAGGGTTAGGGTTAGGGTTAGGGTTAGGGGTTAGGGTTAGGGTTAGAGTTATGGTTAGGGTTATGGTTATGGTTAGGGTTATGGTTATGGTTAGGGTTATGGTTATGGTTATGGTTATGGTTAGGGTTATGGTTAAGGTTATGGTTAGGGTTAGGGTTATGGTTAGGGTTATGGTTAGGGTTAGGGTTATGGTTAGGGTTATGGTTAGGGTTATGGTTATGGTTATGGTTAGTGTTAGGGTTATGGTTAGGGTTAGGGTTATGGTTAGGGTTATGGTAAGGGTTATATGGCGTCAGAATGAATCAGTCTAAATCTAAATTAGATACCTGCTGTGATGTAGCAGAGATCACCTGGTTGGTTGGTGGGGGGGGGGAGGACGGGCGGCTTAGTAAATGGGGTACCGCCCACACTCTTTGAATAACAAAATCAAATGGAGATCAAACCAATCTTTTTAGTGAGCGAACTTTCGGGCCACTGGATACATTGACAGGGAGGTTGGTGGGGGGGAGGAGGAGGGGGACAGATCAGCTGCCCGCCCACGGTACCACTTTACATGGTGTCATACTGACAAACAATAACAACATCAACAACCAATGCTTAGTTATTCTTGGAGTCGCGAAACGTTCTTATAAGGCATCTATCTGTTTGTCTGTCTATCTATCTATCTATCTATCTATCTATCTATCTATCTATCTATCTATCTATCTATCTATCTATCTATCTATCTATCTATCTATCTATCTATCTATCTATCTATCTATCTATCTATCTATCTATCTATCTGTCTGTCTGTCTGTCTGTCTGTCTGTCTATCTATCTATCTATCTATCTATCTATCTATCTATCTATCTATCTCTCTATCTATCTATCTATCTATCTATCTATCTATCTATCTATCTATCTATCTCTCTATCTATCTATCTATATATCTATCTATCTATCTATCTATCTATCTATCTATCTATCTATCTATCTATCTATCTATCTATCTATCTATCTGTCTGTCTGTCTGTCTGTCTATCTATCTATCTATCTATCTATCTATCTATCTATCTATCTATCTATCTATCTATCTATCTATCTATCTATCTATCTATCTATCTGTCTGTCTGTCTATCTATCTATCTATCTGTATATCTGTCTGTCTGTCTGTCTGACTATCTGTCTGTCTGCCTATATATATATATATATATATATATATATATATATATATATATATACAGTGGCGTAGCTAAGAGGGGGGGGCGGGGGGGGGCGGACCGCCCCGGGTGACAGCCTATGAAGGGTGACACTATGTCACCTCCAACAAATAAAAAAAGTGGCATTTATAGCAATTTAAGTTGCATGACCATATTTATATTGAATATATTTACATACTATTAAGAACAATGTTTTTACATCTTCTCATAGAGTCAAATGATAATTAGACCTATAAGCGAAAAATGTTGCCGATCTGAATTCGGGGTTTCACTTGTATAAATACGTTTGCCATTCATTGGCTGAACCAAGGGGAAAAAACCACACATGAATATGTGTTATACTGATGTCGATGGTGAGACCGGTAACTTGGCGGTAACTATTTTTAACTGCCAACTTTCTCAGTAAAGAATTATTTACTTACATATTTTAAATATCCAGAATTATATAACAATTAAGAACATAATTTTATTATATTTCTGACTTAACAAAAAATAAAATTATTGATCTATTGTCTAAATAGCATTTTAGATTGATCAAAATAATATATTTAGAACTGTCAATAAAATATGACAGTTTGGCAGCACTGCAGTAGACAAGCACGTCCAGCTTACGTCAGAATGTTTGTTTAGTCTCGTCACCTGTCATCCAACACCCCCTTCCTGCACCCCTCCCCTGTACCTTTCCTTTTCCCGAGAGTCGTCGTGTTATTTTAGCGATAACACAATGGGAGTTAACTCTTTTTAATTGCTGGTGCCTCTGCAACTTAAAATATTTTTAGCGCATTTTCGAGAAAAAATGCGCTATTGTCCCCATTTTGTCTGTCTGTCATCACCCTAGATCTCAGCAGCCATGAGTCCTAGACCCATGGTGTATATACTTTTTTTTGTAGTCTTGTTTTAATTGTTAGAGTTAGAACGCTCAGCATAGCGATAAAACGTTTTACTTTATTATTGTACATGTATGTGTTCTTTTAATACATTGGGTGTATTCGAATGTTGTAAAAAAACATAAGTAAGTACGTTTAATTAAAATATTCTAGATGTATCGAGATTGATTTTTTTTCTTTTTGTTTTAAATCTTCATGTTTAATTACCCAAATCTGCTTTTTCTCACGCTTTTTCATTTAATTTCTGAAATAAAAGTAAGAAAAAATCACTATAGTAATTTAGTTTAATTAACTCTTGTAGCTTTTACGGGGTGATTTTTTGAATGATACACTTAGTGAACATTCGTTTGCTAACAATCCGTCTTGTGTAACGTTTTTTGGAAGTCTTGAGGCGCTGTACATGCTGATGCAGTTAAGCCAGTGATACAGAAGTTTAACAAGTTTGTGGAAGCCATTGAAGCTCTTTGTGATTTCGAAGAAAGCGTCGAGACAAGAGGCGCTGCGCACAATCTGTTGCCAGCTTACATACGACTTTTCTTTTATTTCGTTCTTGTTTTTCTGGGGTGACGTATTACAAGAAGTTAACTTAGCACAGAAGTACATGCAAACACCAGGTATTACTGTGGACATGGTTGCAACCAAACTCTCAAGGTCTTTTTGCAGTGTACGAAGGTTGTTGACAATGCCGTACAGCAGGCATTTGTGAAATTGTAGAACTTGATATCCTTACAGAGAAGAGAATCATAAGAAAGACAAGATTACCAGGAGAGGAAGCAAGAGATGCTGGATTGTCATTGCAGCAGGAGACCAAGAGAGCAATGTTAGAGTGTCTGGACCGTTTTCATATGGAGTTAGATACGAGAGGAAAGGCAGTGAATGACATTTTGCTGACTTTTTCTTCCGTTCAGCCAGACCATATTATTTGTGCCAACGACGAAGAAATACAGTCTTCTGTTACCAAGCTCACAGCCATGTATGATGAGCTGTCTGAAAAAGACATTTGTCTAGAAATTCCACGTTTAAGGCGACACCTACAAGCAACCGAAATAAACTTGGAGGAAGCCAAGCACTGGACTGTACTGCAATTCCTACGGTTTATCATCAAGTGGGACTTTGTTGAATCATTGCCATATCTTACGCTGACTCTAAGATTCTTTCTGACAATATGTGTTTATGTGGCATCGTGTGAAAGAAGTTTCTCCAAAATGAAACTTATAAAAAATTACCTCCGGTCAACCATAAGCCAGTCGAGATTGTCGGATCTGGCTGTTCTGTCCATTGAACGCGCGCTTACAAGACAAATAGATTTTGACGATGTCGTTGACCTGTTTGCCACAATGAAAACAAGAAGACATTCCTTCTAGGACTATAATGTCGAAGGACATTCAGACATTCTTTTGGGCTGTGCATTCCGAGTTCTGCAGTTTGTATTTAGATGTTCTGAAAGTGAAATGTTGCGTTTTAAAAAATGTTTGGATTTGAACTATTTGTTTTGTGGTATTGGATTTGGATTTTGTCTTGGATCATACATGTAAGCAGTAACGTACCGGTCAGTAGAGTAAAGTAGAGCCTAGAGGTAGAGTATATATGAAAGTTTAGCCACACCTAGCCATTCAGCATAGGGTCGTGTGGGGTCACTGGGGTGACATTCGAACGGACCGCCCCGGGTGACGTTTACTCTAGCTACGCCACTGTATATATATATCTATGTAACCAACTATGCTTCCATCTGTCTTGATAGATACAGATAGATAGATATGTAAAGAGACATGTAGTTAAAAAAATATCATTAACCTTTGTTATCCACAGTTATTTCATCCACCTTATCACAAGGTGTGATATTTTTTTTACAACACTTTGTGCCAACTGAGAAAATTGTAAGACTTAAAATAAATAAATAAATGAGAACCAAGGGCAGATAAAAGGAGCTGTCATTGCCTCCCTTTAATTAAAGGGAGGTTTGGGGGGGGGGCTATGAAAATGTTGCAGAAACCACATTGACACCATATGTGTGAGAGAAAACAGACATAGAGAGTGTGTGTGAGAGAAAACAGACATAGAGAGTGTGTGTGAGAGAAAACAGACATAGAGAGTGTGTGTGAGAGAAAACAGACATAGAGAGTGTGTGTGAGAGAAAACAGACATAGAGAGTGTGTGTGAGAGAAAACAGACATAGAGAGTGTGTGTGAGAGAAAACAGACATAGAGAGTGTGTGTGAGAGAAAACAGACATAGAGAGTGTGTGTGTGAAAAAACAGACATAGAGAGTGTGTGTGAGAGAAAACAGACATAGAGAATGTGTGTGTGAAAAAACAGACATAGAGAGTGTGTGTGAGAGAAAACAGACATAGAGAATGTGTGTTTGAAAAAAAAGACATAGAGAGTGTGTGTGAGAGAAAACAGACATAGAGAATGTGTGTGTGAAAAAACAGACATAGAGAGTGTGTGTGAGAGAAAACAGACATAGAGAATGTGTGTGTGTAAAAACAGACATAGAGAGTGTGTGTGAGAGAAAACAGACATAGAGAATGTGTGTGTGTAAAAACAGACATAGAGAGTGTGTGTGAGAGAAAACAGACATAGAGAATGTGTGTATGTGGAAAAACAGACATAGAGAATGTGTGTGTGAAAAAACAGACATAGAGAGTGTGTGTGAGAAAAAACAGACATAGAGTGTGTGTGTGTGTGAAAAAAACAGACATAGACTGTTTGTGTGAGAGAGAGGAAACAGACATAGAGAGTGTGTGTGAGAGAAAACAGACATAGAGAATGTGTGTGAGAGAAAACAGACATAGAGAATGTGTGTGAGAGAAAACAGACATAGAGAATGTGTGTGAGAGAAAACAGACATAGAGAATGTGTGTGAGAGAAAACAGACATAGAGAGTGTGTGTGAGTGAAAACAGACATAGAGAGTGTGTGTGAGAGAAAACAGACATAGAGAGTGTGTGTGAGAGAAAACAGACATAGAGAGTGTGTGTGAGAGAAAACAGACATAGAGAGTGTGTGTGAGTGAAAACAGACATAGAGAGTGTGTGTGAGAGAAAACAGACATAGAGAGTGTGTGTGAGAGAAAACAGACATAGAGAGTGTGTGTGAGAGAAAACAGACATAGAGAGTGTGTGTGAGAGAAAACAGACATAGAGAGTGTGTGTGAGAGAAAACAGACATAGAGAGTGTGTGTGAAAGAAAACAGACATAGAGAGTGTGTGTGAGAGAAAACAGACATAGAGAATGTGTGTGTGAAAAAACAGACATAGAGAGTGTGTGTGAGAGAAAACAGACATAGAGAATGTGTGTGTGTAAAAACAGACATAGAGAGTGTGTGTGAGAGAAAACACATAGAGAATGTGTGTATATGAAAAAACAGACATAGAGAGTGTGTGTGAGAGAAAACAGACATAGAGAATGTGTGTGAGAGAAAACAGACATAGAGAGTGTGTGTGAGAGAAAACAGACATAGAGAATGTGTGTGTGAAAAAACAGACATAGAGAGTGTGTGTGAGAGAAAACAGACATAGAGAATGTGTGTATGTGGAAAAACAGACATAGAGAATGTGTGTGTGAAAAAACAGACATAGAGAGTGTGTGTGAGAAAAAACAGACATAGAGTGTGTGTGTGTGTGAAAAAAACAGACATAGACTGTTTGTGTGAGAGAGAGAAAACAGACATAGAGTTTGTGTGAGAGAAAACAGACATAGAGTGTGTGTGATAGAAAACAGACATAGAATGTGTGTGAGAGAAAACAGAAATAGAGTGTGTGTGAGAGAAAACAGACATAGAGATTGTGTGTATGTGAAAAAACAGACATAGAGAATGTGTGTGTGTGAAAAAACAGACATAGAGAGTGTCAGTGAGAGAAAACAGACATAGAGTGTGTGTGTGTGAAAAAAAAACAGACATAGAGAGTGTGTGTGAGAGAAAACAGACATAGAGTGTTTGTGTGAGAGAGAGAAAACAGACATAGAGTGTGTGTGAGAGAAAACAGACATAGAGAATGTGTGTGTGAGAGAAAACAGACATAGAGAATGTGTGTGTGAGAGAAAACAGACATAGAGTGTGTGTGTGAGAGAAAACAGACATAGAGTGTGTGTGAGAGAAAACAGACATAGAGAATGTGTGAGAGAAAACAGACATAGAGAATGTGTGTGAGAGAAAACAGACATAGAGTGTGTGTGAGAGAAAACAGACATAGAGTGTGTGTGAGATAAAACAGACATAGAGAATGTGTGTGTGTGAGAAAACAGACATAGAGATTGTGTGTGAGAGAAAACAGACATAGAGTGTGTGTGTGTGTGAGAGAGAAAACAGACATAGAGAGTGTGTGTGAGAGAAAACAGACATAGAGAATGTGTGTGAGAGAAAACAGACACAGAGAGTGTGTGAAAGTGGTTGTCAACATTGTGGAGATGATGTATGAGTCACCATTGTGTGGAGCAACGTTTGATTCATTGTGTGGGGCTGATGTTTGAACCATATTTGAGACATTGTGTGATCCGATGTTTGAACCGTTGTGTGGTCCGATGTTTGGACCATGTTTGAGACATTGTGTGGAGCAACGTTTGATTCATTGTGTGGGGCCGATGTTTGGACCATGTTTGAGACATTGTGTGGGGCCGATGTTTGGACCGTTGTGTGGTCCGATGTTTGAACCGTTGTGTGGTCCGATGTTTGGACCATGACATTGTGTGATCCGATGTTTGGACCGTTGTGTGATCCGATGTTTGGACCGTTGTGTGGAAGTGTGGAAAGCTGTGTGATTGTTTTGTATTTTTGCTTATGTGTTTCTTAGTGTGATGTGTGATTGTTTGTGTGTGACTTCTAGGAGTAGGAGAAATGGGCTTAAGGTAGGATTAACAAATGAACACCACGTCCATCTGACAGGATCTTTTAAGTCTGTAATCTGTCTAGCCAGGGTCACGCCCTGACAATGACAGCTCCGTCTAACAAACTCTTGGGAATTGTAGAAAGCCTCGAACAAGAAAAATGTACTAAATAGTTATATGGCATTATGTTCAGCCTATTTGATGTAAATTATGTTCAGTTTATTTGGTGCATATTTTGTGAAGCCTATTTGGTGTATTTAATGTGCAGCCTTTTTGGTGTATTCATGAATGTATTCTATGTGCAGCCTATTTTGTGCATTCATGAATGTATTCTATGTATATGTGATATTTATATGATACTGCAGTACAAATTAAAATATAAGTTCATTATTAGCACGCCTTGACTCTTTCTGAATGGTGTCTTGGTGAGGACCAATCCACGGTGAGAATACTATATGTACGTTACAGTTGAATATATATATATATATATATATATATATATATATATATAATACTCATTTCCAGTGTGCGTTAAATCGAAAGTAAAGAATTAATACAACAGTGTTCCAGTTTAAAATACAACCATGAAAAAAATCGGATCTGCCCGAAACCAAAAAAATAACCTAGCCTACCGATCAAGGTTTTGCAGGGTACAGCTAGTAGTACATACAACTTAAAGCTAATGACTTTTATTTTGCCGTTGCTTAAAATGCATAACGTGACAAAACTGTAGAGAACCGCTTCTGCTAAGATTATCAGGGGGGGGGCATATTTGCTAGCGATGGCCTCCTCAGCGTTTTTAACCAAGCCCCTCAATAGGTAGCTTTGGGTCTTAGGGGGGGGTCCCAAAATGCAACGCTGCCTTGGGGTCGATAAATGTACCTTTTGCCCTAGAGTCCCCTAAATGAGCCTTTATCTAGGCTCAACAAATGTATTTTTTTTTTGCCTAGGCCCCACAAGAACGGCCCTGCGTTAACCACATTAAGCATCAAGGCTTCCAGGGTCACCCACACTGCAGTACAGGTCATTATGCGAGTAACTTTTACCATGAAAGATTGCTGGACCAGGGACGATGACTCATGAGGAAGGGTTAAGTTTTAAAGTGCAAGATTGTCACATGATTGTGACGACAATGTAACGCGGTTGTAATGGAACATTAAAGAAGCTTAACTCATGTTTCCTGCACCTAAAACCGAGCACTGGGAGTTGAATTTCGCAACACGAATTTACAGCCCTCTTGTATCCATCCCCCCCAGTCTTTAATCTCGTTACAATTCTCACCCACGCTTTCTCTCTGTGTCTCTTAAAGCCCTTGTTTTGTTAACCGTATCTTGGGTTCTCTCTCTCTCTCTCTCTCCCCCTCCCCCCTTCAATCACACACGAATAAAAAACGTTGTTTATCTTATTAATTATTCCTCTGTACTCGACTGAACATCATTTTTGTAGTTTTATATAATGCGATTGTGTCTTTGTAAACTTGATAAACTTCATGAAAAAGAATATATATATATATACACACACACACACACACACAAAAAGATCTATTTATGTGAAGCTTTCACAAACAAACACGTGCTCACACTAAAATGCACATACATCTACAATTTACTCGTCTACCTTCCTCGACACACACACACACACACACACACGCACACACACATTTGAAAACTTGAGCCTACACAAACGTACAGTTCAGTCAGTGGTTCTGTTATTGTTCATCCTGTTCACCTGCAGGTCTGGATTTGAGTCTCTGCGGCGCGTACTTGCATTTGACCCACATTGGTTACGTCTGCTACTGTCATTGTGCCCAATACAGCCACTTCACCTTTCCCCTCCCCCCTCCCCCCCCCCCATATAAGAAGCGATACGACTGGCTACTAACAACATTGACTGGAGAACTGCGGGGGGTTGGGTTACGTAGAGAAAGACAGTGGGGGGGGGGAGGGGCTGAGACCGTTTTTTTTTTGGGGGGGGGGGGGAAAGCGTGTGAGGGGTCATGAAGGTTAAGGATTGGAAGTAATGGAATTCGCACGTGCAGGGGATAACTGATGTAACTCACTGAATGTTACGTAGGTCAAGGGGTGGGGGGGCTGTTGGTGGTGGGGGTGGGGGGGAGCAGTAAAACCTTCACAGCGCATCTGGAGGAGTCCATTCCATAACCTGGTCACTTGGCTAATGACCTCTGGCTGAAAATGGAGAAAGGCTGAGAGTTTATTTTTGATTAATTTGGATCACCGTCAGGAACCACAAAGGGGGCGGAGCACTCTTGTGGAGAAATGCAATTAAGTCCCCTTAAAAGGAATTCCCGCAAAAGCCACGGCCTGATGATGTCCATTAATGTGACGTCATTTGTTTGTGTCAGAGTGTCCCCGGGGATATTTGTAACGTTAACAAACAGCGCAGAGTCTTTTGGGTTGAGTCTTGGGAGAAAAAAAAAGGTACGGGGGCAGAGGTCGTTTTTTCATTTTTGTATTTTATCAAAGTGAAAGTAACGGACACGCCCATCTGATAGCATGGGGGGGGGGGGTCAAGTCTGTGACCTGTCCAGTCAATGACACGTCATGACCAAGATAAACCTTTCCAACTAAACCTTGGGCTTAGCGTTTTGTGTCAGTGCTGACTAACAGTGCCGAACCTAGGTATTTGGTGTCCGGGGGGAGGGGGGGAGGCTTGGCCTCTTTGGGGGACCCTTGCATTTTGACATTCGACTCCATGACATGAGATAATGTACTTAATATTTAATGTAAAAAAATTTTGGAGGCCCTCCTCAAGCTGGGGCCCGGGGGGGGGACCTTCAAATTACGACCCCCCTTCCCCACCCAAGGTACGCCTCTGGCTGACTAGGCAGCGTCAATATGATATGTTTAATAAAAAAAAATTATTCTACAACCGGCCATGTTTTCAAACAAAATTGTATGGTATCTACACATTTTAATTTTATTTAGTTAATTCACATCGCAGGCGGCAGTAGTTCTGTTTTTTTTTTGTTTTTTTTTTATTATTATTTAAACATTTTCGAAATTTCATATACATTCATTTCTCATTGGTTGCCAAATTTTATCTCCTATAATGTTTGGAATAGAATAAGTAATATTCTCTAAATCGTATGTTTTTTTCGCCATTTCCATTTAAATTGTGGGCGGGGGGAGGCGGGGGTAGGGGTGGGAGGAGGAAGGTTGATAGCTCTCAATCAAATACGAAACTAACTGATAGCTCATGTATGAAGTAAAATTGATAAACAAGATAAGTGATTGCGCAGGCCTGAGGAGAAATTTATACGAAACTAAGTGATAGCTGAAAAAAACGCAAACATTAATTCGAGTCTAGAAGATAATTTCCGAAAGGTTTACATCACTTTCTGCGACTCTTTTTTTTTTGGTGCTTCTTAGCAGGGTCGTTGTAAGGTAATCAAGGGGTCGTTGCTCGAGGCGCGCTCTCATACTATTTAAAAATAAAATGTTTGCATGTCATAAACAAGGTCGCCAGCTTTTAGCTTCTTCAGAGCGTCAGCAACCATTCCACCAGAATTGCCTTTCGCCAGCTTTTAGCTTCTTCAGAGCGTCAGCAACCATTCCACCAGAATTGCCTTTCGCCAGCTTTTAGCTTCTTCAGAGCGTCAGCAACCATTCCACCAGAATTGCCTTTCGCCAGCTTTTAGCTTCTTCAGGGCGTCAGCAAGCATTCCACCAGCATTGCCTTTCGCCAGCTTTTAGCTTCTTCAGAGCGTCAGCAACCATTCCACCAGAATTGCCTTTCGCCAGCTTTTAGCTTTTTCAGGGCGTCAGCAACCATTCCACCAGCATTGCCTTTCGCCAGCTTTTAGCTTCTTCAGGGCGTCAGCAAGCATTCCACCAGCATTGCCTTTCGCCAGCTTTTAGCTTCTTCAGAGCGTCAGCAACCATTCCACCAGAATTGCCTTTCGCCAGCTTTTAGCTTTTTCAGGGCGTCAGCAACCATTCCACCAGCATTGCCTTTCGCCAGCTTTTAGCTTCTTCAGGGCGTCAGCAAGCATTCCACCAGCATTACCCCCTTTAAGTCATCGGTTTTTATCTAACTCAGTATCATCAGTCATATATGTTTCTGTGTCCAACCAGCCCAAACATTCTTACAAAAATGTCCACCTATTACAACGTTCGTGAACAGGCTGTTCTGAAGACAGCAGCTGCCGTACACAACTCTTCCTCCTCTTGCACACCAACCTTTTCCAAGCCAGGGCCGACCTTAGACCTATTTGACCTATTGCTCCTGATTGGACCCCCGCGCCTGGCAGGGGCCCCGCAGTTTACATTTAGCATTAATAGTAATAGTTGATGTTGTAAAAAAAATCAGAAGAGGGGCCCCGCGAGCATCCGTTAAATTGGGCCCCGCAATTAGTAAGGCTGGCCCTGTTTCGTTTCCAGCATTATTTGGACTATTGTGACTTAACATTTCAAAAGCAAACCTTAAAGATTAGTAGCAGGCATAACAAATTCTTCTAGCGGCTCTCTTCTTGAACAAAAAAAAACAAAAAAACCTTTACATCCTAACAGTGGGCGGAAATATTATGCCGCAGAAGTCATTCCTAAAGATGGCGATAGTCACACCAGATTCTTACCACAGCACTAGTATTACACAGATCCTGACATTCCGACCGAGGCTGATGCATTACTATGACGTATACATTGTTAGACGGCATGACCTACATACAGTAGTCGTTAATGAACTTGAAGGTGTAATCAGACACACACATACACACACACACACACACAAATACCAGCCCCTGGTTCGATGTGCAGAGTGTGTGTGAAGAATGGGCGGAGGGTGAGTAGAGATAACCTTGTAGTAAGTAACGCGCCCTTCCCACAGGCTCCGCCCCCCTCTCCCTCACCCCCCCCCCCCCAACAGGAACAAAACAAATAGTGCTCACTGCATGCTGGGAAGGTTGCCAAGTCGGTGTTCAGGTTTTCATTAACTGTGGGACGTTATTTGCCAGTAAACACCCCCACCCCCCTCCTCCCTAACCCATCCTCCTTGACTCCTCCTCTGAAAGGTTTATCTGGGAGGGGGGGCGGTCAGGGCCGTTACCTGGAACATATTACCTGTGCTCACACGTGCCGGACATTGGAATACCTGGTTTTCAAGATCATTCCGGAATCAGCCGGTCGGTAGGGTATACGGCTTTTTAAACGAAGAAAGGAAGCATAGCGGGTGATGAGATGGAGGAGACAAAACAGCAGCACAGACAGGTCTGATTAAATAAAATCAGTCAGAGGAAACAATGAATGAATGAAATGTGTTTAGCTAGTGTTGGAGTAAAGGAAAAAAAAACATCATATACAAAACAATAAATGTATGCCTAGGCAGTATTTTAAAAGTTGAAAGTTCACATTAACAGTAAATGGCAGCTTTGAGATGTTCATTGTGAAATTTAAGTAGTTTGGCGTGTGTATGTGTGTGTGTGTATGAGTGTGTGTGTGTGCATGTATGTGTGTGTGTGTGTGTATGAGTGTGTGTGTGTGTATGAGTGTGTATGTGTGTGTGTGTGTGTGTGTGTGTGTGGAGTCCCTGTAAGGATGAGATGAAATCTCTCAGATCCTTTAAACCACTGATGGGACAGTTTTAATGGTGCCCTTCTTTATTCCACGCCTTGTCCCTTAGTGCACTGGCCATGGGGGCACCACGGGAGATACAGCGGGAACTGTCACCATAGCCTGACACATCTATTGGTCCTCACTGTCACTCCTCACCGGATATCGAACGGGGGGGGGCCTCAGTCCCATCCGTCCCTATAATTAGTTTGAAAACATGGCCGGTTGTAGACTAAATTTTTTTTATTAAACATATCATATTGACGCTGCCTAGTCAGCCAGAGGCGTACCTTGGGTGGGAAGGGGGGGGGTCGTGATTTAAAAGTACCCCCCCCCCCCCGAGACCCAGCTTGAGGAGGGCCTCCAAAATTATTTTTTTTACATTAAATATTAAGTACATTATCTCATGTCATGGAGTCGAATGTCAAAATGCAGGGGTCCCCCAAAGAGGCCAAGCCCCGCCCCCCCAGGACACCAAATACCTAGGTTCGGCACTGTTAGTCAGCACTGACACAAAACGTTAAACCCAAAGTTTA
The DNA here is from genome assembly GCA_021962125.1 of Bulinus truncatus. Taxonomy (NCBI): domain Eukaryota; kingdom Metazoa; phylum Mollusca; class Gastropoda; family Planorbidae; genus Bulinus; species Bulinus truncatus. Next base: position 1,917,091 of record JAGDYQ010000048.1, on the reverse strand, counting down.
GAATCAAAGGTTTGCGTTGATATTTAGTCTCAAGTACTTTTTTTCCGCAATTAAAAAAAAAATATATTTTGCGAAAGTTTGCAGCCATGTCACCGGAAAAACAACAACAACGACAAAAAAAAAAGACTCGGTTATTGAATTGAAAAATTATTCAATTAAAGTAAAAAGTAAAGTTTCCCTTCAGCCCCAAAAGGGCCCATCGGGGCAGATGAAGTGTAGAATTCATCTGTTTCAGTAACCTTGGCATATAAAGGGATTGTATAAAGGGATTATGTGGTTAGCACAACGACCAGCCGCCTTCACTCCCCCAACTAAATTCAGGTACCCATTTAAAGCTGGGGGGACTTGGGGGGACTTTCACCAGGACCTGAAAAAATTCCCAAGGTTCTCACTGAGATTCGAACCCGGGACCCTCCGGTCAACAGTCGAGCGCTCTACACCGCACGACCACCACAATTAAAGGCCGATATCAAAATAATTTTAACTGATTACGATTCGATTGCCGATATTTTTTTTCTTACGATTACTATACAACTCACGAATCCTATAATAAAAGGAACCAGCAGTATCCGATTCCACTAAATGGATATTTAGAAATCGAATCATTCTGTAAAAACTTTCAAATTCCTACATCCTTTGTTATTCCATGTTTCACTACGATATAAAATACATGTACTGACAACTCTCAATATCAACAATGATATTTCCGATACAATGACCCATTGACACACACACACATCCACACCCACCGACACATACACTTACACACATACACACACACACATACACACCCACACACATATACTCATCCACATACACACACTCACACCCACACACATAAACACACCCACATACACACCCACACACACATACACACACCCACACACATACACACACAATCTCTCTCTCACACACCCACACACATACACACCAACACAAAAACACACACACTCACACACACACACATACACACACATACACACACACATACACACACACATACACACACCCACACACATAAACACACCCACATACACCCACACACACACATACACACACCCACACACACACAATCTCTCTCACACACACCCACACACATAAACACACCCACATACACACCCACACACACATACAGACACCCACACACATACACACACAATCTCTCTCACACACACCCACACACATACACACCAACACAAAAACACACACACACATATACACACACATATACACACACACTCACACACATACTCACACACACACTCTTACACACACACACATACAAAGGTGGTGCGCAGTAAATACAATGATGGGGGATGTGGTACTAATGACCATCGCTTGGCACAACATCACACCCCCCCCTTCCCCATTCCCCCCAACTGTACAGACAGTAAGACTTTCAGCCGGTACAGACAACAGTTGTCGTCCAGTAACGTTCTGTAACGCCTCGACCTGTCAAACACGGACAGATGGCCACAGGGTGAGCAGCCTGTGTGTACGAAACACCCCCCCCCACCCGATCTCTCTTCATCCCCCCAAACCCCATCATAGATACACCCACATTCCATCTACAACGCCCCTGAAAGAAAACACGCTCGCTCACACACATACACGCTCACACACACACAAACACGCTCACACACACACGTGTGGCCTCAGATTCTGTACAGATAGTACTAGCAGGTCGAGCTGGCATTTTAAGTCATTCATATAGTCAAGGGGAGAAGGGAAGGTTAAAGGGGGAGGGGGTATGATCTTGTAGGTTAGGTTTAAAAAGGTGAAGCGCCATTTTCTATTTCGGTTTAAAATGTTCGTAGCAGACGTATAGCTTTGTTTTTTTTTTTGGCGGTAAATTCATAAGCAGTAAGAATAAAATTACTTTTAAAAAATACAGCTTTTTATGTTACGAATTTGTAAACCATAAAAAATCAATAAAAAACATATTTGTTCCATGTTACGAATTTATGACCATAGCGTCGTTATGCCTATAGAAACATTATGTGAAGTAGAGACGCAAGACGCAGCCCACACTATCCTTTATAAGTCTATCTTTGATGGGTTTTTTTTTTGGCCGTATTACTTGGTTTAAGTTTCAAAGAACTAATTACCCAGTCCCTTCTGTGTGATGCTCCCTAGTTTAAATAGAATCAAGATAAGATAAATTTCCTATTCAAGAAAATCATGTGGTACTCTCCCTTGATGACCTTTATTTAGATGCAGACGACACCCGGGTTCATTATTGGTTCAACAGATAAAACTTTCTTTTCATAGAGTAATAACTTACTAATAACCCTAAAAAAAAGATGCATAGGTTGTGATAAGAAACGGATGGCTTGCTAGTATTTGCATTTTTCGTAAAGAAACTTCATATTTTGATTTAGTGAATTTCTTGATTGTAATATGTTGGGGAGGGTTTTATGACGAAGTGAATGAGAGAAATTTTTGACGATAAAGGGGCTATAATTAAAAACCGTTATGATCAGTGGGTGACTGACAGTTGGGTCAACGTGTCCCATGAACAATAATGTTTGTGATACCCCCCACCCCCTCCCAGGGAATCCCCACCCCAACAAGAAAATAATAAAAGCTGAAACAATTTGTGGTTGCCCTAGACAAAAGTACACCTGGATGCAGGGCAGGCCTTACGAATAGCGGGGCCCTATTTAACGGATGCTTGCGAGGCCCCTCTTATATTTTTTTTTGCAATAACAACTATTACTATTAATGCTAAATCTAAATTGCGGGGGTCCTGCCAGGCGCGGGGGCCCAATTTGGAACAATCGGTAGAATTGGTCTAAGGCCGACCTTGCCTGGATGGACCCTCATCATATTTATTAAAAGTTAAGGGTTTTAGGGCCCCCTGTTGTAGTGGAGGTTAAAAAAAAATTGCCTATCAAAAAGACCGGTTCTGACAGCAACACAAAGCGGGCCCTGGAGTTGCATGGTGACCCCCCCCCCCGGTAATTTAAGATCCATTCCGCCACCGCATACAAACTTGTTCATAGGATAGACAGACGGACGATTGTACGAATAGACAGATGGGTGGACGAACGGATGGACGAATAGACAGATGGGTGGACGGACGGACGGATGTACGAATAGACAGATGGGTGGACGGACGGACGGAGGTACGAATAGACAGATGGGTGGGCACACTGATAGTAATTACAGCAAAAGATTAACCACTTTTTTTTTAGCCATTTTAGATATGAAAATTGTGAGTACTTGAGTGTTGAAAGACTGAGAAAAAAACAGAGGAAGAGAGGGTTAGAGTGAAAGAGTGTGAGGAAGAAAACAAAGTACATTTAATTCCAGGGATGGGCAAACTTTTTGATTCGCGGACCACATTGGGTTCATAAATTTGACCAAGAGCAGAGGGGGGTGGGGGGTGTTGACATGAACTCATAGAAAGTAAATCTGAACGCCCACACATTATAGGCTAGTGCCGTACTTCACTCTGACGTGCCAGATTCGACCCGCGGGCAGAGGTTTGCCCCCCCCCCCCCCCACCCCCATGGCTTTCATAGCCTGACCAATGAATATGGTGGTAATACTTTGTCCTAGACTAGAAGGAATTCAGGTCTGCAATTATAGACAGCCCGCGTGATCCAGTGTCTCCTGTTGCGCGTGTTGTTGGGAGTCGTGGGGGGGAAGGCAGAACCATTCTTAGGCATTTGAGGCCCTTGACCAAAACTTTCAGATATATGTATGTGTGTGTATTGTTGGGGGGGGGGGTTTGGGGTTCGGGAGGGGGGGCTTGTGTGGACGGGGGGAGGGCACTAATCCAAAGCACCTTTCTGTGCCCCGTAACATCCTATTTGATAGACAGATTACTGGAAGGGAGTCCTTTGGAATTAAGGGCCTTTAGCGATTGCCATGTTAGTCTATTTAAAAGAAAGACCCTGTGAGCATGGGCGTATTCATGGGGGGGGGGGGCATTTGCCCCCCCTCTACATTCTGAAAAAATGTCATATAAGAGGGGGGCATTTGCTCCCCCCCCCCTTACATTTAAAGAAAAATGTCATAAAGTTGTTATTTGCCCCCCCCCCCTGGAAAATTTTTGCCCCCCCTGGGAAAATTCCTAGCGACGTCCGTGCCTGTGAGTATGTGTGTGTGTGTAAATGAGTGTGTGTGCACATGAGTGAGCGTGAGTATTTACACACTCAGCTAAATATAGAAGTGGCGCATACTTCGTGAGGACAACCTTTGACCACAAAAGCCCCCCCCCCGACCCCCAGGACCATTCATAAAAAAAAAACAGAACATGTCAAGATAAAAGACAGCGACGAACGTGAGTACACTATCAGAGAGCGTGCTCCCCCTTCTGCTCACTACTCCTCCCTGGACGACGATAACCAAGTCACAGAGGACACGACCGCAGACATCCAGTCTCTTCCGTTGGGGGTCGGGGGATGGGTGGGTGGGGTAACGGATGTTTATTTAGCAAAAAGTCAAGTGAAGCGATGACTAATTAATTATTAACCTTTTTTTTTTTTTTTCAAAAAAAAAATCTTACTTAAAAAAACACAAAATAGAAGATAGAGATTCTAAAACTGGTGAAAATGATCGCCCCCCCCCCCCATTCAAGTAAGAAAAAGGAGACCCTTTAACTTAATGTCAAATAGTTTATATTGATATATTGTTTGCGTGAATTATGTTTATAACATACCGATGCGTAGGAAAAGTTACTGTGGGGGTTGTGCGGGGCCACACGGGGCCCTCGAGCTAGGAAGGGGCGCCGAAAGATCGCCGTTTGTGCACTATTCAGATAAGGAAATAGGGCGCCAAGAAATGTTACTCGCACAGGGCGCCACATTAGTTAGCTGCGGCCCCTGATAATACAGTTCTTACTTTTTAAAGGATGGGGTCCTGACAAAACAAAACAAATGGGGGGGCCCATTGATTAACATCCCATGATGCACCAGTGAGAATGATAGATGGTATACACTCCAGTCGACTTACTCACGTCGACTACGATAACTCAAGATTCGAACTCACGACATTCTTCTGGGGGCAGAGCCATTTATTATGAGGACATGGTTTATGTCATGAGACGATTTAAAAACAAACTTTTGTGTGAGACAATATCATGAATTATTTAGTATGAAGACATGGTCTGTTTTCTGAGATACATTAAAACAAAATTATGCGTAAGACAAGGACGTGAGTATTCTCACAAAAAAAAAAACTGTTTAGTGTATATGTTTCACAAGGGACATGAGGATGTTAGATACAACAAGCTAAACCGCGTTTGTCGTTGGTTCGGATCCTGAAGACACCAAGTTTGCCTTACAACAGCCTTTGATGAGAAGATGAAAATACAGAAGAAAAAAAAAATGGACTTACTCTCACTAATCCTCTCTTTCAACGACTTCGGTGTGGACGTCGCATCGCCCTTCCCATCTGGCGTCAGGGGCGTCGCCGACGTCTGGGTCAGTGTGGGCGTCGGGGCGGCTTCGCCCGTGGTGGTCGGGGCGTGGGCGGGAGAAGAGTTCACCGGCTCCCGGCGCTCGGGCTCCACCTGTATCTCCACGGCGCCCGCGGGATCGGCGGGCTGGCAGTCGACGCCCTCAACCGGGGCGTCTTGGTAAGAGGACCGGTCACCCTCGCCCTGGAAATGAGACGGCGGTTGCCGGGCCTGGTGGGCGTGCTCCGGCATAATCTGGTCGTAGCCGTGCTCCTGGTAGTCCTGGGGTTGCTCCCCGCTTGTGTCCGCCTCCTCGTCCCCCTCTACGTCATCGTCCATGTCGATGTCCTCCTCTTCGTCGTCCTCCCTCTGCTCGGGCTGGTGGTGCAAGAACACCTCCTCATCGCCCTCGTAGTTGCCCCCAACAGCATCATGGTGGCGCCCGTGTTGGTCGTAATTTTGAGAATTGGGATCCATTGATTGTATCGGGTTTTCCCTGATTGTTTAAAAAAAAAAGAAAAAGGGGGGAGAAAAAAAAGGTAAGAAAAGGTTAAAATATGTGCATAATAAAATCACAAGCGTCGGAAGGATAATGTGGGTGCACAGGGTACAGAACTAGGAAGGAGTTCTGTAGAATGGTGTTACACTTTTCAGATTGGTAGATGGACGCCTGAAATGTAAAACGCGTGTCACAATAGCTGCTAGCTTCGGCCCTGCATGTGGTCATACATTTTTAGATTGGTAAATACAAATATTACGTGCTTTAAGAAATCTAGTTAATCAGTGAATATTGATTGAATATATTAACTGAGATTCTGTGAATATTGATTGAATATAGTAACTGTGACTCTGTGAATATTGATTGAATATATCAACAGTGACTGTGAATATTGATTGAATATGTCAACTGTGACTCTGTGAATATTGATTGAATATATCAACAGTGACTGTGAATATTGATTGAATATATCAACAGTGACTAATTACGTTTGTTGTGACCTTTGAATCAATTAAAAAAAAAGAAATGCAAACACACACAGAGCCGGAGCTAGTTATTGCGGCGCCCTGTGCGAGTTACATTTTTCTTTTGGGTTTCCTCCTACCAATATGAAAAGTGCACAAAAAGTGCTCTTTCGGCGCCCCTTCCCAGATCTGCGCCCGCAGAGGCCGCACAACCCACAATAGCCTTCCCACCTTACCGCACGCACACATTTGTATTCCATGAATTAAATATTAATTATCAGCTTGAAACGCCCGCACAAATTTGATTGATAATGAATGAAATGTCAACTACGGGAAATATGGTTTTAATTAAAATTGTGTTTTACTAATTATTAATTTTTTTTTTTACAATTTTGTTTATCCAAAAAAAAAAAAATTACAATATAAAAAAAATCTATTTTACAGGCTTGCGTTATTTAGTCATCAGATTTCTGTTTTAAAAAAATCACATGGTATTTTTTTTTTTGTAAACAAATGATAAAATTATGAGAGCAAAGTAAAAACATGTGCCACACCGAAATGTCCACTTTTGTTGAAAAATTTAAATCCACAAACTTTGCAATCGAATTGTGTATGCGATGAAACAGGTTTGTAAATAAATAAAATGAATTCCAAAACACCGGCGTATCTCTACTCGTCCCACGTACGTCTTGTAAAGATTTACTGCACTCCAACCGTTGAACATCGTCTGCAGAGATGTTCACACATCTTCGACCAGACGAAATCAAAACAAACGCGAGCGCGCTTTTTAAAAAAAAAAATTGTTTTGATTTAACTTGACCTACATTTGGAAACTTTTTAGCTCGTTACATAAACTTTGAGAATTTATGTCAGGTTTTGTTTTAAAGATTACATCTCTTCAAAATATAATTTTAAATGAAACATTAATTTTGAGATATTGAAAAAAAATTAACCGGAAAAAAAAGTCTAATTCTTAAGAAATAATAAGGGGGCGTAATTTGAAATTTAGACTTACCTTTGAAATAGGAACAAAGATGAGCAAACAAAGGTATTTGACAGTCCCCGTCCACGGGTTTTTTGGTAGAAAGTTAACAAAGAATGGTTCCTACTTATTGTCAGTTGGAAGGGAAGGGATGAAGATGGATGAAAGAAGAAAAGGGGGGCAAAATGACTTCGGTTCCAGAGTGAAAGACTTTTACACTCACTCACTCGTACACACACACACACACACACACACACATGCTCGTAGACTGGCAGTCCCACGTACCCACACCCTAGCGTTACTTTGGGGGGGGGGGTGGAGTAGGGTGGTGCCGGCTTTCTCATCCCTCCACCTCCTCCCCCTCAACCCCTCTACCACTCACCGTTTCCCCCCACCCCCCTTTACTTTCTACAACCGGCCTCCTCTTTCTTTTCTTGTCTTAATACTCTCTCTCTCCCCCCCCCCTCTCTCTCTCTCTCTGTATGTATGTCTTACTCCTCGGTAGTCAAATGATATGCCCACCCCACTCCATTCCCTCCCCTCCGCCCCCCACCGTCCCAACTTCCACGCCACCCATCACCTTTTACTCACTCCTAAGTATCCTCGACCCTTGCTTTCAAGGTTTCTCCCCCCCCCCCCCTCTACCTCCCAATATTTCCTAACCTGCCCCCCCCCCAACCTCCTTCCCCCACCGCAAACACATTCCCCCTGTTCCTACTCATGCCCGTCGTACAACCCCAGATGGGAGATAACTGGTGGAAACGTTAGCGTACATCTATTTGGCGCGTTTTTTTTTTCCATGTGTGTGTGTGTAGTGTTTGTATGTGTGTGTGTGTGTGTGTGTGTGTTGTGTTTGTATGTGTGTATGTGTATGTGTTTGTTTTCTTCCTTTTTTTACGTTTCGTGTGTGTGCGTGTGTGTGTGTGTGTGTGTGTGCCATGAAGGGAGCTGAAAGGGGTGGGGGGTGGCTTATCTCGTGTTTGTGTGGAAACCTGAGGTACGGGGGCCAAGTAGCTGTTCGGTTGTTGTTGAGAAAGAGGGAGGGGAGGGCGAGGGTGTACACTTCGTATGTAAATATAACAACAGCAGTAGTAAGACTGTCAACAGCGGCACGGATCTGTGGAGAATATTGCCAAGTAAATGTAAAACTTTCAACTACAATACGGATCTAATTGTAAATATAAAAAAAAAGTTCATGTCTCACCAAAATGACGATGTTCACGAAACAAATCAATGATTTCCTAAACCGTGGTGCCTATATTTATAAAAAAAAACAACAACAACAATAACTCATACCTAGCTTATTAGAATACTCCACTGACATATCTGCCACTGACATATCTGCCACTGACATAGCTGCCGCTGACATATCTGCCACTGACGTAACTGGCACTGACACAGCTACCATTGACACAGCTACCACTGACACAGCTACCACTTAATTCTCTGCTAGGGCGACCTAAATATCAAAATGAACCTCTCTATTTACCGCACATTAGAATCTCTCTATTTCCCCCACACATTAGAGAATAAGAATTCAATCTCTGAGCAGACACGAGATTGTGACCAGATGATTAAATAGAACAGATGCCAATAAACATGTTCATAAACACAAACAATTTAAAGCAAATAATTACGAAGATCGGATAAAATTTCATATTTATATATGTATTTTTTTTTTAAATTTCTATTTAATCAAAATTTATTGTAAAAGAATGGACACGGCTAAGGCCATTGCATTATCAACTATAGTGGGGATGAAAATGAAAGAAGGGCACTGTAAAAACTGTCCCATTTGTGGTTTATAGGATCTAAGAGATTTCATCTCATCCTTACATGGACTTCAAACACTGCAAAAACTGTCCCATTTGTGGTTTATAGGATCTAAGAGATTTCATCTCATCCTTACAGGAACATCGCATACTAACACTTATAGACAGCCTCTAAGGATAGGCAACTATGGAGAGACTAGTGGAAAAGTCTGCTGAAGCTGGCTGAACGAGAACCGACAGAAGGGATAACAAAAAAAGAGAAGGGATAACAAAAAAATATACGAAATAAAGCATTAGAGAAGAACGTGTGGCCTTTATTGCCATGAAAGAATACGATATGAACAGAAATAACAAAGAAATGTACGAAATCAGAGGCGTACCTAGGGTGGGGGTAGGGGCGGGTCTAAATTCGAAAGTCCCCCCCGGGCCCCAGCTAGAGCCCCCCCCCAAATATTTTTTTGTACTTTAAATATTAAAAGTACATTATTACATGTCATGGTGTCGAATGTCGAAATGCAGGGGCCCCCAAAGAGGCCAAGCCCCCGGGCCCCCAAATCCCTAGGTTCGGCGCTGTACGAAATACTGCAATAGAAAATAACATTTATCTTTTATTCCCTTGAACACAATACGATATGAACAGCTAAATACCATAGATTTCCTTGGACACCACTTTTTTTTTATTGTACGGACCATTAGCCTGAGTGGGGGGGGGGGAGAGAGAGAGAGAGAGAGAGAGAGAGAGAGAGACGCACGCATGCGAAGGGCGATCATGTGTTAGATATGTCGATGTGTCAATTCGTTTCACCCCAATGACCCAATTTCTTAAGGGTATGATGAAGTATTTACTGTGTTTATTTTCTCTTAGACTTGTGTTTTATTTTTTTTATTAAACTTATGCACGTTTACATTAAGTAAAGATTGGTGTTTCTACTGTGACAAAGATTGCAAAAAAAAACAATCAAAATGCGAATCCATTTGCAGTCGATGCACAGAAGAAGAACAATGTTTACTCCACCCACTTAAACCTCTCTGGTTATCTTTCCAGACAAAGACAGCGGCGGTACTCTTAAAAATGTTATATGAAAGGCCTCGGTGTTTCAGGCATTGAACTATATCATTGAGATCAATGATGCCATGTAAACAATCCTTAAAGTTACTTATCACCCACTTTCAATTTTTAGGGCCCCATTATATAGCCCCCCTCCACACACACACACACCCTGTACTGTTGCCTTCGCGGCCAATAATCTCGCCTGTTATATGCTCATGTAGTTTTAATACACAGATTTACCCTTAACTGACGTGGTCGTTTGGGGGGGGGGGAACGCATGGACACATCAACAGACATATTTCTCCGCAGTTGCCTATCCTGCGAGGGTGTCTTTAGATCATTCATTGGTGTGTGAAGTCCCTTGTAAGTATGAGATGAAATCTCTTAGATCCTATAAACCACTAATGGGACGGGTTTTTATGGTGCCCTTCTTTCATCCCCACCATAGCCGATAGTGCAATGTCCATGGAGGCACCACGGGAGATATATCAAGAACTTGAAAGACCAGAAAAATGTTCTTAGTCCTCACCGGAGATCGAACCAGGTACCTCCAGGTCGACAGTCGAGCGCTTTACCGCACGACCATCCGTCCCCGTCATGCATTTGGTAGCCCCCCTGTCCATTCTTTTACATTGTCCAACTCAAACATAACCTGTGACTCAAAACATCGTTTCCGCTGGCGCCCTCTGCGACGGTCTCCTTCAACAGTCCCCATGAGAATGGTTTTTGGCGGGCTATTATGACTTGTCAGGTTTAACGAAAACATTTGACTGGGAAAAAAAAGCAACGCGAACAAATGACTAATTATTAATTAGAATATATTGATTATTTTAAAACAACATTTTTTCGGGTTACGTTAAACATTTAATGTAAAAAAAAAAAGGTGTTCAGCACTGAATACTAAGAACTGTAACTGTTAATTGAACGTAAGAATTCTGGTATACGAGAATTTTACTGCTCGCCTCCCTTTTCATCAAGTATATTGGTATTTTTGTTCTAATTTTTTTTTTTCTTTTACAAAGAAAATAATAAAGATTTTCAAATAGTGTGGTGATTTTTCATAAAAATAGCTGGCAAACTTGTAAAATTATTTTACTTGTGCATAAAATCCCCCCCCTGCGTTTTGTCTGGCCCCCTCTGCTTGTTTGTTCTACTAGGTAACATTTTTTTCCTGCCCCCCCCTCACCTTGCTATTGGCCTGGCCCCTGCTGTAGAATGCCTGGCCCCTGCTGTAGAATTCCTGGCCCCTACTGTAGAATTTTCACGCTAGGGGCTGTGTGGGATTCCCAAGGCTCCCCTCACACCCACACAACTTCCATTTCACACCCACAATTTTATTTTCTGTCTCTTGTTTTAATTGGCCCAATATTGTCTTCTGCTCCATGGGACTCAACTGACATTAACCCACTTCTGCCTGAATCACGTGATATGTTGGCCATCTTGCAGTTTATCACAGCTGATTGTTGTCTAAGCTTCACTAGGTTTTTTTTTTTTTAATTATCAAATTTCTAAAAGTTGCAAAAATTTCGGATTGGTTAATGATCGATGCTAATTGGCTATAAATGTTTAATTAACCGTTCTAGGATCACGGAAATTCGATAATCAAAACGTGGATGTTAAATTATCTTAGTACAGAAGTTCAGTTAGCTGAACGTGGATATTTAATAATCTAATCTGGTCATTATTGTTCAGCAATTTGATCATGAATGTTCAACAAACTGAACATATATGTTCAATAATCTATCTTAAACGTATAACAATCTGATCATATTACCACAATTTTTCAACGATGTTTGTTGAACAAGATAAGCTGTACCTGAATTTCAAAGATCATTTTACCCATCCCTTTGATGTTCAAAGATCACCACACATTGCCATTGATGTTAAACATCATGTCACAGATGATACAAATGTCATAGTGCCATTGAAACTAAAGATCATAACATCATGCCACAGAGGATAAAAATGTCATAGTGCCATTGAAACTAAAAATCATAACATCATGTCACAGATGATAAAAATGTCATAGTGCCATTGAAACTAAAGCTCATAACATCATGTCATAGATGATACAAATGTCAGAGTGCCATTGAAACAAAAGATCATAACATCATGACACAGATAATAACAATTTCATATTTTTGATATTTTGAAGATTGACATTCACCGTGCCGTCGATTATCAATAATCATTTTATTCCGCCAATTGTTGGTCAAAGGTCATATGCTTGTATTATATAAAAGTGGTGCATTGTGCTCAAAACCTATCCGACACATGTTATTGATGTTCGAGATCATAACATCCGGTCAATTGTGTCCATAAATCACCCCCATATTTATTACAGATTCAAAAAGATCTAAACATCACGTCCTTGATATTTGAACTCGATCACGTCATCAATATTTGTGCTCTTCTGTCATTGATATTTAAACATCACACCATCTTTACTTCTGCTCTTCTGTCAAAAACATGTTACCGAAAATCTGATGCATGAGCTGGAAATTCCAGAGCTCCAGGGGGTCGAAGTCAAGGTCAGAAGAAAAACAGACACCAGAGGTTGTAAGTTAAGGTCATCCCTTACGTGAACCCGGTGTCTGGGCAGAAGTAGAACACCTTAAAGGTGAGATAGTTTTTGGTGCCAACTGGATTCCTGAGCCGTTTCCCTTATGTTTGTATCACTCCGCTAATGTTTACAATTCTGACAGAGGTAAAAGGGCGCGGAGAAATATTTTTAACCATTTTTTTTTAATATTAAGCGTGTAACGTGTTCAAAGCCAGCATCAGGGAGGTAATCAGAAGGGAGGCACAATATCGGGTTGGAAGATACAGCTATCTCCCCTGGTTCACACAAGTTTTCGTAGTCGCAGTTCATGTGTACTCAAACAAAAACAAAATATTCAACATACTAGAAAAATAAAAAAAAAAAAAAAATAAACAAGAGTAGAAAATGATTTAGCATTTAATCGTAATTAAAATATCATCAAATATGTTCTAAATAAATTTCACTGGCAGGAAAACTAAAAAAGTAGTTCAAAATAGGTACAACAGATGTCATTATGTAGGACAAATAATGTCGATATTAGCACATGGAGAAGTAAACAAAGAAGCACTACCCTGTATAATAAATAAAAATAGTTGTCTTGTTTGATAAACATATAAATATCAGTAAAAGTATAATTTTAAAAAAATCATGCTTTCGTAAAAGTCCTTTTTTTTTTCAATACATCTAAAACAAATATAAATTAAAAATAATTCTGCAAAATCAAGTAAAACAAAATGCCAGCCAAAATGTTTTCTTAAAAGCGTGGCATAAAAAAATGGTATAATGAGTTGAAATTAAGACATCCAATTTAATTTATAAATTTGTCACACACAAACATTAATAAAAGACGTAAAATACATGAAATATGGGAATAAATTACCTCAATGAAAATAAATACAAAAAAATAAAACAGAAATTACAGCAATTTAGAGTTTGGTTAAAAAATGCAACAATAAGTCTTATAGCAATCAGACAAGAAAAGACTATCTAGAAAAGACTGTCTAGGAAAGACTGTCTAGGAAAGACTATCTAGGAAAGACTGTCTAGGAAAGACTATCTAGGAAAGACTGTCTAGAAAAGACTATCTAGGAAAGACTATCTAGTAAAGACTATCTAGAAAAGACCACAGATTATGTATTATACAGATAGCGCATCACTTTATAAATAGTCTCATAGTCCCACAGACCTATTTTCACCTCTTTGTTGTTGTTTTTTTTTTCAAGACATGAAATATAAATGTCAATTCGCTTTTTAAATATAAAGAAGCGATAATATATTATTTAATTCATGAGTTCATGAGTTTTTAGGAGCTTTATATATATATATATATATATATATATATATATATATATATATGTGTGTGTGTAATAAAATAATAATAAATATAACAAACATGTCTACTCAATGAACGGACCGGGGAGATTGGGGACCACTGCTGTAACGGACAAGAGCTGAGAGTCATCCGATCACTAGCATGCACCTTTCAGGCCCGTTAAGCCTCATTAACATTTCACGCACTAACTTTATCAGGTGAAAACTAAGGTACTATTTAGTACCTTTTCACACCTTAAAGAACATAGCCCGTGTTAAAAAGAATTCACATGTTAATGGTGCATGTTTACATCTGTACACACACAGTTATCATATACCAGCCTCCTGCAGCAGCAGAGCTGACTTTAAATCTTTTTGGGCCCCGCACAAAGGAGGATAAAGGGTTAGTTGGGGCCACGAGTGCAGAAGAAAATATTGGATCCTATAAAATAGGGTGACTTCAAAAAGGGTATTGAGTGGTTTTAGAGGCCCCCCCTTTCATAATTTAAGGGCCTTGGGCATGCACCAGTTGCGTAAAGCCTGTAAAATCTTCCTCGGGGCCCACACGCAAACCAATGTATTATGGCCGCACAGTACAATCACTATTCATGGGTACCCCTGGATGAACTGATTGAACTCATATGTAAAGACGACCCTGTTCTTAGAGACCACTTGGGTTCATGAATTAAAAATAATATTAATAACACTGGAAAACACCCACAAAAAAGGGCATATACAAATAGTAGCTTTTAAGTTTAAGGAGTTTTACGTGAATAACAAAACTGCTTTTGAAAACATTTCATTAAAGCTTCATTATATGTATATGTGGATAAAATGTGGGTAAATTGTGGATAGATTGTAAATAAATTGTGAACATTTTTTGGCACTGTTCAAATGTCTTTTCTATTTGCCTTGTGCTGAAGCAAACATCCAGTTAGAAGTGTGCTAATCTAATACATGTGAAATTACATGAACATAAAAGATTAAAGCATAAACATAAAAAATTTGACCCTAAAATGGTTTCATTAAATTATATTGAATGTAGAGTAAAAGGAACACACAAAGAACACACAAAGAACACACAAAGAACACAAAAAGAACACACAAAGAACACACAAAGAACACAAAAAGAACACACAAGGAACATACATACACACACACAAAACACCGAAAGTTCAATTCAATTGTGGAGGTTTGAGAAATACTTTTTTTTTTATTACCATAACATGAACAAAATATACTTTCACAAAAAAAAACTACTGTGAAATTGTGACTAAATACACGGAGCAATCAAATACTAAATACACGGAGCAATCAAATACTAAATACACGGAGCAATAAAATACTGACATTTTTGTAGGCACAAAAAAGGAAGACGGGACAACTTTGTAAGTCTATTAAAAAAGACTCTGAGATGAAAAAGAAGCGTTTTTTTTTTGTTTTTCAGTTCCATTGCACAGCTGAACATTGTGAAAGAGAACGAGAAAATAACATTACCGATGTAATAATAAATTATTAAATAAAAATATCAGTTGAAGATATGAAGGGGAAAAAATTGACAAGAAATGAGCTTCAAAATCAAATGCAGAAGTTACATCAAAAAAAGACAAATGAAATGGGTAACAATAAGGAAGTAGGTTTTACAATAAACAATTGTGTGGAATATTTGGGAGGGGGGGGTGGGGGAGGAGGGAGGGAGGTGTGAGCAAATTAGATTTGATCCACTTAACAATAATTTTATACATGATGGCGGGAGAAAAAAAATACAACGGAATACAAAAATTACATAAATTAAAGTTATAATACAATCATTAACATTTTTTCCCCCCACAATGACTAAATACTAAGAACAACCAGTTTATTTTTTTTTAATATGTAAATTATAAATATTTCAAACATGGAAAATGTGTATTAGACTAGCAGCTCTACGATTAAAAAATAATCCAAACGTTGAAAGTGTTTCTTAGACGAACAGTTCTTTAAGTCATAAAAATTGAAACATTATTTTTATTAAACCAACAGTAATCTTAAGCAGTACTCGATTTAAGAAAAAAAACCAGTGCCGGGGGATGAACAAAATTTTCTGCAGAGCCGGGGATAAATGTCTATGATTTCATCCCCGGCAGGGATATATTAGCTAAAGCAGAGCCGGGGATGACAGTCCTCAGTGCCGTGGGGATATCCCCGGCATCCCCGGCGGTAAATCGAGCCTTGATCTTAGGTGTATCAAAGTTACTTCATTCTAAGCTTAAACATGTTTAAATAAAAAAGTAATTTTTCTCCAGTCAGATGGCATCTTACAAACACTTTTTTTTTAAAATCTCACTTCATCTGTTCTGTCACTTACAATAAATAAATGAACAATTCACTTGAAAAGCTACGAGCTTACAATGTAATGTATGTCATGAACTCATTGTTCTGAGGTACACTCTGTTCCAGGGGGTGGGGGTGGGGGTGGGGGTGGGGGGCTACTACAATCAACCACCAGACTGAAATGTAAGTGGTTAGTTAGCATGCGGGGGGGGCGGGGCTAGGTAATGACCATAGTAGGGCCCTGTGAGTATTAGAGCAGTATGACACCAGTATAACACCAGTATAACACCAGTATAACACCAGTATAACACCAGTATATCAGCGGTAACTGTAGACCGGGGGAGGGGGATGTGCGGTCACACAGGGCGCCGAATTAGTAAAAAGGGAGGGGGTTAAAATCACGTTTTTTTTTTAATGTTTCGCACTTTTCAGATTTAAAGGATAGAACAAAAAAAAATTTGACTGGAACATTTCGCCATATTAGATAGCTACTGCCCGTAGTAACAGTTATAGTCCATAGTATATATAATATAATAATAGCGATTTGGGCGCTGCGTTAAATCGAAAGAAAAGAATTAATACAACAGTATTCCAGTTTAAAATACAATCATGAAAAAAAAAATCGGATCTTCCCGAAACCAAAAAAATAACCTAGCCTACCGATCAAGCCAAAGGGGATATAACTCTATGCAAATGTTTTGCAGGGTACAGCTAGTCTGTTATAATACAACAAATTTGACAGTAACTTACTAGTACGCGGTTCAAATAATACATACATATATATTGAACTAGAATACCAAGAAATATTATCAATGTTTACTTAATTTAATAATAATTTTTAAAAAAGCCAAGGTAGGTTCAACAAACGACCATTAAGACAAGTTCGATTCAAATGTATTCTTTTCTTTTTAATAATGTTAATTTGTATTGTGTATACTTATCTTAGTCAATGACTATTTGTTATAAATTGACTTTTTATGTTTTTGTTTACATTTAATTATATCGTCACAACTTTTTTTATTTAAAACAAATCTTCATCCATCTCGTGACTGATGATCTTTTTTTATAATCCCCAAAACATTTTGCTTAAAAAGAACGTCTTTCTAGTTTTGAAATAGCGAAAGATAAAATGTATGTTATGTATTTTATTTCAAAATACTGATAAAGAACAGTAAAAAAAAAAATACATTTTTCAATGATACCAAAAAAAAAACAGCAGCGAACCCATATTGACCTACATTGATATATTTAAATGAAAGACAAACTTTCTGGACTCTACTTGAGCATGGGCCGTGTAAACACCATTGCTGCCCCCCACACCCTCCACCCATCTCCCTTCCATCAAGCAAACTGTATGTTGTTGGGGCCTGTTCACTCAAGTGAAAAAATATATATATATATATAACTAGTCATTTAAACTGGGAATCAATACACTCAGGAGGGGGGGACCGGTGACTATCGCCAGTGTGTGGGGGGTGGGGGCCCTATGGATTTAAAACGGCCCCGGGTATGAGCATCACTGCATGAGATTATACACCAGACACCATTCAGTGATTGGAGATAAGGGATTCTCAAAGTGATCTTTGCTGGGGATGCCAGCATGGGCGTATTCATGGGGGGGGGCACACAAAGTACATACAAAGAACACACACACAAACACCGAAAGTCCAATTCAATTTGTGGAGGTTAGAGAAATACTTTTTTCTTTCATTACCATAACATGAACAAAATATACTTTCACAAAAAAATAACTACTGTGAAATTGTGACTAAAATGAAAAAATGTCATATAAGAGTGGGGCATTTGCTCCCCCCCCCCTTACATTTAAAAAAAAATTCATAAAGTTGTTATTTGCCCCCCCCCCCGGGAAAATTGTTGCCCCCCCCGGAAAAATTCCTAGTGACGCCCATGGATGCCAGGACGAAGTGTGATCATAATACAAAAAAAAACAGTAATAAAGAATGGTACCAAAAAAAAAATAAAATGCCTTCTGAGCCTTCAGTGGCATTACGGGCCAATAACAGAACTATCTTAAGACTATTATGGGCCCATTAGCAAACCAATGTGACGGTGCCCCAATGAATAGCTCTTTAAAGATATGAAAATACCCTGTGGTCAATGAGCAATAGGGCCTTTAAACGCATGGGACCACGACGCGTAGAAAGGCCCCCATGCCTGGAAGAATGTAGTAGAGCGTACATGAATTTCATGGCATGCTAAAATACTTTCAAATGTTGACAAGTGAATTTCACGACATTCTAAAAATACTTTTAAATGTAGTACAGTTGACAAGTGAATTTCACGACATTCTAAAAATACTTTCGAAGTAGTACAGTTGACAAGTGAATTTCACGGCATACTAAAACACTTTCAAATGTAGTACAGTTGACAAGTGAATTTCACGGCATACTAAAACACTTTCAAATGTAGTACAGTTGACAAGTGAATTTTAAAGGACTGTGTTTTGCAAGAAGAAAGCCCCATCCAGCTAGAAAATAAATTATACTACCGTAATGTTTTTTTTTTAATCTGTAAAATCACATGTAAACAATGAGCATTACATTTTGTTTCTTTCGAGATAAACAAAATGCTAAATGAGATGGTTTTTTTAAAGATGTTTAAATACAATGCATATCAACAATATCTATATAAATGTAACTAGATGTAAAATATCTAAACTAGAATGGTAACAAAGGAGGCTGTAAAAAACATAAATCATCGGTGAAAAAAAATTAGGGAAATGAGAATGTTTACTATGTTCAATCAATATGATTGATAAACTTGCCAAAAATATATATATAAAAAATCTTTTCGTGTGTTTCCAAAGTTCCAAAACTCTAAATGGTCAATGATGTTTTTTCTGACCTACTTTGGAATATCAGCATCATAATTATCCAGAGTAAGGAAAACAAATTTTCACGAATAAACTATGTTAAAATATAGAAGCATTCTATAAAATAAATAGGATTTTTTTAAATTGGGAAAAGTACGGTTCGGAATGATGGAGTAGAGTCGCAGTTCTCAAACTTTCTCGCGACTGTACCTCCCAGAGGATGCGAAAGTATGCCCGCCGGTAACCCTCAGAAGCAAATTCTTTCAATTCTGGTGGGTGGGGGTGGGGGGATGAGGGGGTGGGGTTAACGAAAATGAAATGTCCCTGCGTACCCCTGCAAAAAGCTTCCCTGTACCCCTTGAGAACCGCCGGGTTAACAGAGATCTGGTCTGGTCGCATTTCGCTCTAGCGGTATTTAAAGGTTAACTCAATCTGCCCACTTAAAACAGGGGGGGGGGGCAGCGTAGAATGTAATGTAAAGTAATCGTTATCGCTAGCCGGATTACTGCTGCATATTAACGTGAGACTCGTTCAGCATGACCAGTACAGCGTCATCACAGGTGACATCTTTAGAGAATATGTCAGCATGCATTGTTGTCTTAGCAGATAATTTACATATAAAAAAAACACAAGAGATCGTTCGATTATTAACAAGGGGGCTATTGTCATGGAGCTAGTTCATCAACTTCTACCGACTGCTGCTCTCATTGTGAAACCACGCAGGTTATCTCTGCATACAAACATCCACACAGGTTATCTCTGCATACAAACATCCACACAGGTTATCTCTGCATACAAACATCCACACAGGTTATCTCTGCATACAAACATCCACACAGGTTATCTCTGCATACAAACATCCACACGGGTCATCTCTGCTTACAAACATCCACGCGGGTTATCTCTGCATACAAACATCCACACAGGTCATCTCTGCATGCAAACATCCACACAGGTTATCTCTGCATGCAAACATCCACACAGGTTATCTCTGCATGCAAACATCCACACAGGTTATCTCTGCATACAAACATCCACACAAGTTATCTCTGCATACAAACATCCACACAGGTTATCTCTGCATACAAACATCTACATTTAGATTTGTATTTTTAAAGTGATGTTCGTTATTCAATAATACTGAGTTTAAAAATAAATTTATGTTACATAAAAATGTCCATTTTTTTTATTT
This sequence comes from Bulinus truncatus, assembly GCA_021962125.1. Lineage (NCBI taxonomy): Eukaryota > Metazoa > Mollusca > Gastropoda > Planorbidae > Bulinus > Bulinus truncatus. Next base: position 1,896,725 of record JAGDYQ010000048.1, on the reverse strand, counting down.
TCTTTTACATCTGAGTGTAAAACTTTATCAACCAAGAAACAAATACAAAAACGTTTATTTTTTTTTAAAGAAAAAAAAATTCATAGATTGAACCAAAAAAATAAACCCAAGAAAAACTTAGCACAAATGAAACACTTTATCGTAATGTATAAAACGTTACCACGAGCAATGCTGAATATTTCATTTTCATGACACACCAGGTACATAACATATTTACAAGGAACGAAGAATGAATGCATAAGCGCATTAATTCTCAGAACATGCCTAACAACAAAGTGTGTGTGTGGGGGAAGGGGGGGGTAGCGTGTGTATGTGTGTGTGTGTGTGGTGGGGGGGGCGGGGAGCTCTGTATTTGGTTTTGTTTGCTATTATTAGCTCATAAACTGAATGCATGTATATATATATATATATATAACTGACGTAATTCCCCATAGGACAATCGACATAAAGTACAAAATGTTTGTCATTAGTTTTGATGCCATTGTTATCGATTTTTTTGCATATACTTCTAAGTTATTTAAGTGTGAGTCTTTGGGCGAAAGTAAGTTTGTTTATTTAAATGTTCGTTTAAAATTTATGTTTGTTTATTTAAATGGTTTTTTTAATTTTATGTTTGTTTATTTAAATGTTTGTTTATTTAAATGTGTGTTTATTTAAATGTTTGTTTATTTAAATGTTTGTTTAAAATGTATGTTTGCTTATTTTCTTGCTACAACGACGCTGTGCTTTTTGTTTTGCTGTCAATTATTGTCAAACAAAAAACCAAAAAGGTGTAAATTAAATTAGCTCAACAGGTGGTGCATGTCGTACAGGTAAGACAGCGATGAGCAGGGCACCGTGAAACTCTTTCTTGTGCCGTTGTTGGCGACCCTGTGATTGGAGTTGGTCGTGTAGCACAGCTCGTAGTCAAACAGCGTCCGGAGGATGGGCTCCATCCGGGCAGGGACCGGCACCACCATCCCCTCGAACGTGGCCGTCGCCAGGGGGAAGACGTCGGCCTTTTTGAAGATCACCGACTCCTTGAGGTAGCTGGTGACGGCGAACATCGTGTCCTCGTTCTCCGTGTAGAAGAAGATGTCCAGGAATGGGAAGTCTGGGGTCGCCGAGGACGTCCTGTTCCTTAGGAACTTCCAGTGCATGCTCGGGCGCACCTGCAGCGTGTAGCCCTCCAGGCAGTTCAGGGCGCCGATGACCTTGCGCCAATCGGAGACATTCACGGCGATGTCGATGTCGTCGTCCCACGGGATCATCCCTTTGTGTCGGTGGGCGCCCAGGAGGGAGCCTTCGACCATGAAGAACCCTATCCCGGCCTTGCGGAAGGCGTCCGCGGTCACGACGAACAGGTCGACGACCTCTCTCTTCTCCTCGTCCCTCAGCGCGGGGAGGAACCACGCGTGCTCCGGCCGCTGCAGCCTCGTCGACCTGATCCCGTTGTAGGATTTCAGCCGGGGCGCTTCAGCGGGCCCCAGCCTTGAGACGGGGGCGCGGCTCTTGCACCTGGTCAGCTCGGGGCTGATAGTCATGTCGGAGGAGGTGAGCACGTTGATGGAAAATATCTCCAGGGTCCCGATGGGTCTCCATGCGTTGGGCCAGACGGGGTACAGCAAAACGTTCCGGACCGACGTGAAGAGCGTGCCCAGCGAGAAGACGAGGATGAAGAGGGCCAAGCAGCTGCAGATTTTTCGTAAGCCCGGGCCCTTGAGGCAGAGAAGCCGGGCGACAGGCATGAATTTCTGGTTGGACCTGTTCACGCAGGCCATAGTTTCAGATCACCTGGCCATCTAGGGAGAGTGGTGGAGGCATCTGCCAGTCTGAAAGAGAAACTGACCAGTGAGAAAAAAAGAAACAACCATACGCGCAAAAAAAATTGTACATTATGTTTAAAATAATAATAATAATGATAATAAAAATGAAAAAGGAAATTTACTCTCAACATGTCAACTGTCTTGAGTCAACCCTCTCGACATTTTTTTCCAGCACTTAAGATTACTCCCCTTCCCCCCCGCCCCCCGATTTCTCTCTATCCCTCCCCCCCCTCTCTCCTTCCCCTAGACCAGGGGTGGGCAAGCTACGAGCCCGTCAGAGTATATTATGCGACCAGTATGCATCCTACGTTGATGTTTCTTTGTTTAAGAGTTTCAGCTAATTTTTTTTTTTGAAAAATCGGTATTATGGCTCCATAGTGATTACTAGACATTAATTGTTAACATTCCTGTTCGAAACTGTTTTTTTTCCCGCTCAAATGGAATAGGCTTTTGTTTAAAATTAGCATTTTGAAAGGTTTTGTAAAAAAAAAAAAATTAATTGAAAAGCGAATAGACGCTGATTTAACCACGAGTGCTGCCAAAAAAAAAAAGATTGAGGACGGAAGTCATGTTTTTAATGGCGTTTGGACTGCTATATACTGCTTCACACCAGCAGACTGCTAGATACTGCTTCACACCAGCAGACTGCTAGATACTGCTTCACACCAGCAGACTGCTAGATACTGCTTCACACCAGCAGACTGCTAAATACTGCTTCACACCAGCAGTCTGATGGATCATTTGCTTTTCGAGTGCCCCGGACTGGCGGACCACAGGGTAGACCAGTCCGGAAGCTTGCTGGCCATCGGACTCTATGGCAGTCTCCAGATGTTGAGGGACACAGCAAGTCTGATCTCACTGGCTCTAAGAGACTAAGTCTCAGCCCGCAGATTACTGAGAGAGTTCAAAGAGAGAGAGAGAGAGAGAGAGAGAGAGCAGTCTGATTGCTTTGCCATGAGTGTGTGAGCGTCTTTAATGTGTACAACTTAAAAAGACGACACCAAACCAAAACATCTGGATTTAGGCCGCAATTTAAACGAACGAAGAGAGAAAAAGGAAATGGCAGGAGTTGGTTAATAGTTTGTTCTAAAGAGGCAGCTAATTGTTTTCAATAAACAGTCTTTATTTATTAATACAAGATGCTGCAAGTGGCTGTAACCGAAGCCAGCACGGCCCTGTCCCATAAGATTGTAAAACAGAGCAAGCGTTTTTCTGACGGCGAGTTCATCATCAAGGAATGCTTTGTCAGATGCAGCTCGCATTATATGTCCGAAAACAGAAAAACAAAGTTTGACAGCATTTCTATATGAAGGAGAACTGTATTCAGCAGGGCCGTTTTTTAAGGTCATCGTAGGCCCCGGGCACTTTCAAAGTCGTAGACTCTCCCCAACTTCATCTTTTAATATTTTTCAAGATAAAAACATATCTTCGGTCAACGATGGGACAAACATGACATATCCTCCCTGGCATTACGTTCAATTGGAAAAGTTTGATGAGAGAAATGACATTTGAGGACGTCATATGTGACGTCATATGTGACTTTTGCTAAGACAAAGAGCCGAAATTTATCATACTGTAATTTACAGATCTACAGCAGTGCTTCTCAAAGTGGTGGGCCGCGGCCCCCTAGGGGGGACATGGACTGACCGGAGGGGGGGGCCGTGGAATTTCGAAAAATGTGACACATAAAATATAATTAACCTAATGTATTGTATGTAAATACTGTTAATATATGTTTTAAATAAAATCTAGTTTATTTTATATGTTGCATCCTTTCACGCTTTCATTGTTAACATTAGAAAAAGCATGTATTGACTAGTATTGCATATAGAAGTTTAAATTTATAAATTTAAGCAATCTAAACCAAAAAAAAATAGGGGGGGGGGCGATATATTGATTGGCGTTCCAGGGGGGGGGGGGGCGAGACTTCAAAAAAGTTTGAGAAGCACTGATCTACAGCACTGCAGCTCAAGTGCTCATCTCACACGGTTATATATATAGTTACTTTAATACAAACATTATTAAAGTTTACTGGCATTGTGAGTTTGTTTATCTGCTGGCTTTCGTAGGCCCTTGAAAAGTCCGTAGGCCTTAGGCACAGTACCGACTGTGCCTAGTGGATAAAGCGGCCCTGGCATTCAGGCGTGTTGAAAATATAAGTGACAATTTGATGCACCAACTTTGAGATGCAAGCAAAGACTTTTTTTGTGGTACTCTCTTTGCGTTGGATTAGCCACTGATTTAGTTCGTATTTTAAAATGTAATGTGCATGCGTGATAGAGTGTGAATGTGAAATAAAATGACAAATACATTAATTCTTATTTTCATACGTTGCGTATTGTAATTGAAGGAGACAATATATATATATATATATATATATATATATATATATATATATATATATATATATATATATATGCGGCCCGCCCGTAACAATCACGTTTTCAATGTGGCCCTCCGTAGAAAAAGTTTGCCCACCCCCTGCCCTAGGCATGTCTACATTCCGTTCACCAGCATTCTGCACTGAAACCAAACAAAAAAACAGCAACACGACTGTCTCCAAACCTTCCGCACACCACCCCCCCCTCCCTAACTTCCTTACTAAAAATAGACTTCCACTCGTAGGCGTTTTTGTTTGGTTCGTCGTCAGTTGTTGCTAGGATCCGTGTGAACGATCAATATTTTATTTATTTTTTTAAACTCAGCTATCACATTTCTTAATTAGCACGACAGCTAAAAATATAAACCCTGATTTTATTTTTTAAATTTTATTTGACAAATAAATGTCAGAAAAAGTACAGGGTAAAAAAAAGTGAAAAAAAAATAGGTCGGAGCGCAGGCCAGTAGCGTGCCGATCGGGGGGGGGGGTGCCATGGAGGCCGGGCCCCACAGCTACGTTTTGTCTGGCCACACCTCTGCTTGTTTGCTCTACTTAGTAACATTTATTTCCTGTTCCCCCCCCCCCGCTATTGGCCTGACCCCTGCAGTAGAATGCCTGGCCCCTGCAGTAGAATGCCTGGCCCCCTGCTGTAGAATGCCTGGCCCCCTGCTGTAGAATGCCTGGCCCCCTGCTGTAGAATGCCTGGCCCCCTGCTGTAGAATGCCTGGCCCCTGCTGTAGAATTTTCACGCTACGGGGCTGTCAGAGCGAATACAATAAAGAATTAAATAAAGAAAAATTGCTTAAAACTTGGGATGGGAAAATATGTATGAAAATATACGGGCCAGTAAAGGACAATAACGAGTGGAGAAGTAGAACTAGTAGAACCAATTCAGTACTTTACGAACTATACGAAGAACCAAATATAACAGCTGAAATCAAAATGAATAGATTGAGGTGGGTTAGGGCACATAGAAAGAATGGAAAAAAACGGAGGTCCAATGGCAAATTACAAAACAACACCCAATGAGAAAAGGCCTAAGGGCAGACCAAGAAGCAGATGGTTGGAGGAAGTGGAGAAAGACCTTAAAGCCACAGGAGTGAGAGAGTGGAGGAAGAAGACCACGGATCGGGAAAAGTGGAGAAAAGTAGTGTGGCAGGCCAGGGCCCTAAATGGGGCTGTAGAGCCAAAGGAAGAAGAATATAATTAAAGAATAATTATTGACAGAGAAAGATGTTGGACATTCCACACTTATAAATGAAGAAGATCAATTATTGCTGTCACAAACACTTAAACGACCAAGAATATATTACAAAATTGATCGTGAGATGGTTGTTAGTCAGGCGAATGTGTCCCAGCTATTCCCAGTTGCCCCTGTCGCTAACAGTCTCATGGCAGGTCACAGTGACCTTAGCGTTTACAGCACTTCGTTACAACCGTGCTGTCCAGTGAGTGAGTAGCATGTTCGATGAGCAATAAACAGTTCAATCATTGCCAAAATAAGCAGTTCAATCATTGCCAGATAACACTTCAATCATTGCCAGATAACAGTTCAATCATTGCCAGATAACAGTTCAAACATTGTCAGATAACAGTTCAATCATTGCCAGATAATAGTTCAATCATTGCCAGATTACAGTTCAATCATTGCCAGATTACAGTTCAATCAATGCCAGATAACAGTTCAATCATTGCCAGATTACAGTTCAATCATTGCCAGATAACAGTTCAATCATTGCCAGATTACAGTTCAATCATTGCCAGATAACAGTTCAATCATTGCCAGGTAACTGTTCAATCATTGCCAGATAACAGTTCAATCATTGCCAGATAACTGTTCAATCATTGCCAGATAACAGTTCAATCATTGCCAGATTACAGTACGCAAAGAAAAACTGCAACTAAAACACTTTAAGCCAACTCCAAAATGTCTCAAATAAATTAAGACCAAAATAAAATGAATGTGCAAAATTAGTTACTGCTATCAACGTAGACTCTTCAAAAACAACTCTTACAAGTTGAAATCTCTTGACAACTTTAAGTGGACAGAAGTAAACAATACATACTTCAGCAAATATCACATCAATTAGATGTGTAAAAACATAAACAAGTACCTAGTTTTTTTTAGATATCAGTGTTGACGGTGTTCTTATTAGGAAAATTTTTTTTTTTAAAAGTCCCTACAATATTTTAAGCTGTATAAAATTCTTGATCTTAATTTTGTGTGTATGTAGATCAGAGCTACCAACTTGGATGATTTTCTATCTTGATCTAGATTATTTTTTGAGTCATATAGAAATTAGATTATGATATACATGTATAGATAAAATATTGGGCTTGTTTTTTTTCCCCCTTTAAGTTAGATATTTAAAAAAAATGTAGATTATTGGCCATAATTGTTTGTATAATAAGATGTGTCCAGAATTTTCCCCATCTATTTCTAGACAATTAGTCGGATACAAAAAAGTTGGCAGCGTTGTTGAAGATCGATTTTTTTTTTTAAATTTTGTAAACAGCCTGCTTTTGACAACGAGTTTTAAATTAGACTTAACTCGCTAGCCACGTGGGTTGGGAAGATGTTGGTGGGCGGGGGGGGGGGAAATATGGGAAGTTGTAGGTGGGCGGGCCAGTAGAAACAGACGTTGAAATCAGTGGGTTTTTTTTTATTTGCTTTACTGGTTCTTAATCAAATTAAAATGGAATTATTTTATCATAATGAAATTATAACCTGGCAAGAGATGTGACAGATGAACATCTCATCAAGAGCTAAAAATATCTTATCAACTGTGAGGCCTTTCATTAAGAGCTAAACATCTCATTGAGAGCTAAACATCTCATTAACGGCTGTATCTTTCAACAAAAGCTAACCATATCACCACGAGCTAAACATATCACCACGAGCTAATCATCTTATCAACAGCTAAACATAACAGCTAAACATCTCATCAACAGCTAGACATAACAGCTAAACATCTCATCAACAGCTAAACACCTCATCAACAGCTAATCATCTCATCAATAGCTAAACATCTCACCAACAGCTAAATATAAAAGCTAAACATAACAGCTAAACAAAACAGCTAAACATCTCTTCAACAGCTAAACATCTCATCAACAGCTAAACATAACAGCTAAACATCTCATCAACAGCTAAACATCTCATCAACAGCTAAACATAACAGCTAAACATCTCATCAACAGCTAAACATAACAGCTAAACATCTCATCAACAGCTAAACATAATAGCTAAACATCTAATCAACAGCTAAACATAACAGCTAAACATCTCTTCAACAGCTAAACATAACAGCTAAACATCTTATCAACAGCTAAACATAACAGCTAAATATCTCATCAACAGCTAAACATAACAGCTAAACATAACAGCTAAACATCTCATCAACAGCTAAACATAATAGCTAAACATCTAATCAACAGCTAAACATAACAGCTAAACATCTCTTCAACAGCTAAACATAACAGCTAAACATCTTATCAACAGCTAAACATAACAGCTAAATATCTCATCAACAGCTAAACATAACAGCTAAACATCTCATTAACAGCTAAACATCTCACCAACAGCTAAACATCTCGTCAACAGCAAATAATCTCATCCACAAAATCTCCTCATTAGACGGTGCATACAAACTCATTAAGGAGCTGTAGGACCCATGACTTAGTCAATGAAACTTTATAAAGTGCTTGTATATGTGTCTGAGAGTGCCAATTACGTGTGTGAGAGTACTAATTACGTGTGTGAGAGTACTAACTATGTGTGTGAGAGTACTAATTCATAATAAATCTACTCTAAAAGTCCCCCGTTAAGTACTCCTTCCTAGGGCCCCCTAATATCTCAAAATTGTCTGCAATACCCCCCCCCCCCCAACATACGAAGAAATCCACTGATGATAGTAATAGTACTTCATATTACTTGTATAAAAAAACACCACTTACTGGTAATAACAGACGTGGACAATTTCAAAATGGTGACCGTTTTTTATTTATATCTTTATTACACAGACGTGATAGTGGGAACACACTTGATCCAAGTTTATTCTCCGATAACACACGGTTATTTCCTTTCTGACAAGATGTTAGTGTCATGAGCAATGCTGTTGACGCGATGCCTCGTGAATGTGTTGTGAGTGTGTAGTGTGTTGAAGCGGTCAACACAATAGGGTGTTATAGTGTGCCGTGCCGTGTATGTCCAGCTGAAAAGTGAGCGGTCAAGTGGCCCGCATGGTCAGACAGGGAGTCGCTGGAGGGGGGGGGAGACTTATATGCTTGGGTGAAGCGCTTGGGTTTGGGAGAAATAAGAAAAAGAAATGTTACGGGAACCAAATGACATACTCTTCCCGGTGGTGAGACGTTACAAGAATCAATGTTGAAATCTAATGTTAAACTCTCTTCGATGTGGCTGGGGGGGGGGGGTAGGGGGGGCGGGGACCGACGGATGGTCGTGTGGAAAAGCGCTCTACTGTCACTGGTTCGATCATCGGTGTGGAACAATGGATTTTCAGGTCATGGTTAAAAGATCCATCCTTGTTTCCCGTGATGCCTCCAAGGCAATTGCACTATCGGCTAAGGTGGGGCAGACATAAGGGCAGCATACAAAAAAACAGTCCTATTGGTGGTTTATAGGATGTATGAGATTTCATCTCATCCATACAGGGATTTCACACACATACACACACACAAAAACACACACACTCGGTGTGGTCACGCATGAAGTCAACGAAGGCCACATTCTGGATTTTCAGATGGTTGAAACACTGCTTCGTACCAAAATAATTTAACAAGATTTTAGTAAAAAAGAAAAAAAGTGAAACATAAAAACAAAAACAAAAAACAACAACAAACTCAATAACGACAGCCGCACTAAACTCAACGAACGGTCAAATTTAATCATCTCAACCCGCATTAGGCCAACATGAGCCACATTAGGCCAACATGAGCCACATTAGGCCAATATGAGCCGCATTATGCAAACATGAGCCACATTAGGTCAACATGAGCCACATTAGGCCAACATGAGCCACGTTAGGCCAACATGAGCCACATTAGGTCGACATCAGCTGCATTAGGCCAACATGAGCCACATTAGGTCAGCATGAGCCACATTAGGGCAACATGAGCCACATTAGGTTGATATGAGCCGCATTAGGGCAACATGAGCCACATTAGGTCAGCATGAGCCACATTAGGCCAACATGAGCCACATTAGGTCAACATGAGCCGCATTAGGCCAACATGAGCCACATTATGCCAACATGAGCCACATAAGTTCAGCATGAGCCACATTAGGTCAACATGAGCCGCATAAGGCCAACATGAGCCACATTAGGTCGACATGAGCCACATAAGGTCAAAATGAGCCACATTAGGCCAACATGAGCCACATTAGGTCAACATGAGCCGCATTAGGCCAACATGAGCCACATTATGCCAACATGAGCCACATTAGGTCAACATGAGCCATATTAGATCAACATGAGCCGCATTAGGCCAACATGAGCCACGTTAGGCCAACATGAGCCACATTAGGTCGACATGAGCCGCATTAGGCCGACATAAGCCGCATTAGGCCAACATGAGCCACATTAGGTCGACATGAGCCGCATTAGGCCAACATGAGCCACATTATGCCAACATGAGCCACATTAGGTCAACATGAGCCACATTAGGTCAACATGAGCCGCATTAGGCCAACATGAGCCACGTTAGGCCAACATGAGCCACATTAGGTCGACATGAGCCGCATTAGGCCGACATGAGCCGCATTAGGTCAGCATGAACCACATGAGGTCAACATGAGCCGCATTAGGCCAACATGAGCCACATTAGGTCGACATGAGCCACATTATGCTACATGAACCGCATTTGACCAACGTGAACCGCATTAGGCCAAAGTAGCACAATACGATGACCTTACAAGTCGTAAATTGTAATACTACCTGCAGAAAAGTCAAAACTGAAACAATAAAAAACAAATACATGTCTAGACACACACTCTTCCAGGTCAAATGAAAATAAATTAAAAAAACAACAATTGCATAAAATAGAATCTGTAGAAAATGTGTGACACTGTTTATCAATAGAAATTTGAAGAAGTTGGTTGGATAGTTAGAATGGAGCATGTGCCCAGCTTTGCAAATAATTAGAATGGAACAGGTGTCCAGCTTTGCAAGTAATTAAGAACTAAAAAAAATCCCTTAATTTTATCTAAGCCGAAATGACCACACAAATATTTATTTTATCTCAGACGAAATGACCCCACTAATATTTACCGAGATATTTCTCTAAGCCGAAATGACCTCACATATATTTATGTAGGCTGAAATGACCCCCATCAATATGTAACTTAGCCAAAATGACCCCAAGAAGTATGTACGTTTCTGCCCCTACGTCTGCCAAATCTATTTATATCACATATTTCTCGGTTTTTAGATATCCGTCCAGAAATGTTTCTTTATTTCAAAGACTTGGGTTGACAGGCATTCCCACCCGCAATGTTTATTTAAGATTTTTTAATCTAAAAAAAAAAGAAAAAAATGATGAGCCAAACACTGTTATCTGAGTTCAAGAATGGCCACATTGAATAGTACAAGATTGCAGTGGAACAGTTCTGGATTTTCAGATGGTTGAAACACAGCTTCGTACCAAAATAATTTCACAAGATTTTAGTAAAAAAAAGAAAAAAAGTGAAACATAAAAACAAAAAAAAAAATAACGACAGCCGCACTAAACTCAACGAACGGTCAAATTTAATCATCTCAACCCGCATTAGGTCAACATGAGCCGCATTCGGACAACATGAGCCGCATTAGGCCAACATGAGCCACATTAGGTCAACATGAGCCGCATTCGGACAACATGAGCCGCATTAGGCCAACATGAGCCTAATTGGAAATGTTCTTGTTTTTTTTTTCAATGTTAAAAGCAGCCAAATATAGCCAGCTCCAGCCAAAGGTCTATCATTTTATTTTTTACGGCCAGCCCAAAAAAAAAACCAGCCACATTTGTGATGAAGCTAAGAAACCAATGGATTCAGTGGCGTTAATAGGGGGTGGGGTCCTGGGCGTCACTTTTTTTGCTGCTCCGGGAGAGGGGGGAGCACGTTTATTAATGCCATGATAATTCTAGTTTGAAATAACTTTTTTTTTCGTTTTAAATGCTATGAAATAAACCAATTAAAACAAAAAGAAATTCCCCAAAAAATATTCACGCACCCACTTCTTGCCAAACCGGCAATATCCTTTCTTATGTACAGCTGTCACTCAACCACAGAATCTCAGTTACGGGGCCTGGAGCAGTTACTCACCAATGGCAGTCACTCACCAATGGCAGTCAGTCACTCACCAATGGCAGTTAATCACCAATGGCAGTCACTCACCAATGGCAGTCACTCACCAATAACAGTCACTCACCAATAGCAGTCACTCACCAATGGCAGTCAGTCACTCACCAATAGCAGTCACTCACCAATAGCAGTCACTCACCAATGGCAGTCACTCACCAATGCCGCTACTATGGCAGATGTTTAAGCACACATTGTATTTTAATGGTAAACTTACTAAGTTGCTTGTAGTCTGCCTATATTTAAACACACACACACACACACACACACACACACACAAAAGCTTTAACAAAATGTGGGCGTTCGGATTTTGAAAGGGGTGGGGTCGGGGGGAGCGGCATTTTCACAGTCCACTCCGGGCTGCACAAAGGCGATGTATGTCACTGTTTTTGGTTGTTAACACACCAGAAAGTAAAGGGCAGTAATCGCAGAGTCGGTGTAGAAAAGCAGGTAGTAACCTCCCTTCTAGCTGAAACAATTCATTTACAAAAAAAAAAATTGTGTGTACGAAGCGCCTAGACTCGATACCTGGAACCGTGCGAACAGAACGCGATCCAGAGAATCAATCAAGCTTAAGTGTACAGTGAATTGAAGGCTTCATTCATTGTAATTCAGGGGGCCGGGGTGGGGGGGGGCTCACAGGGTTGTCATTGATGGAACCCATTTAGGGCGCCTCAGGTAAACTGTCGTCGCCGTGAGTAGAAGCCCATGGGCTGAAACCTAGTCCCCCCCCCACCCACACCCCATCCTACATATCGAGCTTGCTTAGTGCAGTGCTGCCAAATTATGCGATTTATCGAGAAGATGCTACATTTTGAATCCGTGTGCTATAAAATAAATAAGTTTCTATGTCTACATATTTTTGTGTTGTTTTTTTTTTAGGGCTAAATTTTTGTTTTTGGGATTTATGCAGCATTGCCAAGACAGCTCCATTCAAAGACACGTGAATAATGGTGAGACCGGTAAACTAGAAGTGGGTTAGGTGGTGAAATGGCCAGTTTTAGTTCAGTCCATAATATTCTGTACCAAGGTCTAAGTGCCTCATTCCCCGCTACCCCCCTTTCATTTATTTACTTTACACAGTAACACTTTTGTTGACTGGGTAGAATCAACTCGCATATCGTACCGAGAAGTGTTGGCATTGATTTAAAAATCTTTCACTCGTTCAGAGATACACACACTGCAACCATAGATATAAAGAACTGCAACACACACTCACAGCAAAAAGTTTATCTAGGCAATGGTGCGCACGAGGTCACTGGATCTTTCTTACATAGGATGCGCACGAGGTCACTGGATCTCACATAGGATGCGCGACATGGTGCGCACGAAGTCACTGGATCTATTTTACAACTCAAAACATGCGCTAGTGCATGTCTTTAGGTGTATGTGTGTGTGTGTGTGTGTGTGTTAGTGTGTCTACAGGACCGTTGAGAGAAATCCCAGGTTTCAATGCTAGGGCCCCAAATTTAATATATTTAATTTTCTAATATTTATATCAATTCATAGGTCAGGCTCTTTTGTCAAATGAAAAAAGTAAACCAAAGTGGCCTGCGATTTAGATTGTTCGCCCGGCCTATGTTCTAGACAGTTTATATTGCTTTTATTGGACGAATGGGGAAACCTTGGGATCGATGTGCCCACATTGAACTACATAGGTCACCTGAACAATAGGCCACCTGTAAATAGGCCACATGAACAATAGGCCACCTGAACAATAGGCCACCTGAACAATTGGCCACCTGAACAATTGCCCACCTGAACAATAGGCCACCTGAACAATTGGCCACCTGAACAATTGACCACCTGAACTATTGCCCACCTGAACAATTGGCCACCTGAACAATTGCCCACCTGAACAATAGGCCACCTGAACAATTGGCCACCTGAATAATTGGCCACCTGAACAATTGCCCACCTGAACAATAGGCCACATGAACAATAGGCCACCTGAACAATAGGCCACCTGAACAATTGGCCACCTAAACAATTGCCCACCTGAACAATAGGCCACCTGAACAATTGGCCACCTGAACAATTGGCCACCTGCAAATTGACCAACTGAACAATTGGCCACATGAACAATTGACCACCTGAACAATCGCCAACCTCTCTGTGAACTATTTAAATACAGGGTCGCCTCATGGGGATGCCCTGAATTTCAAATCAGGGCACGTATTGATTGGTGGATGGATGTGATTAGAAAGGACCCCCCCCTTTGCTGGTAGAGAATATAATGGGGCCCTAACATTCGCTTGAGGCATCCCCTGGTGTATACCGGATACTCTACTGAACAGGGGGTTGCCAATTTGGTTATTTTGCATCCAAATCTAGATATTTTTTAACAAGCCTAATCTATAATAAAATGTTGTCCAATGAGAGGCATGGGTAATTTTTATTTTGCCATCTAGATATAAGATTTAATTATTTGATATCGATTTAAAAAATAATAATTTAGGTATTTTCATATAGTTTGTGGATTATTTAAAAAAAAAAATAAAAAAAAATAGTTGGCAGCCACTCTACTGAGCATTAGGATCATCTCTTGATTGATGCAGGCACTGACATGCTCTTTCACTGAAGAAAAACAAAAAATAATAGAATACAAAAACATTGGCTTTGTTTTCCCCACCTTGACTTTTTTTTCCCCTTACCATTGTTTTGGCTAACTACTCTTCAGAATTGTTAAATCTCAAAAGGTTAAAGTTCAAAAGTATCAAATGACAAAAACCCATATTTATGTTTTTTTTAATCTCCTTTTGTGTTTAAAAAAAAAAGACTCTCAAATATCTGCCCCCCCCGGGGGGGGGGAGGGAGGAGGAGGGGGAGCAGCAACAACAGAGCAGGACTGTAGCGGTTTAAATTCCCTTGTTTATATTTAGATCAGCGTGTGTGTGTTTTAGAGTTGGCACGCATCCGCCGCCCCAGTTCCCAGGTCCGCCCACACCCCCTCCCCCCACATTGCGTAATTTTCTGTTGTAGTATTTTTACGGGGAGGGGAAAGGAACGGGCGATATATAACCGGGTGTATTACTGTTCAGTTTTTGAGACTAAGTAAAAAAAACAACAAACTAGGAAATTGGTTAATTGCAGTCAGCTACTACACACAAATACAACAGCACACACACACACACACACACACACATGACAGCACACACACATTCAGAACGGCACATACACACATACATAGAATAGGACACACACACACAACACAACAACAGCTCATAGACACAACAGCACATACACATACAACTGCACACACACACACACACACATGACAGCATACACATAACAGCACACTTACATTCAGAACGGAACATACACACATACATAGAACAGGACACACACACAACGCAACAATAGCTCATAGACACAACAGCACATACACATACAACTGCACACACACACAACAGCATACATAACATATTAAAGCAAACACACCTAATACAGAACACACATAAAATATCACGTTTGCACAAACAACAGCACACAAACATTCAACAGCACATACACACATACGGCAGCAGCACGCAGACAAATCAAACCACACACAGATAAAATACCACACACGTGTACAACTGCATATACACAGACATACATCAGCACACACTGACACAGACATACAACAGAAGACGCAAATACACAAGCATGCAACAGCAGATACACATATACACAAGCATACAACAGCAGATACACATATATACAAACATAAAACATCACATTCCGCCAGACAGTAGTCTGGACTTGATTTCCCCCCCCCTCCCATCCCTCCCTCCATCACTCCGTTTCCCCCCCTCTCTACTTTTATTTGATTGCTTTACCTCTGTGCACGCAAGGTGATGTCACCTGCAGCGTAGGCAGTCTTGTCGACACACACACATACATCCTTACATATAGACACATTTATCTATCTATCTATCTATCTATCTATCTATCTATCTATCTAAACACTCATTTCGAGAAATGATTTGTACCACAATCGACAGACAGACAGACCCACACACACAAACATATAAACACATCTATCGATCTTTCTAAATACACACACACACACCTAGATTTCTACCGCACGTCGACAGACAGACAGACATAGGACAAATAACCTTCAATAGACACAACACGTATTCTCGGCGGTTTTTTTTTGCCGTAGCGTACCTTGTGGGCGTGGCGCCCGCGGCATATTTAGTAGAAGCAGCCCCGTTGGGAGCCAAATTAAAAGTACTTTAGTGCTGCAGATGACGCCCCTGAGTAGACTGCAGAAAGCCCCCCCCCCCACAGTCCCCAGGCGGGCAGACCGCGCTGTCCTCGAGGTTTTATGTTTAACCCACATGAAAAATAAATTAGTTCGCGACGTACCGGTGTGTCGGGACCGACGCTCTGTAAAACAAATAACGGAAAGATCAATAACATTTAAAGTCAAAGTTTTTTAACTGAGGGTTTCCGTGGAGACGGATGGTCGTGCGGTAAAGCGCCGCTCGACCGTCAACCTGAAGGTACCTGGATTCGATCTCCAGTGAGGAACCAAGGAAATTTTTCAAGGTCTTGGCTCAAGTTCCCGATATATCTCCCGTGGTGCCTCCATGGCCATTGTACTATCGGCTATGGTGGTGGGGACGAAAGTAGGGCTTCATAAAAACCGTCCCATTTAGTGGTTTATAGGATCTAAGAGATGTATCTCACCCTTAAAGGGACATCACACACACTTCAATATTGGCTTACACTGTTGTTGTTTTTTTAGAGCATTTTCGAAAAAAAATGCTCTATTGTCCCCGTTTTGTCTGTCTGTCTGTCTGTCATCACCCTAGATCTCAACAACCATAAGTCCTAGACCCATGATGTATATATCATTTTGTAGGTCTTGGCTTGCCAAGAAATGACTTTTTTCCATTTCGCGATCTGACCTCTGAGGGCCGTAAAAGGGGGCTTAGTACCGTTTTTTGCTATATAAGCTATATTAATAAAGAGCGCCTATATCTCAACAACCATAAGTCCTAGACCCATGATGTATATATCATTTTGTAGGTCTTGGCCTGCCAAGTGTACATCAAAAGTCCATTTTGCGATAGGACCTCTGAGGGCCGGGCTTCAGGGCTCCTAAGGGGCTTATATATTCTTTATATACACCTTGTACGTTCAATAACCCATTCATTTGGTGCGAAATACTGCAGCACGTAGTTTCACCAAGATTTATTAAGAAACTCATCAAATGAAATAGTAAGCTTGTGTTCTGAGTTTAATTGAAAGTATCAGAGCTATGCAACAATTGACGGAGTTTTCGGACGATTAAATGACTATAATTTCGAATGTTTTCAATTATGAGTCCTATTTCAGTGACCACAAACCACTTGTAGTTAGATTTAAGAGAAAATAATTTTGTTTTCAAATATAAAGAAACGTCTTTTTTAATATCTTTTTTTAGATATATGCATTACACAATTGAATTTATAAACAATTCCAAAATTTACAAATATTTACTGAAAGATAGCATACGTACTGATACATAATACGAAAATGCTCTAACACGTCCTGTGTCCAGAATGGAACAGGCTTAATTGCTTGTTTAAATATTATCTGAATTAAGTTGAATTTTAGTTGTTTTAGTTGTGTGTGGGCTTACTCATATAAAGTACATCGAAGTTTCTGTTTAACCATGAGACAGTAACGTTATATTTATTCTTAATAATATAAATACATTTATAAAAATTAAAAACAAAAAAAAATTCATCCCTGGCGGGATTCGAACCCGCGACCTCTGGATTAGAAGTCCAGCGCGCTATCCCCTGCGCTACAGGGACCGTTATTTAATGCCATAAAATTGGTCTCTCCTGGACGGTGACGACGCCCATCTCCCAAACTTGGTGTTTGTATCTAAAACTAGGAAGTAAGACAAAGTGGCAGTACTTTTTAAAGTGGGCTCTTGAGAATTACAATCAAAGGATTGTTTTACTTGGTAGAAACTGTATTGGGGGGGGGGGGGGGGGGGGCTACACAATGGTTGCTGGTTTTTTTTTTTGTTTGGCATTTTGCCGCATCTGATCTACACAATCGTCTTTAGCTTTTTAGAGCATTTTCGAAAAAAATGCTCTATTGTCCCCGTTTTGTCTGTCTGTCTGTCTGTCTGTCCGTCATCACCCTAGATCTCAACAACCATAAGTCCTAGACCCATGATGTATTTATCATTTTGTAGGTCTTGGCCTGCCATGTGTGCAGCAAAAGTTCATTTCGCCATCTAACCTATGAGGGCCGTAAAAGGGGGCTTATAAAGTACCGTTTTTTACTATATAAGCTATATTAACAATGGAGCGCCCTATATCTCAGCAACCATAAGTCCTAGATCCATGATGTATATATCATTTTGTAGGTCTTGGCCTGCCAAGTGTACATCAAAAGTCCATTTCGCGATAGGACCTCTCAGAGCCAAAATATAAGAGTTTCTTATACACCGTTTTTGCTTATATTTTAAATATAAATAATAAAAGCTAATCAAAGGGGCGTAATCATTATTTATTTTTGTAATAGTTATTCAACATGATTACTTTTCTCTCTAAATTTATCGAAATTCATGCGCGTGGAGCAATATTTATGGCTGTAACCCGGGGAAAAAAAATACGGATTTCGTCCGGCGAAAATGCTCTAAAATGTCCTTTGTCCGAAACGGAAAAGACTTAAATTGCTTGTTTTATATATGACTAGCTGTACCCTGCAAAACCTTTGCATAGAGTTATATCCCCTTAGGCTTGATCGGCAGGCTATGTTATTTTTTGGTTTTGAGCAGATCCGATTTTTTCATGATTGTATTTTAAACTGGAATACTGTTGTATCAATTCTTTACTTTCGATTTAACGCACACTGGAAATGAGTATTATTATATATGATGATATTATTATTTATATTATTTCTTTACTTTCTAATTTGTTCTTCATCTTTTCTTCACAGGAGGCTCGCGAATGTCTGCAGCATGAGAACCACGGCCCAGCACAATTATCTTCTGATAACATTTTTTTTTAAAAACCATTGACCGGATTACTGTTTCCATTGAGTTTCAAGTGTGTGTGTGTGTGTGTGTGTGTGTCACTAATAATGCATTTTAGGTTACTCTATATCATAGGTCAGGCAGTGTGTGTGTATGTGTGTGTGTGTGTGTGCGCTTGTGTGTGTGTGTGATATCAGTCTACATGCGCAACACAGTCATTCAACGTACATTTGCGTGTGATTCTGTGTGTTGGGAGAAGGAGGGGGGGGTGGGGAAGGCACATTGTGTGTGTGTTTGTGTGTGTGTGTGTGTGTGTGTGTGTAGTTGAGTAAAAGAGAAAAAAAACTCGTTTAATGAAACATCGTCACTCATTCCTGACCGCCCCCCGCGCACCCCCCCCCACCTTTAGGACCCCGGGGGGGGGGGGGGGAAATAAAACACTTTGTGTGTGTGTGTGTGTGTGTGTCAGTGCCTGAGGATGTACATAAAGTTGTCCCTCCATGCGCGGAATGTTTGTTAACTCATTCAACCTGTGTTATGTCAGTACTCAGTGAGGGGAGGGGAGGGGGAGGGGCGGCGCTAGCAGTAAAAAATGTAATACATTCCCAGCAATGCCAGAGATGCCCCCCACCACCACCCTCCCCCCCCCCTTAGCCCCGCCATATGTAGTAAACTATGACGTCAGCGCGCGCTGATGCAATCAATGTGCCAGCATTCCGTCGCCGTTGCTGCGAATCCCAAACACGTGCCAAAATGACGACTCACAAAGCAACTACTCGTTAAGTCACCGGAGATACCCAGAGGGACGGGGGTGGCCGAGTAGTGTAGAGCGCTTGACTGTCAACCTGATCTCCTTGGGTTCGATTCACGGTCACCTGAGGCTAAGTGAACTTTGTCCATTTTATTTTAACTGAGATATCCAGAAAGAAGATTTTAAAAAACAAACAAGGAAGGAATGCCAGATTTTTACTGGAGCGTCCAGGAAGGGTTTACGAAATTCGAATAACAGAAAAACATAATAACCTGCCCAGTCAGTAGGATTATTTAGAACAATGAGTGACACACACAGAGACCGTAGCTCGAGACCAGCTATAGGAACTACATGTGTTGTTGTTGTTGTTTAAATGACATAACAGAGAGCCAAGTCAACCAGGGCCGTTTTAAGGTCATCGTAGGCCCTGGGCACTTTCAAAGTCGTAGGCCCTCCCCATCTTCATTTTAAATATTTTTCAAGAATGCACCCGCACTTCTTTGCTATTTAAAATCTAAATAAACTTTTGAGGACGTCATATGCGACTATGCTAAGACAAAGAGCCGAAAAGTTAACATACTGTAATTTACAGATCTGCAGCTTGACGTGCTCATCTCACACGGTTATATGTAGTTACTTTAATACAAACATTATTACATTTTTATTGGCATTCTGAACTTGTTTTCACTTTATGTTCTGGCTTTCGTAGGCCCTTGAAAAGTCCGTAGGCCCTTGAAAAGTCCGTAGGCCATAGGCACAGTGCCTACTGTGCCTAGTTGATAAAGCGGCCCTGAAGTCAACTCCCAACATGCAGTAGAACGTCAATTATCCGAATCAATTAGGACAGGATAACCGAAAACTGAATGCGATCCATGCAGTAAATGAAACCAAACACTAAACGAATATTAGAACTCATCACATGCGGGAAAAAGCAAAATAGGTGCAAAATGTCGCAATTTTACCTTTATTGTGGAAAATGATCACGCGAAACAGCTGTTGACTTTTTTCATATACAGTACATGTAGTTGACAAAAAAAAATGAAATTGACGGATAATAAACGTTCGGATAAACGACGTTCTACTGTATTTCAAGCCAGATACATGAAACCATTGAATAGTTTTAAGTTACAGTCTGCATTATTCCAATAGAGAAAATAATATTATTTTTTGTAACAAATTATAAAAAAATAAGGGATGAAGAAAGAGCGTTCTAATTTTTTATTAAAATAAATGAAACAAATCATTGTTGTTGTTGTTCACTGACTTCACATCCAAACGTCGCCGCTTCGAATCCCGGCAGGGATGAAACTATTCTATAATTAGTTCTTGTGACTATGCAAACTAAGAGGTCGCGTTTGGCCCCAAACTCCACTGGGAATCCCACCTGAAACAGTTCACGTCCAATGATATCAGCACTCCCAAGGTTACTCTTTCCTAGAATGCCCACAAGTAGGAGGCCCACAAATCTCTCAATGTCTACTGGTAGGAGGCCCCACAAATCTCTCAATGTCTACTCGTAGGAGGCCCCACAAATCTCTCAATGTCTACTCGTAGGAGGCCCACAAATCTCTCAATGTCTACTCGTAGGATGCCCACAAATATCTCAATGTCTACTGGTAGGAGGCCCCACAAATCTCTCAATGTCTACTCGTAGGAGGCCCACAAATATCTCAATGTCTACTGGTAGGAGGCCCACAAATATCTCAATGTCTACTGGTAGGAGGCCCACAAATCTCTCAATGTCAACTCGTAGGAATGCCCACAAATCTCTCAATGTCTACTCGTAGGAGGTCCACAAATCTCTCGATGTCTACTGGTAGGAGGCCCCACAAATATCTCATTGTCTACTCGTAGGAGGCCCACAAATCTCTCAATGTCTACTAGTAGGAGGCCCACAAATCTCTCAATGTCTACTCGTAGGATGCCCACAAATATCTCAATGTCTACTGGTAGGAGGCCCACAAATCTCTCAATGTCTACTCGTAGGAATGCCCACAAATCTCTCAAAACAGAAGATCGAACCAGGGACCCTAAGGTCGACAGCCGAAGGTTTTACCGCACGACCATCCGTCCCCAGATAAAAGATTCCATTCCCTTCAATAATTCACACTGGCATTTTATTAAAACTGTGAACTGTGAGTCACTAATGTCAATCGCTGGGTTACAAAAAAAAAAATAATAACAATAAGGACTTGGCAATGCACACACACTAACACACACACACACACACACACATTAGTGAACGGTGGTTGAATTCAAAGAGACAGTGTTAGCCCATTACAAATGGCTGATCATTTGACGAGACATTTAATAATTGGTAACCGGTTCGACAGGGTAAGCCGAGCACGGCTGGGCGTGTAGTGGTGGTGGTGGTGGTGGTGGCGGTGGTAGGGTGGGGAGGAGGGGTAAAACCCGAACTAATGGCCCTTCATGAAATGCAGTTTTAGTTGTTTTTTTTTTGTTGTTGTTTGTTTTAACCCCCCTCCCTTGCATGATGTCTTGTAACCATTCTTTACCATTGCGTTTCACACTTCGCCCCCCTCCCCCCACACACATCTTTTTCCCCAAAATCCGAAAAGATTCACGTAATGAGTGAACGGTTCCTTAGTAGCTCGGTCGAGCACATCAATCTGCAATGAAATGAATTAATTATCAATCGGTTTGTTTGTTATCAGATAATAATCCCCCCCCCACACACAAATTGGTGAAGACTATCAGGGGCCCAAAATAAGATGTTAGCGATCCCGAGGCTGGGGGGGGTCACCACCTCACCACCCTATTACCCCTCCCCTACACACACACACACACACCACCACCACCAACATCCCGCTTGAAGAAGGTCGCTAGTTGGCTGAGGAACTCATCGCCGAACCCACTCTGCTTGTTTGCTATACTTAGTAACATTTATTTCCTGCCCCCGCACCCCTCCCCTCCTGGCTATGGGCCTGGCCCCCTGCTGTAGAATGCCTGGCCCTCGCTGTAGATTTTTTCACGCTACGGGGCTTCGTACCACGTGACTCATCACGGAACCACGTGACCCACGCATCGCATTAGAATGGGGGGGGGGAAGAATAACAAACACCGCATGCCCATTGTGAATGTAAAAGTACATTTCTTCATTTATTCGCTGAACTCTCGTGTGATGGGCACACCCGCGGATGGCGTACTTTCCGCATCCTTTGCGGGAACAGTTGCGTTGAGAAGACAACCCAACCCCAACCTCCCCCATCATCTTGAGGCGGGGGGGAGGGGGCTCCGATCCCTCGGCAGCCGCCACCTGGGTTGACTCATATAGCGGTGGATACCGGGGGGGGAGTAAAGCCACCAACAGCCGTTAAAGGGAGGGGGGGGGGAATTGCCGGATTAGCCTCAGACAATGAACTATTACACCCCCCACACATACACACACACACAAAAGAACAATTTCATTTCTCACAATCGGATGTGCCAAAAATCGACCGTCGCGGCGAATAATAGGTCAAAAATCCGATGAACCGATTCTATGGCGGTGGGAGAGATCATTTTGGGTAAAACCCTTTTCAGAGCGAAACAAAAACGAAACAAAACAAAAAAAAAATCTTTTCTGACAGTACAATTTATTTGTTCGTTAAAGCTTAAATTTTTTTTTTTAAACTGCAAATCTCAAAATCGACTGAAAACCGGTTTTGATGACATAGATTAAGGTCACGGTGTACTATACTAAATATCCCCCCCCCCCCAAGTATCGGATAGTTAAATGTATTGTCCAGGTAACATTTCTCAGAAATCAGTGTTTTACTAATCCGACCTGAAACATTTCTCCAATGTCATTTCATTCATTGATTGGCTAAACATGTCCGTCACGTATATGTAGCATCTGTGGCTGGGCGAATAAAGCTTATATACCGACAGGCCGGAATGTTCATTATATCTGAACTCTAGGTATAGCTTTGAACGATATATATAAAATATACATATATATATATATATATATATATATATATATATATATATGTGTGTGTGTGTGTGTATGTGTGTGTGTGTGTGTGTTTGTATGTCTCTATTCTATCTATGTGTAGTTTGTACATTAAATGTGTTTTAAAACTTTACAAAGCTTGGATATAATCATCGACCAAGCATTAACAATAACAGTCTTTGACCCTTCACTTACTGGTGAGCAAGAAAAATTAAATGTGTTGGTTGCACTCTTCTTACCCACGGCCAATTCTAAGTTGTTGTTTTTTTTTTTGGAGATGGGGGGGCGAAATATTGGAGCCCCATAGTACAAGGTTGGTTACGAATTTTTACTGAAAAAAAAAGGTTTTCATGTAAGACACTTGGGGGGAGGGGGGGCTAGTCTGGAAATGGGGAATTAGATGGGGGTCTAGTCTGGTTATGGGGAATTAGGTGGTGGCCTAGTCTGGGTATATGGAATTAGGTGGGGGTCTAGTCTGGTTATGGGGAATTAGGAGGGGTCTAGCCTGGTTATGGGGAATTAGGTGGGGGTCTAGTCTGGTTATGGGGAATTAGGTGGTGGCCTAGTCTGGGTATGTGGAATTAGGTGGGGGTCTAGTCTGGGTATATGGATTTAGGTGTGGGGTCTAGTCTAGGTTATGGGGAATTAGGTGGGGGGGTCTAGTCTGGTTATGGGGGGTTAGGTGGGGGGCCTAGTCTGGTTATGGGGAATTAGGTGGTGGCCTAGTCTGGGTATGTGGAATTAGGTGGGGGTCTAGTCTGGTTATGGGGGATTAGGTGGGGGGCCTTGTCTGGTTATGGGGAATTAGGTGGTGGCCTAGTCTGTGTATGTGGAATTAGGTGGGGGTCTAGTCTGGTTATGAGGAATTGGGAGGGGGAGCGGTTCAGTCTGGTTATCCCAAATGAACGGCCCTGCTCAGACGCGTATGTAAACCATCCCACAATATTATTTGTACCTTACAGAGGATCTCAAAGTATAGCCTGCAAGTTGATCAGAAGTAGATTATATAATGTATCTTTGATCTTTCTTCTCTTTCTATAAAAATATGTCGCTAAAACCGAACAAGTCTTTCAGCGGGGTACGAACAGCAAAAGTTAGAAAGCCGCTGGATCAATTTATGAAATCTAAATTTTCAATATCTCAATTTTACTCTATCAAGACATCTCAGTGATACCTGATTTACGAATCATGTGATCTCTGTATGTTTTCATTTACCCTATGAAATAGCAAAAAAATAAAAAACTTGTTTTTTTTTTAAATTATTATATTTAGTGTTTGTGAATTACTCCCCTTGATGGACAGATTATCAGTCGAGCTCCACCTCCTTTCACCTACCTCCCCCCCCCACCTTCCAGGTAAGAAAGATTCTTCTGACTTTTTAAGCGCTCCTAACAGACAAGATTTGTTTGTAATGTTTATGTTTTGAGCACTTTACCTAACTTTGACCCCCCCCCCCCCCTAGTGTATTATTTGTCCACCCAGACCTCCACCCCCACAAGACCCAAAGGTGTTATTCAATCGGGTTGGAAAACACATTGGCGGCTTGTCTCAAACGGACAGTAGATCTGTGAAAACATGTATTAGAAAAACATATGGGTAATAGCCCCCCCCCCCCAACAGAATCCATGATT
Source organism: Bulinus truncatus (assembly GCA_021962125.1). Taxonomy (NCBI): domain Eukaryota; kingdom Metazoa; phylum Mollusca; class Gastropoda; family Planorbidae; genus Bulinus; species Bulinus truncatus. Next base: position 1,871,870 of record JAGDYQ010000048.1, on the reverse strand, counting down.
TTTCGCGACTGTAACCAAAAGTGTGAGAAAGTATGTCCATGCGCACCGCTGACACACCACGCGCACCACTGACACACCACGAGCACCACTGACACATAAGTTCGCGAATAAATGTGCGTAATTTTCATAATGGAATGTCCTTAACTTTTTTTTTTCTAATCCGAGACTTGGGCATGTGCTTTTTGATGATGTGTCACGCATCGAACTAGCGACCTTCTTCAAACTCTTTATATGTCGCTGGCACCCCTGGTGTAAGATACTCAACCGTCGACCTGAGAGTCCTGGGTTCGATCCTTGGTGAGGCTCATGGGATTTTCCCCAGGTGAAATTCTGTGCAAAGTCGTCTCACAAGTCCACCCAGCTTTAAATGGGTACCTGACTTTAAGTTGGGGAAGTAAAGGCGGCTGTGCGCTGTGCTAACCACACAATCCCTTCATATGCCTAGGTTATAGAAACAGATGAATTCTACACTTAATCTGCCCCGATGGCCCGTTAGGGCTAAGGGAACTTTACTTTTTTTTAATAAAAAAAAATTATTTTAAAACAGTCGACATCTTTGCGCACAACAGATGGGAGTGTTGGCATGAAGAAGCGTCAGAGAATTTCAACCAATAGCCGATGGATATTACATTTTGTGCTTGCTGCCAGCGGCGATCGTTTATAGATAGACATGATTATAAAGGAATTTAAATTTCAATTATAATGAATTGTAGGTCAGCAATGAACGCAAAGAAACATTAAGGTTACACTTGTCTGGCGGATAGGCTTGGTGCTGCGCTGCCAACACTAAAACACAAAAAAAAACCATTAATATCCAAACCTTGCTGGAATGTAGCTGACAGTGTGAACTTAGCCAGACTTTTCAGGAAATATATTTTTTAAAATTAGTTAAATTTAAGCCAAAACTTTGTTAACACATAACGTATTTTAACTTACATCCTCGTTTAAAAATAAAAAAAATAAATTAGACAAATATAGATAGATAGATAGATAGATAGATAATGTCAGTATATGAAAGTCGTGGTTTTGGAAGAGCAGTTACATGCGGGGGTAAAGTAAAGTTAAACAGAAAACACAGTGAACGCCAAGCTGATCTATACTATGGCAAGCGAGATGCCCAATAGGCATATAAAGGAGGGGTAGGGGAAGGAGGGAAGGGGGGGGGGAGTAAGTCAACAACTACCGGTGTAAAAAAAAACGGGGGGGGGGGAGGGGAGGGAGAGGGGGAAACACATAAAGTGTGGACGACAGATGACACAATTTGCACTTCAGATTTTCACAGCACAGTTTGGCTCCTGCCACAGTTACAGTAATGACGTCATTTCATTGTAAACAATTGGATTTTTTCTAGAGGTTGTGTTAGGATTGCGTGGTGGTGGTGGTGGGGGGGGGGGGGGGACGACGACAGTTGGGCCATGCTGGGGTGTGTTTGTAAAGGGGGGGGGGGAGTTTTTAAAACGTGGGCTACGGATTTGTGTGCGGGCGGGGGAAGTGGGGTATCTCCGATGCTGCGTTTGGCAAATTTAAATCTAATCCACTAACATGATATTGTCACGTTCATGTTTAAAAACATTGAATACATATGAGAGACCCGGGGGGTGGGGGGGGGGGTCCCATGCTTTCTGGCGTGAGGGAGGAAGGGGGGGCAGGGTTGAGCAATATTCTGGCTAGATCCCCCATGTGCCTGTCTAGTTCATGTTTAAAGAAAATCAAAGGCAAGCCAAGCACTGAATGTTTTCAGACAAACGTCACCGCCCAGACAGTCAATTAGATTCGACCAACGATACCAGCGGTTACCCCACGACTGCGCTCCGAGGAACACAAAGGGCCCCCCCACAAAATGGGCTCACTTCTAAAAAAGGGTGCGAATTCAGCCTTTTCCGGAGAAAAATAAATAACTCACCTCTCAATTTCATTAAGCTGTTTTAAAACGTAAAGAAGACAATAGTGGAATACTTAATAAAGGACAATAGTGGAATACTTAATAGAAGACAATAGTGGAATACTTAATAGAAGACAATAGTGGAATACTTAATAGAAGACAATAGTGAAATACTTAATAGAAGACAGTAGTGGAATACTTAATAGAAGACAGTAGTGGAATACTTAATAGAAGACAATAGTGAAATACTTAATAGAAGACAGTAGTGGAATACCTAATAGAAGTCAATAGTGGAATACTTAATAGAAGACAATAGTGGAATACTTAATAGAAGACAATAGTGGAATACTTAATAGAAGACAATAGTGGAATACTTAATAGAAGACAATAGTGGAATACTTAATAGAAGACAGTAGTGGAATACTTAATAGAAGACAGTAGTGGAATACCTAATAGAAGACAATAGTGGAATACTTAATAGAAGACAATAGTGAAATACTTAATAGAAGACAGTAGTGGAATACTTAATAGAAGACAATAATGGAATACTTAATAGAAGACAATGGTGGAATACTTAATAGAAGACAATGGTGGAATACTTAATAGAAGACAATGGTGGAATACTTAATAGAAGACAATAGTGAAATACTTAATAGAAGACAGTAGTGGAATACTTAATAGAAGACAATAGTGGAATACTTAATAGAAGACAATAGTGGAATACTTAATAGAAAGTAAAATAAAAATAAAAAAAAGTTAGCGAGCGGGGAAAACAAAATATTTGAGAACTGCTGAAACTGGATCAATCATTATGGTTGTGATGTGCACTAGCTGACGACATCACACGTAATGACCCAAACCAATGCTGCTCACTGAAGACACATAAAAGTTTTAAAAAAAAGAATTGTGAAAACATCAACAATCGCACATCCGTGTGCAGTGCACTGCACACTGTGCACAACAGTTAAAAGAGTGGGACATGTGAGGAAGTGTCAAAGTGGACATAAAAAACGACGGGTCTCACACGGGACATCCAATTCACACACATGTGTCTTACATGAACGGTCAGTCCACAGGGGACATCCGATTCACACACATGTGTCGTAAATGAACGGGTCGGTCTCACACGGGGACATCCAATTCACACACATGTGTCTTACATGAACGGTCAGTCCACACGGGACATCCAATTCACACACATGTGTCTTACATGAACGGTCGGTCCACAGGGGACATCCAATTCACACACATGTGTCTGACACGGTCGGTCCACACAGGGGACATCCAATTCACACACATGTGTCTTACATTAACGGTCTACCGACGACCTACATTCCCCCCGTCACTGGCTGATGCCATTGATTGATTTATGTTTTTTTTTTATTTTATTTTAAAGCTGTATTGATTTTAGATTTAAATAAATTTTATCCACTGCTATAATGTACTCGTCACCAGTGGCGTAAAAGAGTCTTAAAATATTGGTTTACGGTATACAGGGGGGCCCCCGCTATAGGATGCTTTAATTTTACCGTATCAGCCAGCGAAAGCCCTTGAGGCGGGGGGGCCCAATTTACAGCTCAGTGGACCCACCTGCCATCGGACAAGTAGAATAAATGGTCAGTCAACCATTCATCAGTACATAGAAGTGATAGAGTTTACTACATGTTACATCTTCTTTCGCCATTCATCAGAACATAGAAGTGATAGAGTTTACTACATGCTACATTTTCTTTAACTGCTAAACACGAGTGAAGAAGAAGTAAAAAGAAGCCAACATGTTCTTTACAATAACACTAAAAAACCTCGTTCAAAGCGAGATTGTATTTCGGTTTTTCTTATCAGTTTTGTTGCTAACGCCACGGAAAGCCTCAAGTCTATGTTATCAGTTCCAACGGCTGAAGTTTTAAGGGCGACCGTCGGATACTGATAAATTAAACCCTGATAAACGTTTTGTTTCACTGGACGTCGATACGTCATGATAATGAATTGTTTTCATTTGTGATGTCCGTTGAGGGGAAAAACATTCAGGGTGGGCATAAGATCTATCTGTCTGTCTATCTATCTATCTATCTATCTATCTATCTATCTATCTATCTATCTATCTATCTATCTATCTATCTATCTATCTATCTATCTATCTATCTATCTATCTATCTATCTATCTATCTATCTATCTGTCTGTCTGTCTGTCTGTCTGTCTGTCTGTATGTATGTGTGTATGTATGTATGTACGTATGTATGTATGTACGTATGTATGTATGTATGTATGTATGTGCGTATGTATGTATGTATGTATGTATGTGCGTATGTATGTATGTATGTATGTATATATGTGCGTATATGTATGTATGTATGTATGTGCGTATGTATGTATGTATGTATGTATGTATGTACGTATGTATGTATGTATGTATGTATGTATGTATGTATGTATGTACGTATGTATGTATGTATGTATGTATGTATGTACGTACGTACGTATGTATGTATGTATGTATGTATGTATGTATGTATGTATGTATGTATGTATGTATGCATGCATGCATGCATGTATGTATGTATGTATGTATGTATGTATGTATGCATGCATGTATGTATTTATGTACGTATGTATGTATGTAGTAGATATACGCCGATTTCCCCCAAAAGAGTTTTATAGGAAATCGTGTTAACTGTTCCAGGATGCCTAGAAAAATCGTTGTGTCCCTCTTAGGCCAAAAATGTGCAGTCATTTGAGTTTGCCCTCCTCCCCTCCCCCAACAAGTTCTCTAACGGTCTTGCCTCGCGGTGGACTTGGGTGTCACCAATCTAGGCCTGTCAGAAAGTAAAACTTGATGATAACTATATACAGTGGGTTCCGCTTAATTGGGACACCGCTTAATTGGGACAGTCGCTTATTTGGGACAAATCTCAAAGAAACCAAACCAGGAAGCCAATAGTAAATTTGTATGTTTATTTGGGACAGCCGCTTAATTGGGACAAAAAGCCTCGGTCCCGGTGTGTCCCAATTAAGCGGAATCGACTGTATTTGATTAAAACCATCTCCTGAGCATGTTTTATATTTAGTAAAAGATTGTGGAGAAATAGTATAGTCCAAGTTTGATGACGCAAAGGGGCGATGTGGGGAGAGGCAGGTGGTACGAGCTTATCGACTAGTTAGTAGAATGGACTCTCGGGAGAGATGGTCAGCTGTTTTCATTTGAATTACAGTCACTTGGTGGGTCAAAAAGGTGTATTGGAATAGTTATGTATCTACCTATCTACTTATTTCGCTACTTATTTACTAAAATACATAACTACCTACCAACCTACTAACATATAATGTATATACAATTATACATTTATGTTTATCACATATCTATCTATCTATCTATCTATCTATCTATCTATCTATCTATATATATATATATATATATATATATATATATATATATATATATATTAGGGTGGCCCAAAATAACTTTTTGTCAAATTTTTTGGAGCATTTTGTTTTTTTTTTTTGTGTTTCCTTTGACTTCAAAACAGCACAGAAAAAATTCATGAATATATGACTTTATTTAGTACTACCTCATCGACACTGAATTTTAAATTATTTTGAATGAATTTTGAATGTGAGTATGCATATATATAAAGCACACAGAAAATGCTAGGAGGTTCTGGAAAGTTTTAGAAAAAAAATCCATACAATTCTAGAACGTTCTAGAAAACCGTAGAAAAACTTGAGAAAGTTCCGGAAAATTTTAGAAATCTCTAGAAGTTTTGATTTTCATATAAATAGCCAGCTTCACCAGTGCATTTCAATTTAGCTATAAAATCAAGTGTTATAAGATCAAATGTTGCGGCTATATAAATATCATTCATTTAGTTATGACTACTAGGTCGAAAAGTGTTGTTCATTTAACTGGCATAGAAGTTGACACAACTCCTGTTTATTGAGCTAGGTACTTCCCCTAATTGAGCCTAGTACTTCCCCTAATTGAGCCTACTGGCCAATGGTATGTTTACAAACACAGCCGTCTGGCAGTCAGTTGGTACTATTTTTTCATGACCTATTTCTTTGCTTGTGTACTGTCCAGTTGACAAGCCGATGTTTATTGAGATAGGGACTTCCCCTAATCAAGCCTACTGGCCAACGGTATGTTTAACAACACAGCCGTCTTCAATAAGACATTTGGGGGTTGTATAACTGGACGGGATGTGCTGCTATTAAAGCGCTTTAAGATGTTTTGGCCAAAAATAAGACAGGCAGAATTTAATATATGCTAAGGTGTTCGACTGGAGCAAAATCTCAAGCCATTAAAAGAAGAAGTCATCACATTTTGTTCAAATATCCTCCAAATGAAAGACAACTCAAGATATTTGCCACAAGAAGTTTACAAAGAACTTCTGACTCTGAATCTTATCTTCCTGGGAGGAATCCCCCCTCCCCCTTTGAGGTGCGTTTTCGTGATCCAGGAGCTTATCACCATGCAAGGTGGATGTCTAAAATAATCTACACCATGAAGATTTATCTCTTCCGTCATCAATTCAAGCTGACTAAGCATGAAGACAGATCAATTGCAGAATTTGATATCTTTGCATCCTTGGTTTACATTAAAGATTGGATTCAGTGTCCCATTCTAGCAGACGCAGCTCTGAATGATCCGGATTTCATCAAGCTTCTTATTGATTATGAGAATGTTTCTCCCTTCATTTCTCAGACTGCATTGAAAACGATTGGCGGACATCTCTTGTACCTTAGTGCAGAACTCATTCCTCTGGTTCTCGTTTCTCAACGTGTCTCAATACATGAGAAAAACAGCCTTGCTGCTTGCTTGAGGCAATTGGTGGAGAAATCTTCTGATGATCAAAAAGAAGAAAGGTGCATCTGCAGGACAAATGATCCTTCAGCACTTCATAATGTGACATTAAAGGATTTTGTTACCTCATCATCGCTGCTCTTCTTTAATGCTCTTCTGCTTCCCACAAATTTTCTCATGACTAATGCTTCCACCTGGCAACAAACTTCATCCTTTCAGAAGGCAACAGCAGTGGTCTCTTCCTTGAAAGTTGTCAATGACTGTGCCGAGCAGGGAATTGCACTGGCGTCATCATTCAACTCATCTCTCACCAAATCAGAGGAGGAAAAGCAGTACTTTCTCCAAATTGTTGAACAGCATCGCAAAGAGATTCCAGATGCAAAAAAATCAACTGTGCTGAAGAGATCGCAACTTGAAGAACTTCAGGACTCAGAAAGCACAGACTCAAAAACTTTTAAAGTGAATTTTTGAATGGCGTACTTAGAACTACTCTGCAATACAGTCAGGTTAATGTGTCATGTAAGTAGTATTATTTTACTGTTTGATTCCTACTGTGTAATATAATTGTTCTTTGTATCTAAAAAATAGCATTTTAAACCTTGCAAAATTTTCATTTAATGCAACTGCCAAATACCATAAAACACGAGATAACAAGTGCACCGAAGCAGTATTTATTGGAGCCCAAATGGTGTGAAATTTGATACATACATGTTTTAAATCACAGTGAACCAGAAAAATAAAATGCTCATGATAAAAAATCAACTTTATTTTTTCCATTATAAATTATATATAATATATATTATAGATGTTTGTCGGTTTGTCTGTCTATTTGTCTATCTATCTATATGTCTGTTTGTCTATTTATCTCTCTGTCTGTTTATTAGTTCATCTTTATCTATATATTTAAATATTTATGTTATGGGTGGGGTTGGGGTTTGGGGGGGGGGTCAAATGAAATACCCACATAGGGGAAGTTCTGTGTTACAGTACCAACGTAATTTACAATAGCTGCCAGCAACTTCGATTTTAGCTAAAAACCAACTTTAGCTAGCCCAGGCCTCACCAGGGTTCAACATCTAGCTCACTACCGTGTGTTTTTCCCCCCTCAGGCCAAATGGCTCACATACAATATTTAAAAGACAGTATGACACACATACTTTAGAAATGTAAACATTGAGCCAACGTAATACAATGTTATACATACATACATACACATACTTTTTTTACTTTTTTTTTTCACTTACTAATACATGTAAAAGTCGCTCTTATTTATAAGCAAACCAAGTGATCAATTAGGGGGCCCCTTCGTAGCGAAATGGCGGCCCTTTGAGTAATGATAAATATTAAATATGTGATAACAGGGCCCCGATTGGGGCTTTTCCTCGAGGTCCCCAAAATATCAATGGAAGCCTCAGTCTAGCCCCCCTAGCCCACCCTCCCTCCCCTCTGCCCACAAATACACAAGACTGCATTTGAGTAAACGCGTATGACAACACAAACATTCATGAATAGATACAAATATATGACAACACAAACATTCATGAATAGATACAAATATATTGAGATGTAAGTGGAATACATCCATAAACACAAACGTAAACACAAGCAAGTGTTCACAAATAACATACGTGCGTACACGATACGTCAATAAATACACACCTATGTAAGCGTGTAAGCGATATTTATTCATACATTGCTAATCAAACTACTGAGAGGATAATATCTGTTATTCTAGTTGTTGTTTTGTTGGGATTTTGTTGTTGTTGTTGTTGTTTTATGATTTTTATTGTTTTTTTGTCATAGAGGCCTATACATACCAAGCATAAAAATCTCAACCCAACTACTCACGCGCGCGCCCGCACACAGTAACCTCGTCAATCTTACTCATCCACGAAGACCTCTCAATATATCTTCCCCAGAGACAGAAAAAGGGCTCAGAGAGAGAGAGAGAGAGAGAGAGAGAGAGAGAAAGAGTGGGGGTGAGAGAGAGAGAAGGTGGGTGGGTGAGAGAATGGAGAACAGTTTGGAGAGAAATCAATACGACACGTTTACAGGGAGTGTTCATCTCTTAACCGTCCTCACGCAGACAGACACACTCAATAGCACACACACACACACACACACACGGGCCTAAAGCTTGACCAGTGATGCCAACGTCAAAAATAGTCCTAAAAATATATTACTTTACTCTTTGAAAAGAAGTCAGAAGACGGATAGTGAAGTGAAACTGACGGTTTGAATTGGCAGTAAATAGTAAATAGACATTCCTATAACAGAAGTTTCGTTATAGTGGACAGTCCAGCAAATAGACAGACAGAGCGGAAGACAAGAAACAAACAAACCGACACAAGATACTAGAAGACGAGTTTAGGAATACATAGACATAGAGAAATAGTCAGACATTCGGATAGACAGACACACAGACAAATACATACATACATACACGCATACATGCATACAAACATAAATACATAGTAATTAGATAGATAGATAGATAGATAGATAGATAGATAGATAGATAGATAGATAGATAGATAGATAGATAGATAGATAGATAGATAGATAGATAGATAGATAGATAGATAGATAGATAGATAGATAGATAGATAGATAGATAGATAGATAGATAGATAGATAGATAGATAGATAGATAGATAGATAGATAGATAGATACTCATTGATTTCCTTTACATAAAAACGGACAATGCCTTGGAGCACCAACACACACAAAATCTTTCTAGCAAATTTCACTTCTGCTAGCTGTGATAAAAATAGAAACAAAAAAGAAAAGTTCTTCGGTCTCTACAAAAAAAAAAGGTCATGAGACATCTTCCAGACTATTCGGTGTGTCCATAAGTATTCTGGTGGTCAAAAGTAAATGTCCGTTATAACTGATGATGATAATGTGTTGCAGATATCGAAATAGAGTGAGAGTAGGACAGGAAGAAATGAGGCGGGAAGTGGAAAGGGCGAATACATCATACATTAAAAAAAAAAAGATATTAAGGGGAATAAAGTATGAAATTATTATTGAAACGTGATTGCGATTTTAACATCCCACTCAACTAAGAGCGGCACATAACCTATCTAAGAGCGGCACACAACCTATCTAAGAGCGGCACCCCACTCAACTAAGAGCGACACACAACCTATCTAAGAGCGGCACACAATCTATCTAAGAGCGGCACACAACCTATCTAAGAGCGGCACACAACCTATCTAAGAGCGGCACACAACCTATCTAAGAGCGGCACACAACCTATCTAAGAGCGGCACACAACCTATCTAAGAGCGGCACACAACCTATCTAAGAGCGGCACACAACCTATCTAAGAGCGGCACACAACCTATCTAAGAGCGGCACACAACCTATCTAAGAGCGGCACACAACCTATCTAAGAGCGGCACACAACCTATCTAAGAGCGGCACCCCACTCAACTAAAAGCGGCACACAAATAAGAATTACGTTAGACCTTTTGATATAATTTTCAGTTTTGGTCTTTCTAATAGATATGCAAATGAGTCGGATGCTCCGAGGGGGGGGCGGGCTCTGGTGGGATTTTTATTTTTACAAGCAACAATGGAAGGGCAATCCGATTGCACGACACACAGTGCCGGCTTTAGGTATAGGCGATATAGGCAGCTGCCTAGAGCGGCATTATTTCAAGGAGCGGCAAATTCCAGCAAAATATAAAAAAATTAAAAAAAATATAAAAATTAAAAATAACATAAATTAATTTGAGAAAGTGTAGAATTAAATAAGAGCACACAATGGCTTAGAGTGGCGACAACAAATAAGTCACGTGGATTAACGCTCTATCTTAATTTATTATATCAATATTATGACATCACTATTTTCAAAATTATTTTCTTCTTTAGCATTTAACAAAATTAGATTCAGATATAATGAAGGATCCTGCTAAATTTTCTAATTACCACTATACACGAAAACTGGCTAACGGAGAAACTTTAAAAAGAAAATGGTTGATGTATTCTACGTCAGTAGAAAAGGTATATTGTTTTTGCTGCAGAATATATAACAGGAGTAAATCTGCCTTAGCAACACATGGCAGTTGTGACTGGAAAAATATGTCAAGTATATTGCAGCATCATGAAAAATCTCCAGATCATTTAACCAGTTATCATGAGTGGAAAGAATTAAAAATGAGGATAACAAATAATAAAACTATTTATGACGTGAATCAGCGCCTTATAAATCGTGAAGCGAAAACTGGAAGGATGTATGAGAAAGAATAATATCTTTGGTCAGAGTACATGGAGTTCAAAATTTACCCCTGATTGGTCAGTCTGATCGGTTATATACACCTCATAAAGGAAATTTTTTGAAATTTGTTGAAGTTATTGCTGACTTTGATCCGGTAATGAAAGAACATACAAGACGTTTTAAATCAGATGAAATTCATGACCATTATTTAGGAAAAAATATTCAAAATGAGATCATTCAACTGTTGAGTAAGGAGGTAAAACAGAAAGTGATAAATGATCCAAAATGCAAAATATTACGCTATAGTCCTCGATTGCACCTGACGTCAGTCACAAAGAACATATGACAATGATTGTTAGCAAGGCCGTAGCAGGGGGGGGGCTAGGAGGGCTGCAGCCCCCCCCGTCCCCAATTAATTCTAAAAATCAAATTTTATTATAAAATATACTTCTTTATCATTATGTTCCAATTTTTTTCTTATATAAAACTCTCCGCACAGCGCCCCCCCCAAACCGCACAGTCCCCCCAA
>JAGDYQ010000048.1:1800574-1859934 GCA_021962125.1 Bulinus truncatus | reverse complement strand
AGAATGAATAGGTTAAGTAAAGTTAGGTAACATTGCATTAAAAGGGCAGACATTATTTTGATAATATTTAAACTTTATTCTTATTAATATTAGGCTATATGTATTCATGCCTCAATAGACCCGGGTAGACACACTTTTGAAACTACATTAGTCCTTAAATTTGTCAAAGTTCAGATGTATGGAAAGTTTATATGAAATAATCATTATAATGTATGCCCAAACATCATTGCACATGGGCACTAATGAGTAGATGGGAGCATATCTAGGGCTGGACGGCCAGCAATAGACTAGTGTTCAGTACACAAGTAAGTAAGTAAGTAAAGTTCCCTTAGCCCTAATGGGCCATCGGGGCAGATGAAGTGTAGAATTCATCTGTTTCTATACCCGCGGCATATGAAGGGATTGTGTGGTTAGCACAACGCCCAGCCGCCTTTACTTCCCCAACTTAAGTCAGGTACCCATTTAAAGCTGGGTGGACCTGTGGGACGACTTTGAAACAAATTTCACCTGGAAAAATTCCATGGGCCTCACCGAGGATCGAACCCATGACTCTCAGGTCGACAGTCGAGTATCTACACCACTCAGCCATCCGTCCCACCGTTCAGTACACAAGGGGGAAGTAAATGTGGCTGGCATCGCTCTAGCAACATAATCAATAGACCATTAGCATTCTGCACAGTATATGATTGGTTGGTAGATGGGAAGGCTCATTTAACACAATAATTAGAAGATGCTTACTTAAACAAAAATGTTTCCAAACCCTTGATAGAGCTCTGTAATTATCTTTTTTTTTTTTTTTTGTAAATATGACATTGGTCAACATTAATGCCATTAAGCTCTTAATTCTGTTTCAGACTATAAAGAGTGGCAGATGGAGTGGCACTGGTGTTAAAGGATACGTAATTGGTGATATTGATGTGAATCCAGTGGAATCTTTCTCCATTTCATGCGTCTGGCAAAGCAGAATTATTGATAATAATGATCTGAACAAAGATTTTGATTTTTGCCTTAGTCATTTTCCAGGGGGTAAGTTTTGTTTCATTATATTTTTTTTTTATCTTACTTGCCATTTAGTTTGACAAATGTTTATTTTTCATGCACATTAAAACAACCTATTGCAGGAAAAAATATTGTGGGTTATGTGTTTCTCCCTTCTGAACGTTCATTAAAAAGTCTACTTGACAACAATCAAGCTGGCATCGACAGAGAATTTGAGGAAAATTTTGGTTCTTACAATGTTTGGCTAGTGAGTTAGTTTTTTTCCTGATTTTTTTTTATTTTTTAATAATTTGAACGATATGTTTAACTTATTTGTATTGTTGAGGCTCTTAAAGCTGCTGATCATACTTGATCTCTGATTCTATTCCATACATGCATCCATATAGTAACTTGAGATGCACACACGCAGATATAATAGGAAGGGGGGGGTGAAATTTATTCTCAAGATGTTTTTGTATATCTTCTCCTAGGCTTTTAGCTGCTCACTTAATCTCTAGTATTCCATTACAACAAAAATCGTGTGTCTGATAAATCAAGCTGTGGAAACACTAAGTTGAATGTAATTATCTGATTTATTCATGTTTGTAGGCATTTGAAAACAAAATTTCTACCTTTTCCAGGAATCACTAGGTCTTACACAAGCTGTCATTTTGTGCTTGTGGCGAAAGTCTGCATCTGATAGTGATTGGCAAATTTTATTCTTTACTATGAATGATGAGAGCGTGTCAAAGGTCCACTGCTCATTTTGTGAAGATTTGAAACCCGAGTTAAGGATGAGAGTTAAAGCCAATATACATATAACGATATCAACAGAATCAAACAGCGGTGAGTTCACAGCTTACCGAAATAGTAATAATAAAATGTTTTTTTTCTTTCATGTAATCCAATGTGTATTCTCTGATTCTAGCAACATCAGTTGTATTGAATATAATGGTTAATTTTTTAGCATTTAATTAATAATTCTTTTTTAAATTTTGCTTGAATTACTTTACTTTTTAGTAGCAGTAAATTGAAATATTTTTTAGAGCATTTTCGAAAAAAAATGCTCTATTGTCCCTGTTTTGTCTGTCTGTCTGTCTGTCTGTCATCACCCTAGATCTCAATAACCATAAGTCCTAGACCCATGATGTATATATCATTTTGTAGGTCTTGGCCTGCCAAGAAATATCTTTTTTCCATTTCGCGATCTGACCTCTCAGGGCCGTAAAAGGGGCCTTATAAAGTACCGTTTTTTACTATATAAGCTATATTAATAATGGAACGCCCTATATCTCAGCAACCATAAGTCCTAGACCCATGATGTATATATCATTTTGTAGGTCTTGGTCTACCAAGAAATGACTTTTTTTCCATTTCGCGATCTGACCTCTCAGGGCCGTAAAAGGGGCCTTATAAAGTACCGTTTTTTACTATATAAGCTATATTAATAATGGACCGCCCTATATCTCAGCAACCATAAGTCCTAGACCCATGATGTATATATCATTGTGTAGGTCTTGGCCTTCCAAGTGTACATCAAAAGTCCATTTCGCGATTTGACCTCTCAGGGCCAAAATATAAGATATTTTTATGTACCGTTTTGCTTATATTTTAAATATAAATAATAAAAGCTAATCAAAGGGGCGTAATCATTATTTATTTTTGTAACAGTTATTCAACATGACTTACTTGTCCTTTTAATATCTTTTTTCAGATATATGCATTACACAATTGAATTTATAAACATTTCCAAAATTTACAAATATTTACTGAAAGATAACAAACGTACTGAAAATGCGCTAACACGTCCTGTGTCCAGAATGGAACAGGCTTAATTGCTTGTTTTTAATAGTATGTAAAATATTAAACAAAAATTAATGCATATATCCCTCATACAACACTGTTTCCTGCTTCACCATTTGACTCTAACACATTATACAAATTGTAGCTTTTTTTCTTTCAACACATATTCATCTAATACGGCAATGAAATAATCTGTGCAAAAAAAAAAAAAAGAGGAATTTTTTAAAGTTGTATGTTTTTTGCATGATTTCTTGTGCAGCCATAATTCCTAGCCAGGAGCTCTTAGAAGTTTAACAAGATACTTGCTTACTTAAAAAAAATAACAGCTGCCTGATTTATTTTCCAACCATTTTCACAGCTTATTTCCTTATGTACTCATCAAAGGAAAAAAATGGTCTTTCTGTGAGAAAGGAAAAATCCTCTTACCTCAGTATACTGAACATTGACTTGAATAAAATAATTTTGAATTAAATAAAAAAAAATTTTTTTTCTCCTTCGCATTTGTAATGAAATAAAAAAAAAAAGGATATTAGAATTTTTTCATATATTTCTTAGTATCACACTACACAGTTTCACTTAGCATTAGATATTAAAGAAACCTATCTACTGTGTTATATGAGGGGTGGATGTATTTTAGTCTTGGTGAATCTTCAGCAGTCCCCTATCTCCGTAATACATGTACGATGTACGATGTGTTAAGAAATGTCATTTTGAACTGAGATGTCATTAGTTTTGAAATTTATCGCAGCAGTTTGAAATTAACCAGTTTTTTTTTTTGTTTCACAACACAGCTGACCAGTTAAAATCAGAGTTGGATCATCAAATCATGAGACTGCAAAATGGAAATTTCGTATTCGGCTTACTGGAGAATTCCGTTATCATTGAAAGGTCTGGATCGTTGGTAGCCTCAACTCAGTTAGGTTGGACTACTTGCAGAGATATTGCCAAATATTTTAGTGAAAAAGAAGGAAGGTCTAGTGGAAGTAAGAAAAAAGCAGGACCACAGCAACAGGTGAGACAAGCTTAACTGAGTCATGCGTACTATGCTAGTACATTTACTGCTGATTTCCTAATTATTATTTTTTTTTCTATCTGTATTGTACAAGTGCTTATGCTATTCTTTGGATTTTACTTGTATAATTACTTGGTATAATTAGCTTGATAGTTTTGTGTTATTCGTTAATTATTAATTATTGACTGTTTTCAGTTAACTATTCCGGTTTCTGTTTTACACCTTATCACAACTGAACCCCAAACCACACTTCAGTATGCTCCTATTATTCAACATCATATTGGTAAGGTTGAAAACATTTTTTGTATTCATTTTTATGCAACAATAATTACATGTTCTTATATTCAACCCTCGACTTGTGTCCTTTTTTTTTTTTTAGTGCCAGGCTACAATGTAGAGGTTTGTTTTATTAATTTTTCAGGTTCATTTCAAACTACCAGGATTTCTCTTCCGTTTGATGTGCTAGCTGATGTTTCTGAGAGTTTTACCCTTGCTGAACTGTTCAATGTATTAAGTAAAGCTTTTGGGCGACAGATTACTGCATTTTTCGAATGTCTTTCACTTTACACTCAGGTAAATTTAATATTTATTTGTGGCGTGTGAGGAATTTTGATGTGGTCAATTGGTGGGATGATAACACAAAAAATCTAAAATACCTAAACTTTAAAAAAAAATATTGTTGGATGTCAGAATCTGAGAATTTGAAGCCATATTTTCTGAATTCTAAACTGATACTTAAGAATTGATTCTTCATGTTTCTACTACTGATTTCTCTTAAGATTCTAATAAATCTCTGTGCATTGAATGTCTTGAGAGATCTCATAAATTTCAGTCAGTGAAAAAAAAAAAAATCAGAATCATTCCATTTATACATGTAATTTGAATATTATATGCATCCTAGAATGTCCTAGTTCAATGGTTGAAAAGAGTAGGTAGAGAATGTGGAGATTTTAATTATGTCAAACACAAAAGGATGTTTGAAAGCACATCTGTTGATGTGTCCAATTGCTCCCCCAATGTCCACATCATTTAAGGGAATTACAAAAAAAAAAACCCACAGAATTATATACTACATGTAATG
This sequence comes from Bulinus truncatus, assembly GCA_021962125.1. Lineage (NCBI taxonomy): Eukaryota > Metazoa > Mollusca > Gastropoda > Planorbidae > Bulinus > Bulinus truncatus. The sequence continues at coordinate 1,855,060 of JAGDYQ010000048.1, read as the reverse complement.
AAATTGTCATGAGGAGGAGTTCACCGTTAACATCCGGGCACATTGATTCTATAATTTTTCATGAAATAACTAGAATTTCCCTTCATTTTTTTTTTGCCCTCTTTGTACACAATTTTAAATATTGATCAATTAAACAAAAAATAGCTAATGAAAACAAACGTTTTAAAAATGCTGATGAATTAAAAAAAAAGAATTGATGCAATGTTTGATCTCATCTGTACTGTTAATGATCTTACTTGAGACCAATATACCATGGTGCTATTTAGTAGCCAATAACTTGGCATAAGACAAGGGATTTTTTTAATATACTGAACAGGATGAACATGATCGTGGTAAAAAAAATACATTGCCAATTAAAAAGATAGACTTAGAATTGTTATTTTCTAGAAGTCAACCAGGTACACTGTATTACCTAATTCAAAGTAAAATGCCTGAGTAAGGAGAGTTAAACAATTGATATAAATACATGTATATAGTTGTTTTTTTTTTAAAGTCAAAAGTCTGTTTTATATTGTTAATCATATCACTGAAATAGGTATTCTCCGATGAAATTTCTAAAAAAGGGTGGGGTGAACTATGGCATGACTCAGTGGTGGGTAAAATGTTTTCTTGATTATGCTCAGTCATTTTTTTTTATTCTTTCTTTTTCTGCGTTAGCTTTTTTTTCTTTTTCTCATTGTTTATTGATGAATTTAAATTTTGATTTATTTTTCATATGAATGATGTTCCGTTTTTTTTTTTTGTTTTTGTGATTTAAAAAAAAATGTGTGACATCAAGATAAAATATAAATAATAAAGATATATATATAGAAAGTTATATTTCATTTTAATACTAAGCATATTTGACAGAAATAACAGAAGATAATTTTAAAGGTTATTTGTAATACTTAATTTCCCCATAACCCTAAATTTTTTTAGTTTCCACCTTACTCATTAGGCTGTTATAGTTAAAAGTATTTCTTTGAGTTCCACTTTATCAAAAATAATTCATAAAAAAAAGCTTTTAAACTCAATATCATCTGCAGTGGTTTTTATATTAAATAAAATAATTTACTTGCTAAATATAAATAAAATTCAAATTGTGGCCTATTTTTAAAAACAGGAAAACAAACTGCATCCACCTGAAGTCTTTCATTTCAAACCTCACTGTCTTGATACACCCGTCACTATTGTGTATCCCAAGGGTACAACAGAAAAAGAACTTGGTCAGTAGGTTTTTATTTTTAAAAAAAAATTGTTTAAAAATTAGCTTTTAAGATATCTCTTTGTAGATTTATTTTGGATTGTGTCGTTAGCACAGTGACCACCCACCGTCTCCCCCAAATAGGAGTCAGATACCCAATTTTTTTCAAGCTGAGTGGACATAGGGCCTGATAAAAATCCTAAACATTCACTTAGACTCTATCCCTGGACCTGCAGGTCAGCAATCAATGTTCTACGACACATAAGCATCTGTCCTCAAAATTTTTTTCAGGACCCTTATAATTGTGAGTTTTTAAAACTCTCATTGCCTTGTAGTGTTCTGGTTCAAGACCTAGGAACTGAAAGTATGTTTCATCATCTTGATTAGCAAACTTTTAAATGTCATTTTTTTTTTTCTTCTGTCACCAGAGAAGGAGCGGTTAATTTTGCATGATCACCTGTGCCTGCCTTTGAATCAGCCATTTTTACGTAGAGGAGGTGCTGGGTTGTTTCTGAAACCGTCTGCCCCTGGGGGATACTTGTTAAATGCACACTCAGGACTTAGTGATCCTGCAGGTAAACATTGTCCTCTCACATATTAGTTATGTATAATACATGTACATTATATGAAAACCATAGGACTTGGACAAATTCAATTTGATTGAGAAGAAATGAATGGGGAAAAAATGATTAACCTTAAAAAAAAAAAAACAACTATTCTTACTGAAATTTTCCTGTGATGTTGCATGAGTTTCTTGACATTGTAAATGGATTTTTTCTATTAAAAAGAATTATTTCTTTTTTGTGTTAAACATTATAATGCAAAATCTAGTTTGTGAAACTGCTTTTTTTAGAGTGTTTTAAATATGTCATATTTTTGTTAGATAAAATTTAAGGCATACTTTATTAAAATTGATTTGCAACATTTTATTTTTGTTTCCCCAAAAATCGCCAACCTTATTCAATTTTTTTTACTTTGTTTTAGTGAAGTCTGCAACCATAGCTTTAGTGGAAGGCTACTACAGCTATCACCACTACATGCAGGATCATTTCGATGATGACAAGTGGGGGTGTGCTTACAGATCTCTGCAGACTCTCTGCTCATGGTTCAAATACCAAGGATACACAGACAGAAACATTCCAACTCACAGAGAAATACAGCAGGTCAGTGGTCTCAGAGGCATTATCTCACATACTGCACATAGGAACTGTATTTTTGTTGCTGTGGGTCACTATTTTCTTTCTAAAACTGTCTAATGTTTTTTTTTTAAGGCACTCTTTGACATTGGCGACAAAGAACAAAAATTTGTTGGGAGCAGGCAGTGGATAGGATCGTTTGAAGTTAGCTATGTCTTGGAGCATTTACTTGGGGTAATTTTTAAACTTAAATTACTTTTAATAAAACTTATTAGTAGTAGCATCACCAACTTACATTATAAGCTAGAGTAGCCATTCATTATGACAGGGAAAGTCATATATATTAGAAGATTCAGTGAGACTTCACTAAATTCAATGAGAGGCATACTGGCCCATTTTTATAAACTGAAGAATATTTTGTAGTTTATGCATTTAACCATCAATAAGGTAAACATAATTTATTAGTCTGATAAAAAGGTTTAGCAATAGAAATGCAGAAAATGCAGTTATAAGTAGTTAAAAAGTCTGACAAATATAAAAGAGTTGAAAGCGATTAACTTTTTTTTTTTCGATAATGAGAAATAAAGCTTAGCAGTCTTTTGTAGTTTACTCTGAATAAATGTAAAAGCTTTATGAATTTTTGTAAAAAAATCATGCCATGTCTAATTTAGTTATAATTAAATTTGTATATACCTACTTGATATAACCAGAATTTTGTTATATGGTTTTTTCAATTTTATTTCTTATTTGTTTAGATTTTAGTCAACTTTAAATAACTAATTTTTATTAGAATATAATTCATAAAACTAGTGTAGTGAAATATAGAAGTAGTTCATTGTCAACCTTGTGCTTTATAAACTTTATATGTGCTTTATTATTAAGTACTTAAGTTTTTTAATGTCAGGTAACAAGCAAATTTCTCACCGTAAATTCAGGCTCAGAGCTCTCTTCTGCTGGTCAGGACTTAATCAATCATTTTCAGAAACAAGGAACTCCTGTCATGATTGGTGAGATAATATTGTTGATTGTTGTGATATAGTTGTAAATTGGATTCATTTATTTTTGTAGGCATATATTTTTATATCATTTGTTTAAATCTCCTTACTCTAGGCATATTTATTTTGAATAATTTAGTGCAATGCTTTTGGGTTTTCTTTTAACTATTTTGTTTTTAAATTGTGTGAAGCTAAGTTGATTAAACGTTGTATCACTGACACTTTTTCTCAACTCATTATATCTGTGATAACATCGAATATACTTTTTAATTGTATGCAATACAATTAGAGTCTTCTGACTAAAGGTTAATAACTTGAATGCTGTCAATGTTACTTTTATCATGTATCGTTTAGACCCATCAAAACTAATTAAATCGCCCATCCAATTAATCTGAAGCTAAAACACAGCATTCCGAACAGAACTATTTGTCTTTCAGAATAACATAAAATTGCTGATGTATTTTTTTTTTGCTAGGTGGAGGGGTTTTGGCACACACCATTTTAGGAGTGGCTTACAGTGAACTTACTGGAGACATCAATTTCCTAATATTAGATCCCCACTATACTGGTGGTGAGGACATACATGTCATACAGGAAAAGGTAGGATCCAGCAGTTACTTTTTTTACGAAGAGCTGTTCTAGTTTTCTTTTGCTCTTGACCTGCTCCATCTTATTTATGAGAGTGGTGGCGTTAAAAAAAAATGTTAAAAAAATAAACTATACCTAGAATAATTTAAATAGTTGAAGAGTACTTGAGAAAAGGGGGCTTAATCAGACACAAAATAAATTACAATGGAGAAAAATTAATTTTTAACATAACATTAGTCAGTTTTCCTATTTTTATAACCTACCAATGTGGAACTCTTCAGCTTGTTCTTAAAGCTGCTTATTGAGATTATAATTGTATATGGGCACCCATGAGACTGGAGCACATGGGAAATGCCCGGTGTGATAGTATCAAGACCTGAACAAAGTAAGATGGCTCCAAACTTTTTCATTGAGCTTATTTATTCATGATTTTAAACAAAAACCTCGATGTGGATCTTATCACACATCCCCTGACTTGATAGAGAATATCTATGCATGATGTAAAAATCACTCGCAATTACCAAAAGGGAATAGAAAACAAAGTAGTGTTAGTATAAATTGCAGATCATGTAAAAAAAAAAAAACAAGAAAAAGAAATTAAAAAAAAAATTTGTAGTCGTATCCTCAATTCTTTGAAATATTATTATGAGTGGTATTATATGAAGTATTATTAAAATGAATTGTATATGCATTTTTCTTTTTAAATTTGTCTATTGATTGATATTTGTGACTTCATTTGTACTAAAATGTATTCTTAAAAGCCTTTTGAAAAATTTCTTTAAATAATTTCAGGGCTGGTGTGGATGGAAGGATATGTCATTTTGGAACCAGACTGCTCACTACAATTTGTGTTTGCCACAGAGGCCAACTGTCCTTTGCTAATACATATGTTTGCCAGACATGTCATTTTGTTAACACTATTGGTTTTATGGGCATTTTTGTAAAAAAAAAAAAAAAAAATTCTGTTTTAATCTGTATTTCATCTGATGCTTTATTTAAAAAAAAAATTAAAGGGCATTCTGATCTACTATTGTATAAATTAATACATACATTTTTATATATAGCTACATTTAGTTGCAGCCAAATGTATTCTTCTTTTATGATTCTTTGTGTAGTTGTCAATGTTTTTTTTTCAATTATTATATTAGAGACACATTAAGAACTTGTAGAATGGGTGAATAGATTTGGGTAAAATCCCAATATTTTTTAATGCAATATTTCACACAGGATGTCTATGTACATAAGATTTTATTTATTTATAAAACATGATCATTATTCATGTAATGTAAATTCCTTTAAGATTCTCATCATCATATTGAAAAATCAAATGTGTAATTGGTGTTGAAATTTCAGTGGCCTTGACAAATACATGTTTGAATAGACTGTCTCAAAACAGTAAAATCAATTTTCTGATTATGAGATATTTTATTTCTGAATCATATCTTTAATACCTGCTGCCTGTAAGTTTTCATTTAGCAAGCTTTATCTGCATTCATAAAGATTTCTCACATGTTTTTGTAGAAATTTAGTTTTTATGCCTTTATTGTATCTTATTAAGCTTTTGTTTTTACCTGGAAGCTGTTGTGATTTTTACATTTGAATGACTATATTTGTAACCCAGAAGTTTCTCATGACAATAAACACCAGTGCACAAAAATATGAGCAATATTCTTCATGTCAAAGAGTTCTAAAAAATATAGTTTTTTTCAGTTTTAATTGTTCTATTCTACTTATGCCCATTCGCACATATTGCTGTGGTTTTCTGCCATTTTGACTGAGTTGCAGTTTTAGCGATCTTTTGAAATGGTTTCTTGGTATTAATTAGAAAAGGATGATTTAACAATTCAAGAATCAATGAATGTGATACTGTTCAACTTGACATCGGCCAAGTTTAATTTATGAGTAAAAATACTCTAGGCCATTATGTTGATGTAAACAGTCTGGTTTTAATTCCTATCAGGTGGGCTGATCTTTTTCTTCTACCATTAAACTAAAAGAGTCACCTGGTCACAATGGGGTCCACCTGTTAACATAATTTCTTAAAAACCACTAATTTGGTTAAGGTGATCCTAAAGATTCCTATGGCTGTTTACCTAAACATCCCTAGTCAACTAAGTAAATGTTGAGCCTAGACCTAAGAATCTAAGTGGTCAAGTTACATTTTTTTTTATAAATGTAGATAATAGTTCTAGCCTCAGTTCTTAGACGGTTACTATGACCATTCTACCTATTTCACATTTTACTGTTTTGCTATAGTATTAATACATGATAATCATTACACACTCATTTTGATTGACCTATATGACTGGTAATTGCTTATATAAACCAATGGAAATTCAAAATGTTGATTTGATGTGTATAATAGTGCTTCCTGTTATTGAAATGTAATATTTAATTCTTAGAATGAAAGGTAAGCATGTTTCTCTTATTAATCTGTTAAGCAAATTATCCAAATGCAATATTGTTAGAATAAAATATGACCATATTTGTTTTATATATTAAATATTAAACATTGTTTTCAGTTTTTATGTTATTTCAATACAATGATCATATTTTGAACAGCTGACCTGAATTATAATTAATGCAATGATTTGTTAAATAAATTATTGGGAAAGTACAAGCAACTATCAATTTGTTTTTGTGTTACCTAAGTGAACTCACTTATGAATGAATCAAGATAATATGTACGTACCAGCATGGCAAATTAGCATACAATATGCCAGAATCAAATAATGCAATTAATTGTTAATATGATAGACCTGCCTGAACGTGGCTTTAAAGTATTCACACTTCAAATATTGACTAGCCTTAGTTAAAAACATAAACGAGACCAGCAACACTACCACATTAAATATGTTTTGATCTTGAACACAACGATCATGACATAGTAAAACTGCACCCAAGAAACCATATTATCCTGACCTATCTGTGAGGGTGTATACTATAAAAAACAAAGTGGCCTTTTCTTGTCGTGTGAAAAGTGGTATCTCAATATAAATGCATACCTCCACAAAAACCAATAATTAAACATCCATTCAAAAATGTTAAAAAGCCAGTTTATAAGTCTTTTTTTTTAATTACTTTATTCAAACAAGTTTACTCTGATTCCACATTGAGGGTTTGCTTGCCTGTAGAGAAAAAAAAATAATTGAATGTAAAATAAATGTGCATCATTATAGGTAGCTCAAACATTTAAGTGTGACAGATCTTGATAAATAGTTTTTCTATGACACAACATAAGTCGAAGTCAATGAATTTTTGCATGTCCAAAAATGGGGTCAATTTTTTTTAAAACCATGACCAAAAATATTTTCTGCTGATAAAACTAAACATATTCAATATATCTTTAAATAAAAAAAATCTTTTAAATATTTAGATTATTATCTTTGAATAATTTAAATTCAGTTTTTTCATTTTTCAATGAGATGCAAAAGTCTTAAATACATGTATTAAAAAGTAAAAAAATATATGCATTATAATTTTTTTTAAAGCAACTTTGAATATATTTAAAAAAAAAGTCCTAATATAATGTGATGTAGTGGCTGAATGGTTAAGCAGCACACACTACCTTGAAGGTGCCTAGGTCTGAATCCCACTCAGTGATACTTATTTTTAAATAATTAATTCCTTAGGTTGTAAGGAATAGAAAAAAATAAATACATGTAGTTAACTTTTTAATTTCCTTCATAACATTAAAAAAAAAAGTTTAGCTTTAGTGTATCTCTATGCAAAGGTTGTGCAGGGTACAGCTGGGTAAGTGTAAGTCCTTTGAAAACTAATAAAAAAAACTGCAACCCTATTGCTTGGGTTCTTCATGTCAACTGTATTCTTTTTCTACTATATTTTGTCCAGTGATATAGATGAAGGAAATTTTCTGTCAGTTCGGTCAGACAATTTAGCATAGAAAGCACAATTTGTAAATGAATCCATAGATTCAGACCACATCAATTGTTAAGATCAGTTATCCCCTATCATGTAGCCTGCATCCCCACCCCATCATGGGTCAAGAAGCTGTATGAACTGGTAGATGATTTAAGAAAGTAATATATTAGAGTTTGTAGAGTCATAGAGTAAGCGTTAGATGAGTGCTAGTAAACGATTTTAGATAGAGAGGACACAAGTAGTTAAATTATATTTTATGAGTAATCAACATTGCTATCATCAAAGTAACCCTAGTATTTTCTAAAATATATATATCTACACTGTGCATATATTTAAGTATACAGTGATTTAACAGAAGGAGGCTACCGTACTCATAAAAAAATTGAGGCACACAACAGAAAGCAGAAAACAAACCTGCAACATTTTTGTAGTAAATAGAACGAGCCCCTAACATTAAAATACATTTTAAGTAGCCATCTCCTTCAAAATATTTTTCTCTAGCAAAAAAGTATGTGTGTGACACCTTAGCTTGGTCTAGTGTGACCTAATTATATGATGGACATGAGGCTCATTGTATTTTGAGGAACATAGCATTTTCTTGCCAAGCATTGATTTTAAGCAAATCAAATACATCAGATCTAATGGAAGGTTTGGATGACATATTAAAAATGCAATATATCTAATCCAATATTGAATGCATGTATTGACTATTACCTTTGAACTCTGTACATGGGACGTGTGTAACTAGAGTGTACAGTCTGTGTGTAGAATCTTCATCTTCGTTTCTTTTACGGGCCAACCTCACTCTAAGTCTGTGTGGGACGTGCCTTGTGATTAAAAAAAAGTTTAAATATCATTACTTATTCCAGACAGCATAAATAAAACAATATTCACTTTGTTACTATTTAATACTAGGGTGTGTGTGTGTGCGTATTAAAAATTGCAAGTTTAAAATGTCGCTGCATAATATATAAAATGAAATTAACATGCAGCAGTATCCTATAGTAGGTACTTGGATATCGCTAAAATATCGGCCGGAAATCGTAGCATTTCCTGCCATATACTATATAAACTTGTGAATGATCATACCCTGAGTAATGTACTGGTTTTCTTTAATTGGAATGCTTTATATTTGATATTTCTTTATGTATTTTTACACAATTACTAAAAGAATTAGGTAAATATTTACAATAAAGTTCTTTTATTGCATAAGTTTACGTTTTTGTTTATGGATTCTTCTTTGGAAAATAAGGTATGTTGACATTTGTCCTGGCTCATTAATTAGATTGCTTCACAGAGTTTTTTTTAATTCTACTAATTAAGACATGTTATAGGATAATAATTTTAACAATTTCACAAACGTTTCGTCCCATTATGAATAAAAAAAAAACAGAATCTTAACCATGCTCGATTGGCCGATTTACGTCACCTATTATCGATAACGGCCGCCATGAAAATGAAAGGTGGCTATTTGTAGCTCTTATCTGTACAATCTATCTACATCACTGTCTAAAAACTTTTTTTTGTTAATTTTTAATATTAGCATTTTTTATAAAATTACAGATGAGCACAATTTCACTAACGTTATGTATCATTATGAATAAAAAAAAACAATCTTAACCATGCTCGATTGGCCGATTTTAGTAACCAATTATCAATAGCTGGCTATTTGTAGTTCCTGTCTTTACGATCTATTTACATCACGCAAAATTCAGGTCACAAATTTCAGCTTTTTTTCTATAGTAAAAAAAATGACACATAAAAGCTAATAACTCAACAACCATAAGACCTAATCACATAAGTTAGGTATCTTTTTGAATCTTTAGTTAAGCTCTATCAATCTATGTATAATTTGGCACATAAAAAAACATTTTGAAATTTTTATCCAAGTACCTACCTTTAGTCTCATTGAGACAAACAGTGGCCATTTTTATGAAGTGAGAAAGAATGTCAAAGTTTACAGATTTCAAAGGGAATTTAAGATTATTACTCTTGAACCCCAATCAAACATTTTACAATTAAATGGTATTCCATACCCTACATGGATCTGCACTTTCTATTAGCAATTACATACTCAAGAAATTAAACTAAGATATTGTGAGATACATACAAACTAAACACATCATCAATAGTGACAAGTCTTACCTGATTCCCTGGGACCAGATGTGCTTATTTAAGCGAATGTCAATTCTGACATCTGGGGTGCCCATCATTTTAACTGCAAACTTCTTGATTTCTTTAATAGCACGTGGGGCACGCTTTTTGAAACCACTAAAAAATCAAGAATATAGCATTCATTGATATCATCCACAAAAAAATATTAAATGAAAATGCACATGAAGATGGTAAATGACAATGTAATTACATATATTTAGTATATGCCACCAACCAAACTTAGGGCCAATTAATTTTATAAATTAGTTTATACAAGATTTAAATGTCAAAACCTGATAGAAAATGGACAATTTTAAACCCATACCAAATATATGCAACTTCTAGAAAAAAAAAAAAACCCTAGTCATTTTATCCAGTATTGTCAGCAATTTGACTTGCATGAATCCATCACAATGTTTATTTTAAAAGGAAAGGCTATAAATAATTAAAATTTATTTGAATAAACCCCTTGTGCAAACTTATGAATCTTGCACTGATCAGGAGTAAAAACCACAAGAAAATAGACACTTACATTCCGTGCAGCCTTTTATGTATATGAATGGTACATTCTTTAGTAATTACTTCATTAGTCACAGCCTTCTTTTTTTCTCTCTGTTTCCTGGGTGGTGCCATTGTTGGCTGGCTAAGAATCTAAAATGATCCAAGGCAAAACAAGTTATAATGGCTTTTTATTCTAAAGAACAACTTGAAAATCGTTCAACTTCAAAAATATATAATATATTAATAAGTAAGATTTAAAGAATGAAAATAGAATGAATGAATGCAGATATGGTTGTACTGTTTTTTAATGTATTAAATATTATTTTAATAAATTTCATAATACAGATGTAACAAGATTTTAAGAACTAATATTATACAAGAAGATACCTACATAACGACTCTCGTCGGAAAGGAAGTAAGCAGGCAAATTTCCGTTTTCTTCACAGGGGAGATAACTAGGTTTTTCACGTCTAGGTTTTTCCACACAGGTCTTGGTTTCATTTTATTTATTTTTTACCGGAAGCTTGTTTTATGAGAGAAAAGCACTGAGCTCTATAAATATAGAGCTCAGTGGAGAAAAGGGGTGGGCTGGTGGGGGAAAAAAAGGGGGTGGGGTGCTGACGCATATAAGGTATTAATTAAAAAGTTGAGAAAATGATAAATTAAAAATATTTTGCTTTAATTTTATTTTACTACTAATGTTAATGCATGTTTTGTTAATTATATTTTTATTACTCACGTCCGTCTACATTTACCTCGCGTTCAATAAAGTGTGAACTAACTCCCTCCCCATCTTATCGACTGCTGTGTCAAGCTAGTGGATATCTTATAGACACTCCAATCATCTGTTCTTCGATAGGTAGTTCAATTTAAAAAAATCCAAAACAGTTTTGTAGAAAACTAACACAGTGTAATTGATCGAGCCCAAATCTTTTCAATGATACTACACTTATAAAAGTCTATCTAGTCTATGTCCAAAAAAAAAAAGCTATGAATTTAAAAAAAAAAAAAAGCTGTGAATTTTTTTTCATGTCTTTTTTCATGTCTAGTTTTTTTTTTTTAAAAGGGATTAAAACAAAAAACTTTTGACCAAATACTGTATCTTTCTGCATAAATTAGTAAAGCAGCTTTTTGTCATTTCAAAATTTTGAACTTATGTTTTTCCCACATAAATACTTTAATATATTTTGGTCGGCCAATTTCATTGTGTGATTCGTGTCCTGCTTGTTTATGTGTGTCACCAAATTGTGTGTGGGGGAGAAATATCTTCTACCATGGGTTGCACCTGAGATCGAGACCACGGGTATAGATGGTTGGGGGGGGGGGGCGAGACGTGTTTTTTGAAAGTTGAAAGGTCAGCGACCCACGTGGAGACTGAATGTTTTTTTTTTATTTTGTCGATAACTGGAGACTTTGCTGCTACGATTGTTTAAATTTTGTATGATAGCTTTTACGGTAGCCATATAGGCCTACGTTACCCGCCCTTTTCAGGACGACACCCAGTGAGTGCTTCATTCTAATTAAACTTGATTTTCGTTTAATCAGAGATTGTGTTCGATGATTATTGTCTGTTTCCTGATTCTTGAACTCATTACAGAACATATACAACGACAGTCTGTGTTGAACAGCCACGACCGGTCCAACGAATTAACTAATTTTAAACACATCGTCCGATTGGACACTTCTGTACTGCTAAATCGGACATCCAGTCCAATATTATGAATGTTATAATTGACCTAGAGAAAGTTGGCTAAACTCGTTGGTTTAGTTGTGTAACGCAAACCTCATTATTTCAATACATAATTCAAATAAAAATAAGATATAAACATCACTTTAAAATTAAAGAGCCGCAGAACAATGGAGGGAGGGAAAAGGGGGTGGGGATGGATTTACGGTCCGTCGTAATACGTTGTGTTTAACACCCGTGGTGATTCTCATGTTTCTCTGATTTTTTTTTTTAATTAACGACAGTCGCCATGGGGGTGAAACTAACACAGGGGTGGTCAGTGCCGAACTTGGGGGTCGGGGGGGGCGGGGCTTGGCCTCTTTGGGGGGCCCTGCATTTTGACATTCGACACCATGACATGATATGATGTACTTAATATTTAATGTAAAAAAACACCTGTAGGGATAATCTCGTTTGTCTGATCGACTTGTACAAAAAGGATTAAGCTCAGGTTGGGGTTTCTTCCGGTCACTATAAAGACAAGAATTAGTCTAATGTGTCGTCGATTGGCTAAACAGTGAACCTAACTGCTTAATACAAATTTAAAACAATAAATTTGTTGTTTCTTACGGGTATCTAGACAAAACCCACCGCGTTTTAAATACATGTATATGAATTTTTTTTTTTTACTAGAGAACCTAAGAAAGTCTATGACGGAGATTCACATTTTGACAGGTTCATAGCAGGCTTTGATTTAGTGTGCGTGTGTGTGAAACGGATAGCCAAGCGATGTGGATATTCGACTGTCGACCTGAGAGTCCTGGGTTTGATCCACAATAAAACCCATGGAAAAATTTCCAGGTGAAATTTGGTGTAGTCCCACAAGTCCACACAGCTTTAAGTTGGGGAATTTTCAGCATGTCAGTTGTATATCAGATGATACAAAAAAAACTTACCCTAGCCCATTGGGTTTTCAGACATTATACAATATTAATTGTCAAACGGGGCAGCTCTATAAATAGGTTAGTAGTAGGTCAGCTTAACGTTACTTAAAACCGAAATTTATTTTTTATTCTACGTGTGTGATTTTGACATCTTGTTCCGCATGTTGTGTCAAGCTTAAAAAGAAAAAAAAAAGATATCCGTTCACATCCCTGGCGGGATTCGAACCCGCGACCTCTGGATTAGAAGTTGAGAGCGCTATCCTCTGCGCTACAGGGACTATATTTTCAATAATGTTAATAATAAAAAAAAATATCTTCAAAAGCATCTCTCATGTCTTAAAAGATTTAAAGATCCAAAACTGATGGTATTGATGTAAAGGTGTATACACACACGATATGTAAAGGTACATACAGCAGGGCGATAATTTTCTATGTTAGCCCCCACCTACAGAGGTGGATTTAAGAACTGGTGCATCGAGCGGGCGCGCTCACAGGGCCCAAAATTATTTAGGAGCCCCACAGAGTCAAATTTAAAACTCTTTGGTATGTGTCAAATATTTTCTTTTGCACCCGAGCCCCCAGTTGACATAAATCATCCCCTGCCCATCTACTTAATAAATGATATGAAACAATAGTTCTGAAAGTTACTAAAGCGAACAGTTGGATTGGCTGTATTTGGTGAACTATTGAGTGATGGGATTGGTTGACCAATCAGTATCAATTAAAAATATTTGTGTTCAGAAATAACCAATTAAATGTGTTGTTTTTTTTTGAATGCACTGTAAAGTTTGTTATGTAACCATGCGGAGAAAGAAAGGTTTTTGTACATTTGTGGCAGATTTATTTTTCCCTGACACTTATCTTCAACAAAGGAAACAATAGTTAATTAAAAAAATAATAGAATTTTGAACGTTATTGACTTTTCTTTACACTATTGACACAACAGTAAGAGAAGGAGTCATAGAAAAATAGATTTAAAGAATAATTAAACTTTTTTTGTTTGGTAATGAGTATTTTGTTGTAAGAGAGAACTAAATGAAATGACATGAATGTTGTTTTTTTTTTGTTGTTGTTGGATGAAATCTTATTCTAAGATTTACGATTTTCACATCAAACGTGCAGTCGTTTGTTTGTGTTTGGACATTTTGTTTTATGACCTGACTGTCACAAGTCGATTTATATTAATATCGTCATCCAACCTCTCCCCCCAAACACGTGTCCCAGCCAGGCACGCCGAGAGGGGGGACGGCAGGGGGGGGGTCATTGCCAGGGGGCCCGCATCTGTAAGGGGGCCCGGCCGCCTCGACCATGTCAATTTTTTCACGACTCATTGTTTATTAAGGGGCCCGCAATTATGTCCTGCCCTGGGGCCCTTGTTGGCTCTCGGCGCCCCTGGTCCCAGCCGATGACAGATAAATGAGTTTGAGTTTTACTAAATTTGTAAAAATAAAATAAAAATAAAAATGAGATCATTGTTAAGCAAAAAAAAGTATTTTTTTTAAGTTAGAAAACTGACGTATGTGCGGCCATTGACAGTGTGACGCTGAGGTTGCCATCTCGGACAACGAAGATGTATACGTCACGGGTTCGTGTCCCAGCGACTTCAGTGTGCTGCCCCTTGGTGGACATTGCAGACTGCAGAAACCTACGCTTTACGGAGAGTGGTTATTAAAAGGTGAATCCGTTTCTGAATTTTGATTGGTGAATTTCATTAACAGTGTAGGATAAATATGGAGGCATCTATCTATCTATCTATCTATCTATCTATCTATCTATCTATCTATCTATCTATCTATCTATCTATCTATCTATCTATCTATCTATCTATCTATCTATCTATCTATCTATCTATCTATCTATCTATCTATCTATCTATCTATCTATCTATCTATCTATCTATCTATCTATCTATCTATCTATCTATCTATCTATCTATCTATCCATCCATCCATCCATCCATCCATCCATCCATCCATCCATCCATCCATCTATCTATCTATCTATCTATCCATCCATCCATCCATCCATCCATCCATCCATCCATCCATCCATCCATCCATCCATCCATCCATCCAACCATCCGTCCATCCATCCATCCATCCATCCATCCGTCCGTCCGTCCGTCCGTCTGTCTGTTGTCTGTCTAATCTCAATACAATAATTACTATATCGATCTTCAAGGGGTTACATTAATCACCAATGTCTTTATACTCCTCTATGTGGACTAGGGAGCGACCGATATGCCTTTTTACCGATAGTCCGATACCGATATTTCCCCACAGCATTTTTACCGATACCGATATTTTATTTTTAGGGGCTGTCCATTATTTATGTCAACAAATTTTTGGCGATTTTTACCTCCCCATCCCTTGTCAACAACTTGTCAAACTTTCCGAGACCCCCCTATAAAATTACGTCAACATTTGATTACCCCCCCCTAAAAAGGTGGCTTCCAAAATGTTTATGTGGCAAAATTAGTAGGAATATAGTTAGTTTAATTAAAATACTGAATGTTAGGCGAGTGTGTAACACAGAACTACAAACGCTGCTTAATTTTCCTATTTATTAAGTAATTATATTAAATTTAAAAAAAGTAACATTGTTGACGTCAACTTTTCTTGACCTCTCTCCCTCCCCCTTGTCAACAATTGTCAAAAATTTTCTGACCCCCCCTCCCCCCTATTTTGTTGACGTAATTAATGGACAGCCCCTTAAGCAACAACAATGCCAATTGCCAAACACGTGTTTCTCTCGTGCAAATACAGATAATGACGTATGTCAACCCATGCTTACCCCTTCCCTGTCATATTCCGTGACGCTTCGCCCACACAAAAGTCTTGTTCCCCCCCCCCCACAACTTCCCATCCCAACAAAAAATACGCACAGATGTTCACTAATTGTATCATTCAAGGTTATACATTAGAATTAAGAAATGCCAATCCTATTGTTTCAAGGTCGTATCTCTGATGTATACGTGACAATTTCTGTGTACGGGTTTTTTTTTCATTTTTTTTTAAATCTTGTCTGATCTGGTTATAGAATTGGGTTATTTACTGATTTTCTTTTCTGCAACTCTGTTGTGAAAAAAAAAACAATGTATCGGCAGCCAAAAAACGGCCGGTCCGACAGTTAACCCATAGTACCAATATCGGTTCGACTATCGGTCGCTCCCTAGAACAATCGGCCGATCCGATATTAACCGATAGTGCCAATATCGGTCCGATACCGATAGCGATCCGATTATCGGTCGCTCCCTAATGTGGACACTTCAATGGCTCAGTTATTGTGTGTGGGTAGGTGATGACAGTTTCTTGAGACTAGTATGACACCTTTGCGATTCCCATTCAACCTTCTTCTAGCTAAATGTCGCACCAAAACATGAAAAGTTAAATAAAACAACGCAGTAAAGCTGCAAGGCAAGTGATTTTGTATTCGATTACGTCCACTTTTAAAACACTATAAACTTGTATCCTGCAGGCCAAGTCACAACACAGGCCGTTGTTCGATAAAAGTATTCGATTACCTCACTTCGTTAAAACAATATGTACCTGTATCCTACAGGCAAAACAATATGACACTTTTAAGGAACTAAATGCGATTATGTGGTTGAGGATCCGACTGGACACTGGCTAAAGAAATGTTTGTAATCCCGGAGGAAAGGGAAATAATTTATGTCAAGACGACACCTTGGATTTTAAAGTATGGTGGTCAAATTGGGCTATTCTTTTTATTTTTATTTTTAAATCCAGGACACGTTTTTTAAATATATTTTTTGAGTTTATTCTCGCATGATTACAATAAATAGGGTTTGGTTATCACCTACGATGTTTGATTTATTGTTATTAATGAGAAATTTTGATAGTGACGAATTAGTGACGTATACATTACAGTGTGGTAGCGTAGCCTATTTGTTACCTGAATATAGTTTGTTGGAAGCTAATTTGTGTGTGTGTTTGTAGCGAAAGAATGATAAGTGTTCACCGAAGACAATGAGATTCGTGTTTGAAATGACATCTGATAAATCTGAGATTTTCTTTAAATGAGAATGTAATGCATCCATCTCCATTATTACTTTAACACAATTATGCTCTCTTCGGTTTTAGTAATATTATAATTTTCTTTAAAGTCAAAATGTCCTTTCCCCTTCCGCATTGAATCTTAAGAGACCAAATATACCTTACTGACATCAGCACTGGCTGCGAATGATTAACAGAACTAGACAAGATACAAAGAGCCAGATATATCAGTGGTGTAGCACGGGGTGGGCAAGGGAGCATCATGCCCCGGGCGCTACTCACAAAGGGGCGCCAAATGGTATACTTCACTTATTATATTATATAGTTTTCGAATGAGGGGTGCGCTAAAAAGGTATTGTGCCCCGGGCGCGAGTTAAGCTTGCTACGCCACTGACATATATAGTTTGACTATTAAAAACAACTCATGTTTTATAGCCATAATAAGTAAATGTATAATGTATAAAACAAATACCAAACACCATATTTTCAGTTATTGTATCACTAGGAAACATTTTAATTATAAGTTTTTCCATTACTGCCTCATCAAAGACGAATAGATTTCATTCTATTCATAGCCTGAAAAAAAATTAATTTGTTTATATGCATTTTTCTCTGTTGTCTGTTTCTGCTACATGCAATCGACTCTTCAGCTTTCTCAGCCAAAACGTCTGCAAACTCGATGTAGTTTCCACAAACCCGGTCTTCCCGACTCTGATACCTTTCAAATGCTGAGACCCAAGGCAGATAATTATACCCTTCTTGACAGAATTCCTCCCCTTTATCTGCATAGTATACTTCTGTAAGCAATCTGTAAAATACTGTACAATGAAATCGCGATCGCTCTTCTAACACTCTGAAGGTGGCAGGTGAGAAATAGTATCCAGAATACATGGGAAGAAACATCATTTTGATCTGCATTATCCAACCTTCGGCATCAGTCATGAGGTCGCTCAGAGCGTGAGTGAAATTTATTTTGTCAAAGTATGGGTGGTTGATTCCAGCGAGACGGGAGCACCAGCAATCGTTGTCTACCTGGGAAGTAAATAGTCAAACATAGTGATCACACGTAATATGAGAGTACTCACATTCATATAAGTAATACTACTCACTGACTAATTAATACACATCTATCTATCTATCTATCTATCTATCTATCTATCTATCTATCTATCTATCTATCTATCTATCTATCTATCTATCTATCTATCTATCTATCTATCTATCTATCTATCTATCTATCTATCTATCTATCTATCTATCTATCTATCTATCTATCTATCTATCTATCTATCTATCTATCTATCTATCTATCCATCCATCCATCCATCCATCCATCCGTCCGTCCGTCCGTCCGTCCGTCCGTCCGTCCGTCCGTCCATCCATCCATCCATCCATCCATCCATCCATCCATCCATCCATCTATCTATCTATCTATCTTTCTATCTATCTATTTGTCAATTTTTTTACAATAAAAACTATTACTATTAATGGTAAATGTAAATTTCTGGACCCCTGCTAGGGGCGGGGCCTATTTAGAGCAATCGGTCAAATCGGCCAAATGCGGCCATGCTTACATCAGTTAGTCATCAAAAATGCTTTGTCACAAAAAACAACATCAGGAGCTAGAGTAGATTTAGAGACAATCCCCTTCGACGTTTTAATATTAGAAGTTATCTAAGAAGTAGGATTAATACAAATAATGGTGACAAGGTGACAGACGACTTAGGACAAGGTGGGAAAACAATAGAATAGTAGGCAGCAAAGGTGTGAGGACCGGGAGACGACGTGAGACAGTCTAGTAGGGTTAACAATGACGACCAGGTGACGCTCCTAGAAAGATTAGATAGTTAGGAAAATACTGAAGAGACTGTGAGATGTTTAGGGTAATTAGGGCACGGACGTTAGGGGTATAAATAAAACTAGATTCGAATATTAGTGACGAGATGTATTAGAGATATATTGTTTTTTAATAAGTAACTATGAAAAAAGTCGTTCAAAAATTTTGGCTTTGTTTGTGAAGCAAAATAATAGGAACAAGCCTTTCAATAGAGAGACACATTAAAATACCTGTGGTATTTTAAAAATCTCCACAATATACACCCAGGCCCGTAGCGTGCGGGGGGGGGCAAAGGGGCCGGGCCCCATGCGTTTTGTCTTGCCCCCTCTGCTTATTTGTTCTACTTAGTAAAATGTATTACCTGCCCCCCCCCCCCCGCTATTGCCTGGCCCCTGCTGTAGAATTTTCACGCTACGGGGCTGTATACACCAAATACCCCTTTCTCTCTATCAGAACTACTACACCAACTGGTTTAGTGGAAAAAAAATTGAGAAAGGCGGGAAGGAAGTTGTGGAAGTTGGTTATTGGGTGTCAAAGGAGTGAGCGACCAGAGTAAAACAGACAGACATTTAGCTAAATTGACATTTACACGTTTAAATTAAAACGAGAACTCGTAACCATAAACCAAAGAGCCCGTAACATGTATGGAGTATTTAGAAAAGAACCCGTAACATGTATGGAGTATTTAGAAAGAACCCGTAACATGTATGGAGTATATAGAAAGAACCCGTAACATGTATATATTTAGAAAGAACCCGTAACATGTATGGAGATATAGAAAGAACCCGTAACATGTATGGAGTATATAGAAAGAACCCGTATATAGTATATAGAAAGAACCCGTAACATGTATGGAGTATATAGAAAGAACCCGTAACATGTATGGAGTATTTAGAAAGAACCCGTAACATGTATGAGTATTTAGAAAGAACCCGTATTTAGAAAGAACCCGTAACATGTATGGAGTATTTAGAAAGAACCTGTAACATGTATGGAGTATATAGAAAGAACCCGTAACATGTATGGAGTATATAGAAAGAACCCGTAACATGTATGGAGTATTTAGAAAGAACCCGTAACATGTATGGAGTATATAGAAAGAACCCGTAACATGTATGGAGTATATAGAAAGAACCCGTAACATGTATGGAGCATTTAGAAAGAACCTGTATGTATGGAGTATATAGAAAGAACCCGTAACCTGTATGGAGTATATAGAAAGAACCCGTAACATGTATGGAGTATATAGAAAGAACCCGTAACATGTATGGAGTATATAGAAAGAACCCGTAACTTATATGGAGTATTTAGAAAGAACCCGTAACATGTATGGAGTATATAGAAAGAACCCGTAACATTAATAGATCATATAGAAAGGATTCGAAACATATGAATATTTTATTGAAATGTTTATAAATTAATTTTTACCCCCCCCCCCCCACTAACTAATATATCTGGAACTAAAAGCAACATATGAGTATAAAGGGCAAGGACCAACCCCATAGCCAAGGGGGGGGGGCGCTTAAAAAAGAAGAAAAAGAGGAAAAAATAAAGAAAAAGTAAAGGTGCCCCCTTGCTGGGTATTGGTGCCTCCCTGCTTTTTGACCTGGCTACGGGCCTAGCCAAAGAATTTATGTATATAGGGTATGTATTAACCACATAATTGCAAAAAAAAATGATTTGCATACTATTACTAATACTATATACATGTTTGTTTCTTTAATAAAGGTCATTAGTGAACGTAAACAAGTATTAAAATAAATATAATTATAAAAAATAGTTGTAAAGCCAAATAAAAGTGAGTTATAACACAAACTAACCCTGTTATTGAAGTAACGATGTAAAGTCTTTGTTTTATGACACTCAATAATTCTCTTGACATGTTTCATATTTCTACACAGTTTCCTTCTTCTGACTCTCTCCATGTCTCAACGAAGTACACTCACTACTATCAACTGGTTTATTGTCTAGGATCTAGATCTGGGTGGGGCTAGGTCTACTGGTCAACAATTTAGGTTATATCCCCCCCCCCAACTCAGTATGCAAACCCAGAAGGTAAAGAAACTAGCCAATACAGCCAATGATGGCACAGCCTAAGTTGACCTGCTTTTGCATCAAGGCTTTCTACTCCCTTTTGTGTTTTACTTCCTAATGTTTTCTACTCCCAAATATTTTCTACTGCCTAATACTTTCTATTGCCTAATATTTTCTACTCCCTATAGTTTTGTTTTCCTGCCTCTTTGCAAATATGTCCTGAGGGCCACCACTTAAAAATATTGGATTCCTAATAACGTAGAAATTAACCAAACTGTATAAATCATTTAGGCATTTGATTACACTTCCTCGTGTCTGCCAAAATTAAAGTTCTATCAGGGGCTCCCTGTCAGATTTGAAAAGGGGTGATTAAAACAGGAATTCAAGTGGGGCCCGGCTTAATTGAGGGCTTAGTGGCTTGGTTCTTAAAGACAGCATTCAGATAGCTGGGCGCACACATGCGTTGATCTCAGAGGGAGCAGAGTTTGAGAAGGAATCAAGGCGATGAGTTAATATCTCCTATATTACAACTTTACTGTCTATACCAGACACACGAGATAAATATAGAGGATGAGCGAAATACAACACATTAGGCTGTTTGCTGTTCATTTTTGTATCCACAATTAACAATGAGTCTTTGAGGTCTTTGATTACAGCTTTTCGCATCCACACAGAAAATTGGTGTTTTGAGGGGTGGGGGGGGGTGATCAAGGGAGTTATTTTTTAAACTAAGCGAATCTATCAATATGTTAGGGCGTTGGGGGGGGGGCGGGGCAAGAGGTTGAATGTGCGGTAATTCGCTCTGCTATCTCGGATTCGATCTCCGGTGAAAACAAAGGGACATTATTTAGGTCAATGTGAAAAGCCCTTTGCACTATCGGCTATAGTGGTAATGGAAACTGTCTCGTTATGGTTTATAGAATCTAAAACATAAACATAACATCCTTATAGAGACTTTATTTTGATTTTTATTTATTTCGTTTTTTTTTACTTTGTCATTGGTCAGTGTGTCATTGGTCAGTGTGTCATTGATCAGTGTGTCATTGGTCAGTGTGTCATTGGTAAGTGTGTCATTGGTAAGTGTGTCATTGATCAGTGTGTCATTGGTCAGTGTATCATTGGTCAATGTGTCATTGGTCAGTGTGTCATTGGTCAGTGTAATTCTAAAAAAATTCTAGTGACAAAAAAAAATAAGTAGAGAGGGCTCATTCAAGATTTAACCCGCGCCCCTCAGGATTAGAAGTCTCAGCGCGCTTTTCCTCTGTGGACATTTCAGGCCATGGCTCAAGTCCTCGCTATGTCTCCCGTAGTGCCTCCATGGCCATAACACTTATCGACTATGGTGGAATGAAAGAAGGGCACTGCAAAAACCGTCCCATTAGTGGTTTATGGGATCTAAGAGATTTCTTGTCATCCTTACAGGGACTTCACACATTTTCTGCGCTTTTGGGACGTCATGGACCACATTGGCTTATCAAATTTGACTGAAGGCCAGAGTCATGAGCAGATGCATGGGCTGTTGATATGAACTCATGTAAAATTCATACGCATACAGGCTCATGCAGTGCTGTATTGAGCTTAGTTTGCATCAGCGGCATAGGCATACAACCTTGTAAATACCTTTTTAGCCCCCCCCCCCCATCATTAGAAAACCATAAAACATTATTTGTAAAGTATTCAATTTAACGCCTCTTTCCGAGTAGCGCCTGGGGCATGACGCCTCCCTTTGCCCACCCCCTCGCAACGCCTCTAGGCTCATGCTGGGGCCTTACTCTGAAATGAGTGTCAGGTCGCGGGTCAGGTTAAACAGTCTGGCGGGCCGGGTGTGGCCTGCGGGCTGTAAGTTTCCCCCTGGCTGGTCCTACACCTGTCTGGGGATAATCTCGTTTGTCTGATCGCCTTGTACAAAAAGGATTAAGCTCAGGCTGGATTTCTTCCGGTCACTATAAAAGACTAGAATTTGTCCAATGTGACGTCAATTGACAAAACCCACCGTGTTTTAAATATATGAAAATTCCTGAAGGTTTTAAACTACTTTAAGGTTATTTACCGAAGGAAGTCTATGACGGAGATAAATAGCAGCCTTTGATTGTGTGTGTGTGTGTTGTGCTTGCGTGCGTGTGTGTGTATTACGGATGGCCAAGCGATGTGGATATTCGGCTGTCGACCTGAGAGTCCTGGGTTTGATCCACAAAAAGACCCATGGAAACCTTTCCAGGTGAAATTAGCTGTAGTCCCACAAGTCCGCACAGCTTTAAATGGGTACCTGATTTAAGTTGTGGAAGTTTCAGCATGTAAATTCTATAACAGATATTACACAAAATTCACACTAGCATAGGTTTTCAGACATCATACAATATTAATTTTCCTAAGCTTGAATTAAATCAACGTTACTTAACCGAGATTTATTTTTTTATACTACTTGTGTGATGTCGCCATCTTGTTCCGCATATTTTGTCAAACTTTAAAAAAAGTTCCGTTCCCATCCCTGGCGGGATTCGAACCCACGGCCTCTGGATTTAGATGTCAAGCGCACTATCCTCTGCGCTACAGCTACTATATTCTGAGTAATTAAAAATAAAAACGCTGTCAAGGTTGGGCTCAGAAAACTGCATTAAACAAAAAAAACATCATTTCATTTGACGAATGTTTCGATGTGAGTATTGACTATTGTGAGTGTATATCCAAGAGTGGCAAATATAAACCTCCACAAGTCCACCCAGCTTTATAGTTCACCCAGCTTTATAGTTCACCCAGCTTTATAGACTGTGAAGCAGGCTAAACAAATAAACAAGATGGTGACACTTTGATAAATACATGTATCCTGGTACCCTAAAAAAACCCTAACCCTAACCCTAACAACGATACTTTAAAACAAAACGAGCCAAAAACAAAAAGACATCTAATAAAAAAGATCCGTAGGGAGTTGGTGTAGCCTCAGGCGAAATGTCTAAAGGAAAACAATTTGTTTCCAAAAAGACACCTTGGGTTTGGGGTAAACAAATCAAAGGTGGCTTTCCTATGAGGTCTAATTGTGCATAAACATTGAAGTATTATCTGAAGTATCGCGAAAAAAAGTCACGTCAGATTTCTGAAACGTAAAGAACAATGTACAAGATACTGCACTACTGACCATTTACTCGGACCACTGACCTTAAAATAGCAAGGTCTCACCCAAAGCTTTGACTTAACTAAGAGGCTAGAGATTAGCTTTGAAATGTGAACAAAAGGGAGCTAGTACATTGGCAGCTTTTGTCAACATGTTACACCGTATTAAGTCATTGTTTGGTAATAAAAGGCAATCTTATTTCAAATTATGTCGATCAGTCTGTCTTTCCGTCCAACAAGCCTGTCCATCAGACTGTCCACTGTATTGTTCTTCGTCACTGTGGTCAGTCAGGTGTTTATGATTGTGTGAGTGTTTATGCGTGTGAGGGTAGGCCAGGGCCGCTTTATCAATTAGGCACAGTAGGCACTGTGCCTAGGGCCTACGGACTTTTCAAGGGCCTACGAAAGCCAGAACAAATTCAGAATGCCAAATAAATGTAATACTGTTTGTATTAAAATAACTATATATAACCGTGTGAGATCAGCATGCAAAAGCTGCAGTGCTGTAGATCTGTAAATTACGGCATGTTAATTTTTCGGCTCTTCGTCTAGCAAAGTCACATATGACCTCCTCACAGTTTATTTAGATTTCAAATTGCAAAGAAGTGCGGGGGGTGCATTCTTGAAAAATATTAAAAATGACTTTGAAAGTGCCTAGGGCCTACGATAACCTTAAAACGGCCATGGAGTAGACAGGTAAATTGGATTCGTGTTACACCTCTGTAAATTCTCATTCCACCCGCTTCTATGTAAAATGTTGCACTTGTGGGTATATTTGCGGAAAAGACAACTATTGATGAGTCACAACAAACAATCACATGTACAGCTGTTGATGGGTCGCAACAAACAATCACATGTACAGCTGTTGATGGGTCACAACAAACAATCACATGTACAACTGTTGATGGGTCACAACAAACAATCACATGTACAGCTGTTGATGGGTTACAACAAACAATCACATGTACAACTGTTGATGGGTTACAACAAACAATCACATGTACAACTGTTGATGGGTTACAACAAACAATCACATGTACAGCTGTTGATGGGTCACAACAAACAATCACATGTATAACCTTTAAAAACAACAACAGCTGCATTTTCAGATTTTGTTTTCTAACATTTTAATAATCACTTGCTCCATTATAACCCCAGCCACGATGAATAGACTTCATTCTATTTATGGCCTTGAAAAACTTTAACTTTTTGGCATGTTTATTTCTCTCTTGCTTGTTTCTACTGCTGGCAATTGCCTGTTTGGCTTTCTGAACCAAAACATCTGCAGACTTGATGTAATTTCCACAAACCTGTTTTTCTCGAATTTCATTTAAATTTACGAGACAAGCACGATAAAGGTAGTATTCTTCTTGGCAAAATTCTTTTCCTTTATCTGCATAGTAAATTTCTGTTATATGTCTATAAAAAACATTGAAAACCTTCTGTAATTTCTTGTCTAATTGTCTGACTGCATTTTGTGAAATATAGTCTCTACCAAACAAGGTATCAAACATTTCATACATCGGCCATACCCAGCCTTCAGCAGATGTTAGTAGGTCACATAGGCCGTGAACCCAGTGAATGTCGTCATCGTATGGGTGACACAGTCCGGCGTTACGTGAGCATCTGACATTTTTGTCTATCTGGAAGTTACATGTACAGATATACAACTCAACGGCAAAATTATAAAACAAACGTTATCTAACTGTTAGAAATATGCATACTCCCGAAATCAATCACATAACCGAATATATATATATATATATATATATATATATATATATATATATATATATATATATGCCTTTATATATATATATATATACACAATAAGTTAATTAAGCGAATAAGTAAAAAAGACATTGCCAAATTCACTCTTGAGTTCTCTGGGGGCTGCATTTGTTACAAGGTGATATCGCGAAAGCCGCACGTGCTTTATTAAAAAGTATTTCAGCTTATTTAAACTAAGTATAGAATCAAAATGTCGATGCCTTTGTTTTATCTATATCTTTGATTCAGAAAAACCATGTTTGAAACATTTTAAGTTTGTTGTGCCTCAGAAAAAAAAATTAATTAAAATATCACAGCTAAACAAAATGTCAGCCGTTAGTTAAACATGCATGGGACATTCACTAAAAAAATAACATTTGATTTACCATAAAATAGTTTAAAATACTTCGGATTTTTCTGTATAACCTTCCCCCCCCCCCCAAAAAAAAAAAAAACAACAAAAAAAAAAACAAACTAAAGCTTAAACTTTTGAACAAATTGAAAAATACCAGTACTAATAAAACATTATTTTCTAAAAATTTCAATCTACTCAAAATATTTTTATGTTGAATTAATTTGCCATCTACTTTTCGCTGTCTATCATTAGATGTAAAGAAGCAAAAATAATTTTCTTAATTTTTTTTTTTTTTACAGTTTAATAGAAGACAAACTAACCTTATTATCATAGTCACGGTCAGTAGTTTTTATTTTACGATAATCAAAGTATCTCTTGACATGTTTCACGTTTCTACACAGTTTTCTTCTTCTCACTCTCTCCATGTCTTATGCAGGCTCCAGTATGAACGTTCAATTAATTTCTAGGTCTGGATGGGCTTAGTCTCTTGGATGCAATCACACACACACACACACACACACACACACACCATAATACATAAGGGAAGGGCGGACACAATGAGTAGGCGGGGCTAACATATAAACCAATTGCCCATTAATACTACCTTGACACACGGTGTGTGTGTGTGTGTATACTTTAGCAAATACGGTCAAAATGTATGTTAGTGCGCTTGTTTGTGTGTGCGCGCGCATTTGTTTTGTTCACCTTTTTATGTCAGCACCCTTAGTCCAGGACAAATGACCACCGACGTACATCCGGTGAGTTCACTAAGCAAAACAAAAAAAATCCTGATTGTTCTTAAGCATTCTCGTGTAGTGTCTTGAAACTCAAAGTACAGTGAGGTAAAAAGTCGTTCTTCGTTTCCTAAAAAGTGTTAGTAGGACAACTGAATTACTATTTTCATAATGTCTTCAAATATAAATCCTGAAAAACTTGTAAGTATTATTTGTTTATATATGTTTTTTTTAAATCATCAACAATGCATTATTACAACGTTTTTCTTAACCACTTCTTGTCTGTTTGATTGATTGTGTGTTTGTCCGCGGAATTTTGCAATCCAATTTTAGACCACTTTCCGTTAAGCTATAGCTCTGATACTTTCAATAAAACTTAGAACCCGATGACAATGCAATATTCTTACTATTTCATTACGATTTGATGAGTTTCTTTATAAATAAAATTAAATATGTATGGCGAATAGTCCACAGCCTAGTCTAAATCAAGGGAAATTACTGGTGCTATACTCTACTGCGCCTCAACCAAGGAAGTTAGATCTAACCTCCCTTGTATTAATTGAAAAAAAAATATTTTAACTAAAAAGTAGAAAATAAAAATGACATTATACAAAATATTTTATTAAAAAAATAACGTTTTTCTTGCGTACTAAAAAGCAGAAAATAATTTCTGAATAAATTGGTCACATGGTAATAGTAATAGACTTTATAAGAGCTTCTGATTTTTATAAAAATGAAAAACGTTTTCAAAACAACATGAACAATTATACAAAGTTTGTTTTTGCGGAATAGAGCTAGAAACTTTAATGTATAGGTTTATAAACATCGTTGGTTGTTAAACATGAAATATGTACTTTATATCTCTAGGCCACGCTGTTACATGTGGCTTATGCTATTTTCCCCACTTCCTTAGAGAGCTACTAAAATGCGTCAACGTTCTAATTTTTATTTTAAACAATAATATTTTAGGTAGTTTATCAGAATGTATGAATTCTTGAAATTTGATCACTACTTTAAGACTCTTTCTTCGGTGATTAACTTAAAAACAACAACAACAACACATAAAGTCAAGGGATAGGTCGATTTATAAGGAAATCGATTTTTATGCCTTTTATTTATATTTTTAATTAAGGATATAGTTATTATTTGTCCGCCATTGTGTTGCTTTCTGTGTCACAGTTTTAGCAGACACGAGCAGTTATTGTTGATTTCGGATCTGTCCTATATCGCAGAGTTGACTAAGCATTACTGAATATGATTCGACGTCTTTCCACGTCCTATTTTGTTTTCTAAAGCAATCGAATAAACTTAAATTGACGGATTGGAGTACAAGCATAATATAAAACAAGCAAAAATTAAGTCTGTAAAAACAGGTCGTTTTAGAGCATTTTCATGTATACATAGAGAAGGAAGTATGTCATTTTGAATAACTGTTACAAACATAAATAATGAGTTACGCCCCTTTGTACACCCCTTTGTTAATATAGCTTATATAGTAAAAAAAGGTACCTAATAAGCCCTTTTATTCGCCCCTCAGAGGTCAGATCGCGAAATGGACATTTGATGTACACATGGCAGGCCAAGACCTACAAAATGATATAGAAATCATGGGTCTAGGACTTATGGTTGTTGAGATCTAGGGTGATGACAGACAGACAGACAAAATATGTCTAAAAGTTATTTATTTCACTTTTTATTTATTTTTCAGCTTAGTGAAGAAGTCGATGCCATGTCGTTGGCGCTCGATGCCGCTTTTCCTCGTCAGAACACGGCGGTGCATGAAGAAAGAGAAGAAATAAAAAGATTGAGAGAAAAAGACATCTCTCAAAAAAGAGAATTAGAAAATCTAAAGGCTGAAAACCTAAAAAAAGACAAGATCATTCAGAATTTTAGCGTTCAGATTCGAGAGAGGGACCAGACCATATGCAAATTACAAAAGAAATCAGCGGAACAAGTAACAACAATCGTTCAACTTCGCGACGATCGCAGAAAAGCGTGGGAGCTCATCACCAAAGCCCAAGGTAACTGGAATTTTTTTTTTTTTTTTTTTTTTTTAAATTGTGATGTGTTTCATTGTTTGGTGGTCAAATATTTCAAACACAAACAGACATGCCCTCAGGCCTTTATATTATTCAGTGCTTTCTTTTTTCTTTATAATAAAAAATAAAGTACCGGAACTTCTATTTATGTCCGTCATGTCATAATTATTGCTTTTTAAGTCTGCGTGGAAAAAAAAAGGCACCGGAGCAAGGAAATTACCTACAAAAGTGAATTTCGTTGGAAAATAAACTGTGAGAATTGTAATTATAACGATAATTGATTATATATAAATATCTGATATTGATTATATATAAATATCTGATATTGATTATATATAAATATCTGATATTGATTATATATAAATATCTGATATTGATTATATATAAATATCTGATATTGATTATATATAAATATCTGATATTGATTATATATAAATATCTGATATTGATTATATATAAATATCTGATATTGATTATATATAAATATCTGATAGATAACTTTTTTTTCTTTTCAGAAAGCCTGGATGAGGTCACTGACCTGCTAGAAGGTAAGATAAAAAAAATATCGCCATATATTTTAACTCGTTGAATTAAATGATAGGAGGGTATTGGTACTTAATCCAGGCAAACGTAATATTACCGTTTTCCCCATTCCCAGTAAAATTATAAAATGTTTATCATTCTCGATTATTCCCCCTTTCTTAAACAATTCTACGTGTCCGTGTTGACAAACGCTTGATTGGTTTGACAGTAGTACCCCCCCCCCCCCCGATATGTGAAGTGTCAGGGGCGAATCCTATCTGCCACAAGTGTAGAAAAAAAACTCCCTTTTCTCCCCAATCAGTTAATTTTCCGAAGATTATAGTACTGTACATTAAAACAATTACTAATATTATTAAACTATATACTAATTGGATCAAATAATCCCATTGCTTAATAGTTCTTTCATACAGCCACATCAACTGTTGCATTTGCATATTAAGAACAATATCATCTCCCCCCCCTCCATCAGCTACTTTCATACCCACCCCCCTCCCGCTATTTTTAATAGTACAACAGAGCTGCACGGGGGCTGTAATTTTTTATCGAACCTCACGCGTTCCCGCATAGTTTGAACCCCCCCCCCCCCCACTCCCATCAAAGTCTGCTCCATCCCCACCCATCCCCCACCCGTAAAAAAAAGATCCCGTACCAGCGGAAATAAACATAACCTCACGAATCATGACAAGATGTGTAAACTAGCTACAAGGACTGACTATAATTTAAAATTATAAACAAATCAGGTGAGGGGGTGGTGTCAACTTGTGCAGGTGAGGGGATGGTGTCCACTTGTGCAGGTGAGGGAGTGGTGTCCACTTGTGCAGGTGAGGGGGTGGTGTCCACTTGTGCAGGTGAGGGGGTGGTGTCCACTTGTGCAGGTGAGGGGGTGGTGTCAACTTGTGCAGGTGAGGGGGTGGTGTCCACTTGTGCAGGTGAGGGGGTGGTGTCCACTTATGAAGGTGAGGGGGTGGTGTCCACTTGTGCAGATGAGGGGGTGGTGTCCACTTGTGCAGGTGAGGGGGTGGTGTCCACTTATGAAGGTGAGGGGGTGGTGTCCACTTATGCAGGTGAGGGGGGTGGTGTACACTTGTGCAGGTGAGGGGGTGGTGTCCACTTATGAAGGTGAGGGGGTGGTGTCCACTTATGCAGGTGAGGGGGGTGGTGTCCACTTGTGCAGGTGAGGGGTGGTGTCCACTTATGAAGGTGAGGGGGTGGTGTCCACTTATGCAGGTGAGGGGGGTGGTGTACACTTGTGCAGGTGAGGGGGTGGTGTCCACTTATGAAGGTGAGGGGGTGGTGTCCACTTGTGCAGGTGAGGGGGGTGGTGTACACTTGTGAAGGTGAGGGGGTGGTGTCCACCTGTGACAGTCGTGGCAGAATACAAAAGTTGTATGCAAAATATATCTTTGAATGTGATTGGGTTTTCTAAACACTAGTGAGACAAGGGAGAGAGATGCATGTAAAAAACATTTAACGAAAAATTTAATTTTTCTTTTATTTTTTTGTTTGTTTTCAGAGCCTTAGGTCTAGTAAAGAAGGCGACGTGGCTCCTAGCTATTGAAAAGTTTATTAAATAAATGTTTATTTTCAAGAAAACAGTATTGTTTGTTTGTTTTTCCGATGTGTTTTGTTCTTAATTTACATCTAGCAGGCTAACGTATGTGTGTAGCAGGCTAACGTATGTGTGTAGCAGGCTAACGTATGTGTGTAGCACAATGTCACAATTTATGAAAATACAACTAGTCGAAATCGGAAATATTGGTAATTTTTGTGGTATCGAAATGGAATATTTTTTTAACCCAATTTCCGACTTATCTGATTAACCTATTCTCATGCCCTCTATTAAAGATTATTAATTACTTATAATGGGATTGGAAAAGGTAATCTAGAGAAAAATTGATATTTATATCGGGATATATCATATATATCTATCTATGTGTGTGTGTATGTGTGTGTGAGAGAGAGAGAGAGAGAGAGAGAGAGAGAGAGAGAGATACGCACATAAACTATTAACATGGAGTTCCTATTCTCGTGGGACACCTTTGTAAGGTGCTAAAACTACGGCTCTGAGACAGAGGTAATTAATTATACATTGATTGATCCCACATTTCATGCAAAAGGACAGTGTTGTTGAAGTGTAATGCCTGGCTACAGTAATGTTTCTATATTACTGCTACACTGCACAGAGACTGTACTGTAAACAAGTATACCGATGGAGAACGGTCTTCAAGCACCCAAACCTTGCGGGCACCCACACTACCCCTCCCCACTCCACCCTATTTACAGCATATTGACCCCCGGGCAACAACTTTGAGAAGAAATTTTGTTACACCCAGCCTCTATCTCTCACACCCTTCATTTATTTCCTCCCGACTGACAGGTATTTTTTCTTTGATGCTCTAAACTAAACAAATGAAACGCTAGTACATTCACACACACACACAGACCGACAGCTGAATAAATTTTGTATCGAACACATACTCTAACAGTAAAGAGCACTCACACACGCGCACACACAGTGGCACCGAGAGCCAACGCGGACCCCAGGGTAGGACATCATTGCGGGCCCCTTAATAAACAATGAGTCGTGAAAAAATTGACATGGTCGGGGCTGCCGGGCCCCCTTTATGCCCCCTTACAGATGCGGGCCCCCCTGGCAATGACCCCCTGCCCCCCTCTCGGCGGCCCTGCACACACACACACCACACTTTAGAGCATTCACACACATTGAGTCAACACACACTAAGGCAGTGGACAGTACATATCCATCACCACTCGATTCAGTTGACCACTTGGTTAATAACAATTGACAAACTCCACGTTGACATAAAACACATTCGCGCGTGTGTGATAGTGTGTGATAGTGCTTTATCACAACTTTCCTTCAAATTTTTTTTGAAACAATCTGGCCAGATGTAATAGTTAACAATGAGGACAGACTTAACAGTTAACAATGAGGCCAGATGTAACATTTCTAGCAAATGCCATCAAATATCTACTCATCCATCCGTCCGTCCGTCCATCCGCCCGTCCATCTGTCTGTCTGTCTGTCTGTCTATCTAATCTCGATACATTTATTACTTTTGTCGGTATACAGGGGTTAAATTGATCACCAATGTCTTTATACTTCTCAATGTGGTCAGTCAATGGTCAGTGATTGTGTGTGGGTGACTAGTAAGACACCTTAATTGCAATTGTCACTCTACCTGCTTCTAGCTAAATGTCGGACCAAAACATGAAACGATAAAAAAATTAAAAAAATAAAACAACGCAGAAAAGCTGCTGGGCAAGTGACAACACCGGACGTTGTAAGATAAAGGATTCGATAACCTCACTTCATAAAAACAATATAAACCTGTATCCTGCAGGCCAAGTGACAACACATGACTTTGTCAGGTAAAAATATTCGATTACCTCACTTCGTTAAAACAATATGAACGTGTATGCTGCAAGCAAAACAATATGATACTTAAATAGAACTAAATGCTATTATGTAGATTGAAGTACGGACTGGACAGTGGACAATGGCTAAAGAAATGTTTTTAATCCCGGAGGAAAGGGAAATAATTGATGTCAAGACGACACCTTAGAATATAAAGTATGGTGGTCAAACTGGGTCATGCATGTATGCCCTCAAAGTATGGTGATCAAACTAGGCTACTCTTTTTATTTTTTAATATTCAGGATACATTTTTCAAAAAAAAAATTTTTGAGTTTATTCTCTCATGATTACAATAAATCACGTTTGGTTACCACCTACGATGTTTGATTAATTGTTATGAATGAGAAATTATGATAGTGCCGTCTTAGTGACGTATAAATTACAGTGTGGTAGCGTATTTGTTACCTGAATATTGTTTGTTTGAAGCTAATTTGTGTGTGGGTGTGTGTGTTGCGAAAGAATGCTAAGTGTTCAAGGAAGACGATAAGAAGCGTGTTTGGAATGAATATGATAAACCTGAGATTTCCTTTAAATTAATAACTTTAACACAATTATGCTTTCTGCAGTTTTAATAAGATTATAATTTTCTTTAAATGAGCATGTAATGCCTACATCTCCATTAATACTTGAACACAAATTCGCTCTCTTCTGTTTTAGTAAGATTATAACTTTCTTTAAAGTCAAAATGGCTAGTTTAAAAAAAAAAAAAACCTTTCCCCTTCCGCATTGAATCTTAAAGAGACCAAATATACCTTACTGTCATCGGCACTGGCTGCGAATGACTAACAGAACTAGACATGATACAAAGAGCCATATATATCAGTGCTGTAGCAAAGGGGGTATGCAGGTCACGCACAGGCCATGTGTCAGGGATGTCGATTGAGCTTTCTTATTATTACTTCAATTGCCTTTTCACACAATGCACAATACTCTCAATAAAAACACTAGAAGTCAGTTTGACTCAAAATAATCATTTGCTTTCTTTACTTTAATACAAGTCACAAAAACTTCACAACATGCTCAATGAATTTAATCCACGAATAATGAGTAATACTTCTATCAACTTCTTCACATAACCTATCTCCAATACAAAGTTCATCAATTCAAACAAGTCTACCTAACACTAACAAACTATATAACACGGACGATCTACGCTCAACAATTCCTCCCGAACTAAACTAACATTCTCTTATATAGGCTAGCTGGACAAAGCATCCTATCATTCTCAAGTCTCCCATTCACTGCATAATTAAGTTTGGTGAACCTAGCAGAATAAACGTGACATCGCACTTCTAATGTTAATTGAATTCCTCCCCACTGACACATTGTTTCTTGCCTTGATTTATTTGTAGCACAGCCCTACCCTGAACTCATGAACCTGCCCACGTCTACGCCTCTTCCTGAATTCTACCTGGACACTATTCTTTGTCTAAAATCCCCCTACCTCGTTAAAGTGAATGGGTTCTGTCCCCCTTTCTGCTCCATCTCATATCAAATTACATTAAACTGTCCCAAAGCTTGAACTTACATTCACCTACACCCTGACCTACTTTCACTGTCCTGACACCATGGTGACACGAGAGCTCTGTCTTTAGCCATTTTTATTTATCTTTCTCCGCCTAAAGCTTACGAGACAGGTGGGCCAAGCCACATGGTCCTGAGCTGGAGGCTTCTTGCTAGTTTATTTTATCTATGTTATTGTGTTATGATTGTGATGTATTAAAGTATGATTGTGACGTATTAAAGTATGATTGTGATGTATGGTTATCATATAAAAAAGATCTTTTTTTTTTAAAGCAACAGTATTGTTTGTTTGTTTTTTCCCATTTGTTTTTGTTCTTAATTATGTGTGTAGCAGGCTTACAGATGTGCGTAGACAATTCTCAAGCATACGCATTGAGCTCAATACAATTAATACAATGTAACAGTGTGTACATCCAAATTTGCACACAACACACTGTGCTCTTTAAAACCTCAAATCATTATCTGGACACAGGCATGAGGTGGCCATGGTGTGTAGAGCACTTGGCTGTCGACCCGAGAGAGTACCGGGTTCTCTCCTGAATGAGAACCAAGAAAATGTTTCCAGGTGAAAAATGGTGTAAAGTCCCATGAATCCACACAGCTTTAAACTTTGACATTAGGTGGGGAAATAAAGGTTACATAGATAGATCAATTCTACACTGCATCTGCCCCTATGCCTATTAGGCTGTCTAATTACAGTTAATCCACACAGCTTTAAACATTGACATTAGGTGGGGAAATAAAGGTAACATAGATAGATCAATTCTACACTGCATCTGCCCCTATGCCTATTAGGCTGTCTAATTACAGTGAGTGTGTCAGGGAGGAAGGGTTTTTTTAATTTTCCCCTGACAATCACACTTTAATTCATCACGGTAACACTAATAATTTTTTCTCGTTGCGCTTATATTTAATGCATCAACAAATACTAACACGCTAACAATCGTTACACACTGAAATAAGACACACACGCACGTACGCATGCACGCACAATGACACACACTCACACACACACACACACACACACACACCATCAGTAGTTTTGTGCGGCCCTACCTGTAACAACAGAAGCTCCCCTGGTTCTCTTTCCTCCCTAATTTTACACCACAATAAATGAACGAAAATAAATTACACACTAGAATCATAAACACACAAACACACACACATATATAAAAAAAATCTAAATCGCTCAACTGGAATGATAAGGTGAATGTCTGCCAAACGGTGGTGTACAAGTTTAATGTCAGTCCCAACGTGAGCGAGAGGCAAGAACTATTGCCTGGGGAAATCCTCAAGACTTTTGGGGCTCCTATCGCTTTTGAGATACATTTTGCTGTAAAATCCGGGGAAAAGGTGCCAGATGGGCCAACGGTGTTGCCCAAAATTCCTAACTGTGGCCCTGTAATCCTGCAGTGTAATCTAATTACATTCTGTGATCTTCATAATTTTTTCTGCAATTCTTAACTATAGAGTTCATGTTATAGTTTTTGACCAATCTACGATACTGAAACCAGAATGTCATAACAACTAATCGAAATCGGAAATATTGGTACTTTTTGTGGTATCGAAATGGAATATTTTAAACCCAATTTCCGACTTATCTGATTCTTTGGACCTAACCTATTCTCATGCACTCTATTAAAGTTTATTAATTACATATAATGGGATCGGAAAAGGTAATCTAGTGAAAAAATGATAATTATATATATATATATGAGATTGAGAGAGAGAGACACACATAAACAATTAACATGGAGTTCCTATACTCGTAGGACACCTTTGTAAGGGGCTAAAACTACGGCCCTGAGACAGAGGTAATTGTACATTTATTGATCCCACATTTCATGCAAAAGGTCAGTGTTGTTGTAGTGTAATGACTGGCTACCGTAATGTTTCTATTTACTGCTACACTCCACATAGACTGTAGTGCATACAAGTATACCGATGGAGAACGGTCTTCAAGCACCCAAACCTTGCGGGCACCCACAACCCCCTTCCCCACTCCACCCTATTTACAGCATATTGACCCCGGGGCAACAAATTTTGTTACACCCAGCCTCTATCTCCCACACCCTTCATTTCCCCCCACCCCGCCTGACAGTTTTTATTTTTTTTTCTGATGCTCTAAACTAAGCAAATGAAACGCTAGTACATTCACACACGTACACACAGACTGACAGCTGAATACATTTTTTTTATCGAACACATACTCTAACTGTAAAGAGCGCGCGCGCACGCACACAAACACACTCGCTTTAGAGCATTCACACACATTGAGTCAACACACACTAAGACAGTGGACAGTACAGATCCGTCACCACTCGATTCAGTTGACCACTTGATTAATAACAATTGACAAACTCCACGTTGAAATAAAACACATTCGCGCGTGTGTGATAGTGCTTTATCACAACTTTCCATTTAAAATTTATTTTGAAACAATGAGGCCAAACGTAACATTTAACAATGAGGACAGAGGCAACAGTTAACAATGAGGTCAGATGTAACAGTTAATAATGAGGCCAGACTTCACAGTTAACAATGAGGACAGATGTAACAGTTAACAATGAGGCCAGAGGTAACAGTTAACAATGAGGCCAGAGGTAACAGTTAACAATGAGGCCAGAGGTAACAGTTAACAATGAGGACAGATGTAACAGTTAACAATGAGGACAGACTTAACATTTCTAGCAAACGCCATCAAATATCTATTCATCCATCCATCCGTCTGTCAGTCTGTCTGTCTGTCTATCTAATCTCGATACATTTATTACTTTGTCGGTATACAGGGGTTAAACTGATCACCAATGTCTTTATACTTCTCAATGTGGTCAGTCAATGGTCAGTGATTGTGTGTGGATGACTAGTAAAACACCTTTGCAATTATCATTCTACCTGCTACTAGCTAAATGTCGGACCAAAACATGAAACGATAAAAAAATAAAAAAAATAAACCAACGCTGGGCAAGTGACAACACAGGACTTTGTTAGATAAAGGATTCGATAACCTCACTTCGTTAAAACAATATGAACGTGTATCCTGCAGGCAAAAATAATATGATACTTTAATAGAACTAAATGCGATCATGTAGGTTGAAGTACGGACTGGACAGTGGACACTGGCTAAAGAAATGTTTTTAATCCCGGAGGAAAGGGGAATAATTGATGTATAGGAATCAACATTCAAAAATTGTAGATATATTTCTGTGGCGCGCTGGCAGAGTGGGTTAATCGATTGGCCGTGACCCATTTATGGCTAATTATATGCGGGTTCGATTCCTCTCAGAGACATATATATATTTTTTTTCAGATTTTTTTTTTCAGGATTAGGGTTAGGGATAGGGTTAGGGTGTGGAGCAATATCTATTGATGGTCCCCGAAAAAAAAATATATCTCCCATTATTAACAGTAAATGACGTCATCAACGTCTTAAGTAAATAAGAGTTCTCATTCATTCTGTTTACTGACGTCATCAAAGTTTGCTAGACGTATCCCGAAAAAAAAAATACGTAGTATGTCTTAGACGTATCCGGAGTCAGTGCGTTATTTTAATGAAATTATTGGTATACTTGCACTGACCTATAGATATCAATTATCGCTAAAATCCTGACACCGGAAACGGAAAAAAATAAAGTCGCGCATGCGCACATATATACGGTATCTGGAAAAAAAAATATGGAGACCGGGGTGTCATGAGAGGGGTGACACCATGAGTTACCGTACCGGGTGACACCAACCCTAGTGACGCCACTGATATCTCTATTACCACTTTACTGTCTATACCAGACATGAGAAAATACGGACGAAGATCGAACTACAGCACATTTAGTCTGTTTCCCATTCATTTATGCCTGGGACGGATGGCCGAGTGGTGTAGATATTCGACTATCAACCTGAGAGGCTGAGAATCCTATGAGAATTTTCCCAGGTGAAATTTGTTTCAAAGTCGTCCCATAAGTCCACCCAGCTTTAAATAGGTCACCTGACTTAAAGTTGGGGAAGTAAAGGTGACTGGGCGTTGTGCTAACCACACGATCCCTACATATGCCAAGTTTATAGAAACAGATGAATTCTACACTTCATCTGCCCCGATGGCCCGTTTGGGCTAAGGGAAAATTCTTTTTCTTCTTTTATTCATTTATGTAAATTACTAGATCAAAGGACCGGTACCCGGACCGGCGAGTAGGCACACAGTTGTAGTTGAAAATTGAAAATAGACTCCGAGCAAGAGAGTTAACGAATACAGTGATATCTGAGTTGTATCCCTTCGACCATCAGCTTAAGTGAGAGTAAAATTTTGGAATTCCCCAGTCTATTTTTAGCCGCGGAAATTTTACCCCCGGTCGTAAGTACGGTTGAACGTAGGCCAGGCTAGAATATTATGTATAAAGATTTAATAAAAAAATTGGACATGACTTGAGAACTAGCTACTAAATGGGCAATGATTTGACCTAGTTAAATTCTAAGCAATTGACGGGCTACATAACCTTCAAATTCAATCGTCTCTCACACAGCCCTTCTTTCTACGAATTCGACCTCATTTAAAAACGGAGGAGGTTGAATCCCTATGTCCTGGCTTTAACGTCCCTGTGCAAGAAAAAAAATCTGCCATGTTTCAGAGGCGGTAAGATGAGGACTGACGTACATAATATACCAATTTTTACATAGGGGGTCAATACAGAAGGGGATCATTAAGTGGAAATGTCAATATATTCAGATGACGTTTGAAATACCAACTGGTGTCAAATGATTACAATACTGAAGTGGCGGTCTTAGCTACATTTAGAAATCAACTGTCCCCCAATCTCTTATACGCTTTCTCACGCCCCGTTTTTTTTTAAACTTTCCCATCAGGCTTAGTGCATCCACTTGTTGGATTGGCTAGTTTTAAAAAAAAACCCATTAAAAGGTAAGCGCCCCTTTGCCACCTTCAGTTGTGTCGGTGATTTATCTAGTTGTCAGGAATGTTGATTGGACGCTCTCCTACCTCGAACAAAGGCTACGTATCATATGTTGTTCCCAACCCGGGTCGCGTTAGAAATGCAAAAAAACTTTTACCCCTAAAGATTTAACCCTCCCAAAGATTTATTTTATATATTGCCTGTAACCAATGTGAGAGCCCTGTTCTCCAAATTAATATCGCAGAAGAGTTTAATTTGAAGCGAATGTAAAAAGAATTTCTTATTTATACATTTAAAATGTTAAAACATTGACATTACAATATTTTGAACTGTGACATTTATGGAGGTCAGTGGCTAGAAGAAAACAGACGTGGCCAAACTAAAGCCCGCGGGCCAAGTATGGCTGTTCAATCCGGGCCATGTTGTTTACATTTTATATTCATTTATTATTATTATTAAAAAAATAATTAATCTATCTGCTATTGGTGCGGCCCTTCATCAAATTTAAAGAAACCTCAGTAGGTCGCGGTTCGAAAAGTTTGCCCCAACCCCTGAGCTAGGTCCTTCTCCGGCCAACCAATGCTCCTTCGGAAATGTTATCGTCTGCGCTTGCACACACATTGCAACCCTCTCGTTAAATAAAGTCAAATGTAAGGTTGCGTACAAGGTGTAAATATATTTCCAAAGCTGCGATCGGAGCCCGATTTAAAATTTAAGGGTCTTAGGCCAATAAAAAAATGTGAGGCCCCCCCCCCAATTTGAAAAATATACTACTCAACATTTTTGGGCCAGAGCACTGCCATCGTGGGCAGTGGCCAGAGCCGTAGCGAGCTTAACCCGCGCCCGAGGCACAATACCTTTTTAATACCTTTTTATCACCCCCCCCCCACATTCGAAAGCCATGTAATATTATATGTAAAATATACCATTTGGCGCATCTTTGTGAGAAGCGCCCGGGGCATGACGCCCCTCGCTACGCCTCTGTTTTGGGCACCTTATTATGCGGTGGCCCTAAGCCACGCCCTAGTCGGCCTATCTGTAAATCTGTCTCTAGCTGCAATGACCTATTTTTTTCAGAAGCACATTGATACCAACACAAAAATAAAATGGGCCAAAGACTATTAGGCCAGTGGTCACCCTGGTACTCTAGCAACAATCAGCTGTTTGTTTTATTAAGCACAAACATTGAAGAAGTTTACCTCAAGCGCCCGAGTTACGCGTACCCTACCACAGATTTAGAATCACTGCATCAGACTAGCACAGTAGTGCTCAACAAAACACGTGACTTCCAATGACGTGTGCTGGATAGTTTAGTTGTGCTGTTGATTTGTTTATCTTTTTTTTTACGCACACTATCAGTCATTGATGACCTAATGACCTAATAACCTGGCTCCAAAAGCATATTTAGGTCGTCCTGTTGATTTAATTTTTTTGTTTGAAAATGCAAATAGTTTTTATTTTAATTTGAAAAAGGTCTCAAAAAAAAAAAACAACTAAAAAAACTAAAAAAAAAAGAGTGCTCAGTGATCATGTTCAATTTAAGGACCCTCGCCTTGGATTCTAGGTAATAATTCGAAGTTTTTGGGTTTGAGACACGGTGTTTGTTTGACCAGGGCCTGCCTTATGGCAATTTGACCGATTGCTCCAAATCGGGCCCCGCGCTCGGCAGGGCCCCCGCAATTTACATTTAGCATATTACTATTATGGCTCGTGTCAGAGGCTAGAAGAGGGGGGGGCTCGCAAGTATCCGTTAAATAGGGCCCCGCAATACGTATGGACGGCCCTGATGTGGACGGATAGTCGTGTGATGAATTGCTCGACGGTCCCGGGTTCGATCTCTGGTGAGAAGGAAGGATATCATAATGAAAGTTATCACCTCGATTTTCGCGGTGCCGCTTTATAGCTCAATGTTAGGGACGAGGCGCTATTGTTGCGGTCATATATATATATAATACTATTTTATGGTACTGTGTTTATTGAATATAGTTAGCATAATCATTCATAGTAAAATAATTACAAGTTTGAATACATAAAGCATACATTTATATGTATATCGTCTATGTAGTTAGCCTAATTATTAATACAAACGTTTAAATTAAGTATCTGTACCCTGCAAAACCTTTCCATAGAGTTATACCCCCTTAGGCCTGATCGGTACGTTAGGTTATTTTTTGGTTTCGGGCAGATCCGATTTTCTTTTTCATGATTGTATTTTAAACTGGAATACTTTTGTATTAATTCTTTACTTTCGATTTAACGCAGAGCCCAAATCGCTTATATATATATATATATATTATGTTTGTTTGTGACAATGAATATAACATAAAAAAACAACAACATCAATGCATCTTTCTCTACTAGTCATGATCGGCATCACTCACGCCTCGTCCCCTGCTGCTCAGTGTACTTAGTTGATCTGTTTGTCCGCACTTGAAAGGGGGGGGGCGGGCAGCTGTTAATAGCACTGGCCATTTCGCAGCTCGATTTTATTTTTTAAACTTGGCAAAGTCCCAAATGACCTGAATGGCTTGAACCGTGGGCCGGTTGCCAATGGCTCTGTTATAATCTGAAACACAAAAGTACTTTTAAAGAAAGTGTCTGCATGTATTGTGTATTTAAAAAAAAAATATATATATATAAGTGACTCAATGCCAAAGGGCCACACCCCCCCACCGTAAGTACGTTTGCTTCCAAGGCGGCCCCCCCCGTGGCAAGGGTGGGCACACTTTATCTAGGGCCACGGTGGGTTCTTAATTTACCGGTTTAAATACGTATAGTTTTCTTTGAGAGTTATTTTGAGACAAAGATTGTTTAAAATTTACTTTAGTTGTGTTCAGTTTTATGTAAAGCTTTACAAAAAAAAAAAAACATTTACAGAAATAACTACATGGATGTTACAAGATTCATTTTTATATTTGTACAGTCGTGATTACAAAACAACAACACTACGATATTACAAAGTAATCAACTGGCCGGAGACGAGAGTAGAGAACCGGGTGCATCAGTAAATCATTTGATTTCATGATCACCCCCCCCCCCTTTTTTTCTCCCTTATTTCTTCACCAGCCAATGCCAAACTTAGGGATTTGGGGGGGCCCGGGAGGTGGGAGGGGGCGGCTTGGCCTCTTTGGGGGGGGGTGTCCCCTGCATTTTGACATTTGACATGAGATAATTTACTTAGTATTTAATATAAAAAAATTTTTTTTGGGGCCTCCCCCCCTCAAGCTGAATTTGGACCCGCTCCCCAACCCCCCCCCACCCCCCACCATAGGTACGCCTCTGTCACCAGCTACTCCAACAGGAAATAGCTATATGCAAGTTGAACGTGCTACGTCATTACAGTAACGAACTCGCTACTTTAACCTAAAGTGTCTGAATTAACTCTATCCCTGAGTGTCCCTGACTGTCTTCTTCCACTAAAGTCCAAACTATAACCCCCCCCCTAAAAATATCACGTGACTGGTGTCTCTCATTTTCAATGATGGCGCCAGTTGACCTCGTTAGAAGGGGAGGGGGAGTGGGAATGACACTTGTTTCACCCCCCCCCACCCCCATCTCACTTTTAAATGTATGTCATTCCCTCCTTCCGTCAGGCCCCAGCCACCTGTCAAGTAAACAAAATGGCACAGCGTAGAAAGAGAAACGCCCAAGCCCACAGCAGAGCTACAACAATACAAGTCCCCCCCCCCCCGATCTTTTTCATTATTAATCTTGTTTCGCGGCTGCGGCCCACTAGCGTGTAGCGAACCCCCCCCCCCTCCCCCCCACACACACACTTTGAGAAACACTGTGATAGAGAGATGGAACCTGATATAGAGAGATGCTCAGAAAGATGGCGATATACGAAAAAAAAAATTTCTTGGAAGGAGATTTGCTGGATATGATATGGCATTATGCCGGATCTGATAATGCCTTCTTGCCGGATATGATATGCATCATTCTGAATACGATATGGCATTATGCTGGATATGATATGACATCATGCCGGATATGATAGGGCATCATTCTGGATATGATATGACATCATTCTGGATATGATATGACATCATGGCGGATATGATAATGCCTTCTTGCCGGATATGGTATGCATCATTCTGAATACGATATGCCATTATGCCGAATATAATATGACATCATGCCGGATCTGATAATGCCTTCTTGCCGGATATGATATGCATCATTCTGAATACGATATGGCATTATGCTGGATATGATATGACATCATGCCGGATATGATAGGGCATCATTCTGGATATGATATGACATCATTCTGGATATGATATGACATCATGGCGGATATGATAATGCCTTCTTGCCGGATATGGTATGCATCATTCTGAATACGATATGGCATTATGCCGGATATGATATGACATCATGCCGGATATGATCTGACATCATTCTCGATATGATATGGCACCATTCCGGATATAATATGTCATCATTTTGGATATGATATGACAACATTCCGAATATGATACGGCATCAATCCGGATATGATATGACATCCTGCTGGATATGATGACATCCTGCCGGATATGATATGACATAGTTTCCGTAACAAATGTAAGTCAAAACTGGCATAAATTCGAAACCCCATGTTCTGTATTACCACTAACTTAAAAGTTCACATTCTGAAATTTTATAAGACAATCAGATGCAACACATGAAGAGTTCTCTATATAGCGAGTTTAAATTAGATCATAGATCTAGGCTTTCTTTAAACTGTTGAGTATTATTCTTGTCATAAAATCGATTTTGCTTTCTTTGGCCGTTTCAGATTTCAACTTTTCCTTTGGACGCTTTTAGAAAATGTCAGAATATAGTTGTTGTAAA
Organism: Bulinus truncatus; assembly: GCA_021962125.1. NCBI lineage: Eukaryota > Metazoa > Mollusca > Gastropoda > Planorbidae > Bulinus > Bulinus truncatus. The sequence goes on along the minus strand of JAGDYQ010000048.1, from coordinate 1,810,875 downwards.
TTCACAAGTGGCAGAAGATTTAGGGCAGTGTGAGTCTAATTTGTCATGTAGTGACAGGAGATTTAGGTCAGTGTGTGTCTACTTTGCGATGGAGTGACAAGAGATTTAGGTCAGTGTGTGTCTTATTGGTTATGGAGTGACAGGAGATTTAGATCAGCGGGTGTCTAATATTTGTGATGGAGTGACAGGAGATTTAGGTCAGCGTGTGTCTACTTTGTAATGGAGTGACAGGAGATTTAAGTCAGCGTGTGTCTAATTGGTGATGGAGTGACAGAAGATTTAGGTCAGTGTGAGTCCAATGTATGAATGTAATGTGTGTAATGTAATATGTTACATTTGCAGGTAGGAAGAATAGGCCAACCAATAGATCGGCAAACACGGTCAGTTAGGTAGGTAGACGGCTTCCCTGATTGCACCCTCAGCCTTGACCTTAATGGATATAAAGGGAGATCAATCCTAATGATCAGACAGTTTTTCTACCGAATTTTTCAGTTAGTTTTCTTATACATTAAATGACCCGCCAAATCCAATCAGATCTGACAGACGTTTATACATAGTTTTCTTACATTTCGTCGGAGAACTTATACACTTTCTTTAAGGATAATTATTTTTTTTTTACTTGCTGCATTTTTGATAATTTGCATGCAAATACATGTATATCATTTCTGTATGCGTATGCATTTTCTTTTGTAAATTGGTAGGTGGGTCGCGGACGAATTTCAGGTGGGTCGCGGGAAAATTTAAATTTATCACTAAACTAAAGGATCGTGAATCTTATTATTCATAGCTATTAGTCTATTTCTCTACAACTAATACTCTATTTCTCTATTACGGGCTACAGAACAAGAGGTTTGTAAAACTGCAAATTAAAGCAGAGAACATATATATATATATACTGATTTACCATGTTCTCTGACTGTCACGGGGGGGGGGGGGGAGAAGGGGGGGGAAGAGAAGGTTAGTTGGCAACATCCGTTATCACCTCTCTCAACCCCGGTAGTGGCGCAACATCACCCACACAGCCGTTCATCAAAGTATTATTCTTCTTCTTCTTACAAGAGTTGTAATATTTGTCAGCTTGTGCAATTATTGTATGCGCTTCTCCCCCCCCCTCCGCCCACCCCCCATCTCTCTCTCTCTCTTCCCCCCCCCCACCCCCCGCCAGTGTTATACAAATAAATAATGTGTTACATGAAGTTACAGGAAATGAAGTCACAAAAGAGAGTGACGCAGATGTGACGATGTGTATAATTTATCTACATACCATTAATGATGGAGGAAGAATGGACATGTTGGAGACATGAAAAAGATATTGAAAGATGATAGATACATGGAGAGATAGAGAGAGAGATAGAGATGAAGGGACAGAGAGAGAGAGAGAGAGAGAGAGAAAGAAGAGAGAGAGAGAGAGAGAGAGAGAGAGAGAGACGTTACGAGTGGCGGTTAAATCCCACGGCTTACAGGCACAAAACCAGAAACCAGGACGAGCCTCGCGCGAGGTCTGTGTTATTCGGTATTGGATGAATTCTCTCTCTCGCTCTCTCTCTCTCTGGCCTCTCCCCTCTTGTGTAGTTTGGACTGAGGGGGAGCACATGAAAAGACACTGAACCCTTGTTGTAGTTTTTTTTCCCCATTACAGCTACCACAGGGCTCTGTGAGCCTCCCCCATTACGGTGGCTAACAATTGTGCACCCTGCTCCACCCTCTCTCTGGATCCGCTCCTTGTTGTTATTTTGTTTTTCAATCCTGACCAATTCACTTTTTTTTTTTTAATTTTTGACTTGGGAATACTTACGTCAGAGATGGACTGAATGAGAAACCGCCATGTAAGTAAAGTTACCTTTTTTGTGTGTGTGTATGTGTGTAAGTATGTGTGTGTGTAATAGTACTTTTTGACTTACACTCTGTGAACATTGTTGTTATTTATGTTTTTAATCTATTATGTTGTATATTGTCCGGTATTTTTTTTTATTATAATTTAAACCGAGAAGGGAATCGTTGATTTGTTTGTGGTGGGAGGGGGAAGGTGGGTGGGGGTTGGGTGCGAAAAGGAGTATTAACCAAAGACAAAAAACAATTGTGATTTTTTTTTTGGTCGTGTTCTGTTTATCTCTTTTTCTTGGTTTGGTTTCTGTTTAAAAAAAAAAAAGGTTGTAGAGTGAGCGTTCCAAAAATGTGCGTAATGGGGAGGGAGCGGGCGGGGAAGGGGAAGGGGGGGGAGCTCCTCAGGAATGTGTGTGTGTGTGTGGGGGGGGAGAGGGGGTTACTTCACCTGCACAAAGTTCACTTGTTCCAAGAGGTCAAAATTGACTCATGTTTTTAACCCGATTGACTTAGCGGGAATTATTCCCATGAACGTGGGTAAAACGCTTCGCTGTTTTTTTTTTAAATATTAAAAAAAAATAAATAAATAAAACTAGTACAATAAATCAATTAAAATAAAAATAACAGATATAACGATTGCTAATTGTGAGATATATATCTCAACGACTATACGTTGTTATAGTTCTATATTTGATCTTAATAAAAATGTCAAAAAAAAACAAACTGGCCACTATACAATGGACACTTCTAGCAGACGATAAACGTAACGACGATACGCTCAATCTAACATTAATTCTGTGTATTTTATTGATATATTATAATATTTTGACACAAGTGCACCAGGGGGGGGGGGTAAAAGGAGATGTTACTATGTGTTTTTTTTTTTTTATTATTTAAAAGTCCAATAGTTTAAAGTAACGAATCAATGTATTAATTAGAATGAAGACTTGCGCTTGGTGATGCCACTACAAGCCAGGCCGGTCACATACATTCTTACATTCACTGAGGGGAGGGGAAAGGGTAGCCGGTGCTAGCTGTAGTTATCAGTAAAGAATCACTGATGCCAGGCCGATCGCTGAGAGTATGTGCTAGTGGATCTGAGATTTTGAAAGTTGGGATAGATGGAGAATTTCGACTAACTCGATAGATGAAGTGAGTATGTACAAGCGAGAAAAATTGTCGGTGTTTTTATTATGTAACATATACTATAAATAAACTTGATGCTTATAACAGCAGTAACATAGAATATAAATAAGCTTGATGCTTATAACAGCAGTAACATAGCCTATAAATAAACTTGATGCTTATAGCAGCACTACCATCGACTGTAAATAAACTTGATGCTTATAACAGCAGTAACATAGACTATAAATAAACTTGATGCTTATAACAGCAGTACCACATAGACTGTAAATAAACTTGATGATTATAACATCAGTACCATAGACTGTAAATAAACTTGATGCTTATAACAGCAGTACCATAGACTGTAAATAAACTTGATGCTTATAACAGCAGTACCACATAGACTGTAAATAAACTTGATGCTTATAACAGCAGTACCATAGACTGTAAATAAACTTGATGCTTATAACAGCAGTACCACATAGACTGTAAATAAACTTGATGATTATAACAGCAGTACCATAGACTGTAAAAAAACTTGATGCTTATAACAGCAGTACCATAGACTGTAAATAAACTTGATGCTTATAACAGCTGTTTTTAACGTCAGATCGTGAGCTGTGGAAATCCAACGTTATTGATTTACACCAGCCATTAACTCTCTTGTACCCAAAGTCTCTAAAAACGTTATGGCAGTCTACCAAGGCAGGTCGAACCTGATATTCACTCATAATCGTAATCCATAATAAGAATAACATACAAAGTAGAAAACATAGGAATAAGACTAGTAACAATGATATGTAATGACACTGCTAAAATTATATAGGCCTGTAGCAGTGGTGGGCTATCTAAAAGGACCTGTGAACAGGACTAAAGGATACTTTGAGCAGAAATTTGTGTTTAGTACACCGTACTTTGGTACTGGGTGCACTTAGACATAGTTCAATGACTTATATTTATCAGCAGGGGCGCCGAGAGCCAACAAGGGCCCCAGGGCAGGACATCATTGCGGGCCCCTTAATAAACAATGAGTCGTGAAAAAATTTGACATGGTCGGGGCGGCCGGGCCCCCTTACAGATGCGGGCCCCCTGGCAATGACTCCCCCGACCCCCCCTCTCTGCGTGCCTGTTTATCATTAGAATATAGATACAAAAGTTGTCATCACAGTGGTTACTACACCCCCCACCGCCACTGGTCAGACCTATTTCAATTTGTTGTGGAGTGTGTGGATAAAAGTGGCTTGTCTATACTTGTAAAGTTACACTAAGTCAAGCTTTATACACACAAAAAAAAATGGGGTCAGAGCATTTAAGGAGATAATCTATCTATCTATCTATCTATCTATCTATCTATCTATCTATCTATCTATCTATCTATCTATCTATCTATCTATCTATCTATCTATCTATCTACCTATCTATCTATCTGTCTATCTATCTATCTATCTATCTATCTATCTATCTATCTATCTATCTATCTATCTATCTGTTTGTCTATCTGTCTGTCTATCTATCTATCTATCTATCTATCTATATATATATGTAAAATTAAACTGACCTAGAACAAGTACAAAGCAGATTACTCCCACAGGTACGTCAGGCCGTGTCGTCGTATTCTGCAGCAGTCGTAGTTACTAACACTTTATTTAGCGTTAATTTAATATTACAAACAAACAAACAAACAACAACAACAACATCAACAACATGTCTGTGAATGACCTTTGTCTGACTCTCTATTATTGAATATTATGCAGTCCATACATGAATTAAATGAGATGTAATGCTGACCAGTCATTACGATAATTTGTTTGTGGTACGGGCTCTCAGCTCAGCAACTCAATGTGGCCATCAGCAACTCAATGTGGCCCTCAGCAACTCAATGTGGCCCTCGTGCCCGAAAATCTAACTTACCCATGGCCTATAACATGACATTGTTTTTATTTTTTATTACTCAGGAAAATAATTGTCTAAATAATTCAACAAAGAAACTGTTCATACGGGAGTTGCTTCTAATAGTAAAACAGTCAAGAGAGCAACAGACAAAACCAAAAGCTTTGTAAATTAAGTCTCCTAAAAAACTTCGGGGCCGATGTTGGAAAACACCATCAATACAAAGCTGTCAGTAACGGTCTCAGTGTGTAGCGACCGTAATTTGTCTTGGGCGCCAAAATGATATTTGAATGGGGCCCTAAACGTACCCTTTACTAAGACTTACGCCCCCTCCAAAAGTACCTTTAACTAGAACCCCACAAATATACCCTTGTCTTTGGATCCCTAGTGTACCTTTGACAAGAGCCCCCAAATGTAACTTTGACTAGAGGCCCCCCCCCCAAATATGCCTTTAACTGGGGCTTTCCAAAAACGGCGTTGGCACCAGAGCTAGCGACCACAAATGCTAACACAAACAAACTAACAACGAAGTAAAGCAAGGCAATTTATGAATTTCGGACCAAGTTCTTTATAAAAAAAAAATTTATTCTGATCCAAAGTTTTTCGAAGTTGGGTGTGTCCGAATTATGAAGTATTACGAAACAAATTTTCTTTTTTTTAGAATTTAGACATAGCGGACTTATCGAGTTATCCGGTTTATCCCGGGATCGAGTTATACGATATAACACAGCTGTATGTAGGTAATATTTGTTGTTGACATGACGTGAAGTTTATCTTTGACCGAAATGTCTCTAGGCTACAGTAGAGATATCTCGATGCTTAAACTGCACATGTGTCTGTGTGTGTGTATATTATGTATGTCTGTCATATGTGTGTGTGTGTGTGTTTATGAACTATGAACCATTTTGTTTAATAAACAACGTTCGTTGCCAGTGTTGCCACATGTTATTTACAGAGCCGCAAAAAAATAAAGAAAAAAACTCGCCAAAACAAGAAAAGAAACCCGCCAAAAATTAAAAGAATTCCGCAAAATCATAAAAAGAAACCCGCCCAAACCAGCCAGTTTGAGTAAAAGCCAAAAAAAAAAGTTACAATTTACTCCTATTTTTAGTTACAACGTCATTTTTAAAAAAAAATAAAGTTAAAACGTTGAATCCGCCATACCGCCAAAAACATTAGCTAGTTAAAACTCCCGCCGAAACCAGGAAAACACCGCCCAGACAGGGTGGGGAAAACCACCAATCCTGGCATACTGAACGAAAGTTTCACAAATGAACTTACCGAAAAAATGTCAAAGCACTGGCGGCGGAGCAGGGAGGGGGGGCAGCGGCCCCTCCTAAAACTTTTAAGGGGAGGGTGGCGGCGCCCCCCCCCTCCCCTTGAATTTCCAGTCTGCCCCCCCTAAAATTCTAACTTTTTTAACTTTGTAATTCATTTTAGTTTATATGTATCATTTTCATAATTCCTTTGATTTATTTCTTAAATTTAATATTTGAAAGAAATTATAATTAATTGACATTTTACAGTAATCACATTATTGAGAGTTGTTGTGGCATATTTTAAAATTAGTTGCAAGTACCCGGCTTTGCCCGGGTATAAAATAATGTTTTCTGTTTATTTAAGAAGCGTAATTTGACGTTTAATTAAGATTTAAAATAAGACGCGTAAAAAAGGCTTTATTTGCATGCAAATTGCAATAAAAGGGTACATTTATCTTAAAGCAATGTGATACACAACATTTTTGGCAGTTCCTCTCTCTCTCCCTCCCCTCACTCCCTCTTTCCCTCCCTCTCTCTCCCCTCCCTCTCTCTCCCTCTTTCCCTCCCCCTCTCTCTCCCTCCCTCCCTCTCTCTCTTAGGCATGACTGTATCAAAAGATGACAATTCCTATGGATGAAGGAATGGAATATAATAATGTAGTAAGTAATGTGATATTTGTTTCCCCGTACCGATCATATTTATAGTAAGTTAGCTATGTGGGAGAGAAGCTCGTAAAACCTGAAATCGGGGTAAAAGTTTGCCAATTTTCATGTCTTTGATATCCAAAATAATTAATTACAATTAAAGTACCCATTGAGATGGAACGAAACCTGTTTAAGAACATTCCCCATGTAATTTTGTGTACGTGTACCCAGTGGCGCAACCAGCAAAAAATGCTGGGGGGGGGGGGGGGCTCACATATTGAAAAAAGACAGTTTGACAGTCTTTTTGGTAACTTTATAACGTAAATTATGTATTGATGATTTGGCCCTCCCCCCTCGTTGCGCTACTGCGTGTACCGAATTTCACATTATTTGGATCTTGAGTTTTAACGGAACAGACAGACAGATAGCAAATGCGTCTTATAAGTATAGAGAAGTATTGCCATCTACCGAATGACGGCAAATGTAATTTTTAAAGAAAATACAATTATTTTTTATCTTTTCATAAATTACTTTTTGTTTATTGAGTTTCCCGTTTCCGGTTTCATATTCATCATCAATCATGATAATTATCAGTAATTTTCTGATCTAATTTCACTATTAAATTTGTGAACAAACTGACATTACGAATCAGTTGACGACAGAAGTGCTCAATGTTCATTTTTATTTTTTTTTAATATATTATTTTTTAATAATATCGATTAAATACTTGCTACAGAATTACCAAATTCTATTATAGAATTAAGGGGGTCAAATTTGTCTTTCGGTCATATTTTGTCTTGCCCCTCCTTAAAATTCAAGGGGGAGCGGCGCCCCCCCCCCTTGAATTTTTGCTTGCCCCCCCCCTCCTTAAACTATTTCGTTCCGCCGCCGGTGTGTCAAAGCCACAGTTCGCATTGCGAGCGCTTATTTATTTGACATGGTAACACATTAGATTATTACATTCTTTTAATTGGGACATGCAAAAAAAAATTTAATGTATTGTGTTATCTTTAATGTGTAGAGAACACGCATCAACTCCGTTGTTACTAAACCAGCAAACTGGAATAAATTTTTTTAACCGCCGACCAGCAATAGATGTGCGCATGCGCGACTTGACGGACTCCGTATTATTTTTTTTTCGGGATCCGGCTATAGATATTGCGCCTAACCCTATTCCCAACCCTAACCCTAAGCCTAACCTTAACCCTAACCCTAACCCTAGCCCCGAAAACAAAAAAAATATGCAATAATATGCAGTCCGAGTCCGTCTAGTCGCGCATGCGCACATCTATTGTTAATATTATCTATTAAATAATTATTCCAGTTTGCTGGTCGAGTAACAATAGCGTTCTTAAATTGGGATGTGCTCACGCCTGCTTGAGATCCTCCATATTTGACACGTGACTACATTATTTTATTTTTTTGGGGGGTGGGGGAGGTTTTTCGTTTTTGAAGTGACCTTCATAATCCTTACAATCCCCAACCAACCATAGGCAACAATGTTTCTGTTTTTGACAATACAGGTATTACAGGAGTGCAGATAGAGAAACATACCCTAAGAATGGATTTGAACCCGTATTCCCAACTGGGATCATCAGCGTCACATAGTCTGACCCCTCTAGCCACCCCCCTCCTCCCCCCTCCACCCCCCCCCCCCACCCTCTTCCCCGGTGCAATGATCAAGTTGTGTACGCTTTTTAAATGATTCTGTAACGTTATTATCATGTGCCGAGCAATTAGATTGCGTCCAGATAACGATCTGTCACGCGTGACATTAAAGCATGGGGTGAGGGGTGTGTGTGTGTGTGTATATTTTTAGTCCATTTATTATTTATCTATCTCCCTTTTCCCACCAGACAATGAACTTTGAACAGGTCACTACCACATTTATCATCCCTTATCTCATGAACGTACACCGCAGATTAACTGGGTCATTGTTTTCTGTAGTGATAGTGCCCCTTTTCTACACTCTCCCCCCCCCCCACCCCCGGGCTGTATTAGTCCTTTAGTTCGGGGAGGCGAGGATAATGCTGGCTGAAGGGGTTTTTAACACGGGATAATTCATTATTACTATTGACGACAGTCAAGATCAGTCATCATAAGTCATGAAAAGTCATCATAAGTCAAGCTCGGTCATGATAAGTATATTACGTAATATAGCTGACATCGACAATGCTTTTTTTGTGAGGTAATTATTTAAGAAATGTTTACGTAGAACGTCGTACAGGGCTGCCGCCATCTTTATCTAGCCACACCCCTCTCCTTTTACCGATACTTCCCCCTTCCCTTAAATTATCACACGCACCTACCAATAACTAAGTCATTTTATGGCGGATGGCTGTACTCGGTGGAGCCTCCAAGGGAGCCTTGATATGCGTTGCAACCCTACCCTGAAGTCAGGGCCGGTTCTAGGCCGATTTGACCGATTGCTCCCGAAAATTGGGCCCGGCGCCTGGCAGGGGGTCCCGCAATTTACGTTCAGCAGTAATAGTTGTAATTGTAAAAAAAAAATAAATTAGAAGAGGGGGGTCTTGCATGCATCCGTTTAATTGGGCCCCGTTATTCGTAAGGCCGGCGCTGCCTGGTTGGATTGCGACCAAACACACACACACACACACACACACACACACACTAAGAGGTCTGAGAACCACTTGTTACGATAATTGACTGGAATATATTTATGTTTCACACACTCCGTTGACGGGTTATTTTTAAAAAAATAACTTGTACAATGTCACCCGTGCGACACTGGGCATGCGCATACATGCACTTGAAAACGAAATGATAAGAGGTGGCTACTGACGTCATTATTGTCAGCGTTCATTGTCAGCTGTCTTGTTGTACCATCGGTTAATGTGAGGACTTCCGGTTATAAACAACGCCCACTGTTGGAGATGCAGACGTAGAACACAATGACATAGAGCACAATGTCTAGCTCCTGATATCCCAACGTTCGATTTTTTTTTGCGAAACATTAAACTTGAAAACAAAGATTATTCTTAATAATACATTGTTTTCGTTTATATAAATCTATTTCTTAATATGATTCTAATTTGAAATTCAATAATAAATATATATATATATTTTAAAACAGTGACAATAAAAGCAATATAAATTGTCTAGAATCTAGAACATAGGCCGGGCGAACAATCTAAATCGCAGGCCACTTTGGTTTACTTTTTTCATTTGACAAAAGAGCCTGACCTATGAATTGATATAAATATAAATGTAAAAGGTCATTGATGTCAACAAGGAGAGCTCTGCCCGGATTAAACAGCTTGACGGTCCACGCTTGACCAGATGACCTAGTTTACCCATGTCTGATCTATGAGCCGGTTAGTAACCGAAAAAAAAAAACCCACAGTGAAAATTAAAAAAAAAAAAAATTATAAACATAGACTTGTGTATTTACAGTGTATGCATGTCAATTTTTTTTTAGCTCAAGCCAACCGGCCATAGAACTCTTTGTTTTTTTTTTAAGATTATTAATAAACGATATACGTGTGCCGCACAGAATGTTTGACCTAGTTTTAGTTTATTTACTGCTGAACTTATTGAT